>BTPG01000008.1:40776745-41209245 GCA_036245525.1 Semisulcospira habei
CATTTGAACATGACATTCACAAATACAATGAATCCTTTGTCAACCTACCCCGCTACATCCAGTTTAGTTCAAAAATAAATACTCAAACCCTTTTACTTTGAATTTAACAGAAACAAATATCTTGTCTGCTTACTTTAAGCACAGCATAAATCGTTCTGACTACAGAAAAAAATGTGGGCTTCCAGATTTCACGCAGATATTAGTTCAAACGGCTACTAGGGCTGAGAACAGGTTGGTCCTCCATGCACAAGTCTGCCTCAAATCCGCCTCTTGCTACACATTTGAAATCCAATGAAATTCAGCTACTTGTACATGCATAAATGTAAGCGTTTTAACCCATTCAGCCCTGACGCACGTCGGTGCCAAGCTAATCTGGCACTGCCCTTGAATTATCATGGTCGATCCATCTACTGCAACTGGTGCATAGTTATTAGATGATGCCTCCAAAATTTGGCAAATTTATATGGCCGTCAGGCTGAATGAGTTAAACAAATATATGATTAAATTTGCCATCACATTATCGGAATGAATAAATCAATCAATCAATGGAGCTAGCTGCATTCACTGCTCAATACTTCATCTTTTACCACGCATGGTTTCATCAAAAAACAATGTTCACTACATTCAGAGACTCATTGCATGATGAACCCAATGTGCAAAAGTGGAATACAGTCCTAAACCAACCTCAGCCCTTTGGCTGCGAGTAGCACTTTTTGTCATGATGATTCCAACAGGAATCATCGCGACAACAAGCGCTACTCACAGCCAAAGGGTTAGACTGACTCCCTGAATTTGGGGAAAACTAACCCTTTGCCGGTTGGCAGAACTTGTTATCCCAATGATTCCTGTAAACAAAAAGCACTAACGACAGCCAAAGGTTAAAGCACATCTAGGTCAGCAAGAAATTAGAATTCCCTAACTGCAAAGGGTTACTAAGAATCTGTCTCTTGCTGATGGAACTGGATGGGCCACAGACTGCCTACAACTTTGTTGCAGAATGAATATCCAGTGAACAATTAACCCATTTAACCCCACAGCTGCATTTCACAAAGTTTGAAGGTGTCACCTAACAACAATGTACCAGTTGCAGGAGATGAATCGACCATGATAATTCAAGGGTTGTGCCAAATTACCGTGGTGCCATCAGGTGCCTAGCTAAATTGGCACTACCCTTAAATTATCATGGTTGAGCCATTTCCTGCTGTAGTGTCAGGGCTAAATGCTTCAAAATACTAATGACATCCGTCTGACTCAGTGTTCATTTTTAAGTTAAAGACCCACTACCGCCATAACTATTCAAATATACACTTCTGTAAAAGATGGTTATGAAACACTACACACAGGTTTAGTTATGGTTCATTTAGACAGGACAATCCAGTTCAGCACCACATCGTCTTAATATCAAGTAACCTGACAATGACTCCACTGTTCTATAAATATAATGGTATCAGTGCAAGAAACAGCTAAATATAGACTGACACGCTAACGGCTTCACAAAATTAATAAGTGCGATTGATTACTCATGTGTGTTTGCTGCATCTCCAAACTGGCCGTTAAAGTTCATTAGGTGTGTCGACAAGGCATAATGAAGACCGATGGTGCTGAAATGTGTCTTCAGATTTACGCGCAATGGGTATTTTAAAATCAGATGTATCATTCAAGGTTAAAAGCAGGTGCTAAAAGAAGTTGAAAAACTGGTTCACAAAATTTGACTGCAAAATTGAACTGCACTGTGCATGCAGCATCCGTTACTGGTTTCACGCGCAAGAGTGGCTAATGCATACACCGACAGACTTGGAGCAAACTGGTTGAATTCATGGTGTTAACTGTGAGCAAACTTATCCCATTCAGCCCAGACGCCCTACAGCTGCAGATGGATTGACCCATGATATTCTAGTGTAGTGGCCAGATTAGGCTTGGTGCCCTGTCTCGGCCGCCAAGCTAATCTGGCACTACCCTTGAATTATCATGGTCGATCCATCTCCTGCAACTGGTACATAGTCATTAGGTAGCACTCCCAAAATTTGGGATACCCAGCCGTGGGGCTTAAACGGGCAACTTCAACGCCTAATAAGAATGTTGCTCTTCCAAAGTTAAAACTCATCATAAAATGAGTTGTAAAAACTAACTGGTCTAAAAGTACTTTTTGTCAGATTTTCCTCTGACAGACTTTAGCGGCAATTTATCTGCACTTTCAGTATGTTTCTGACATAAAAATTATGCATGGAAATCTGCAGTCTTACCAATAAAAGCACACAATTTCACTGCGCCTATGTACAGCCTCCCCAATGTGCAAAGGTTATTGGGCTGATGTCAGCCACTGTTAGCACAATAACGGCAGTGCGTGGGCAAAACAGCGGCGGGATGTCAACCCATAGACCTTTTGCACACTGGGTTCTCATTCCACACATAGACCAGTCAACATCTATCCATTCCAATAAATTCAACAACCTAACCAGACCAACATCAGCTGCAAAAAAATTGAAGAAGGAATAATGAAGTCCTTGACACAATCCGCTGCCACACTGGTGGACACGAAAATCACCTACAATCTGTATGATAATCATTGTTGGGTTCCTACACACTGTACAATCATCATCTGTCTAGCCCAGTGTCAAGCCCGAGGGCCTGTTTGAGTGACTCATACGTGGTGAAGGAAACGCTGACCATGGGCATGATGCGGATGTAGTTGACACTCATCCCGCGGTACAGCCCCCGAAAAAGGCCATGGTCTTGGTACACCACTTTCATTGCCTCAACCCAGCGCCCACTGAAACCAAATTAATAAACTTTTAACTCATTCAGCCCGATGGCCGTATTTCCCAAATTGTGGAGGCGTCATCCAATGACTATGCACCAGTTGCAGTAATTTCAAGGGCAGTGACTGATTAGTTTGGCGCCGACAGGCACCAAGCTAATCTGGCACTACCCTTGAATTAATTCCCTGGTCGACCCATATCTCCTGCTGGTTGGTGTCCATGGCCCTCTGTATGCGGTTAACCCCTTGCTAGTGATGATGCTGTTCGGCGGAAAGACAGTTAGCCCACCCTACAGCAGGAGACATATTGACCATGATAATTCAAGTATAGTGCCAGATTAGTTTGGCACCTTCAGGCGCCAAGCCAATCTGGCACTACCCTTGAATTATCATGATTCATACATCTCCTCCAACTGGCACATACAGTGACGCCTCCAAAATTTGGGAAATGCAGCCGTGGGGTTAGTAGGTTAAGCGTTTTCTCTGCCAAGTGTATTGTCAAATGATGTTCAGTTTTCTCTGCCAAGTGTATCGTCACATGTTTCAGCAGTCAATGGGCTAATCTTGGCAGTGCGTTGCTTTAACCCTTATCATTTGGAATACACCAGTGTGTGAAATAAGTTTGACTAAAATAGTTCAAGGGTAGTGCCAGGTAATAGCTTGGCCTCTCGAGGCACCATGCTTCTACTGGGCACCAACCCTTGAAACTAAAGCCATTGGTCTATATCCTTATCTGTACAGTTAGACTATAAGTAGCTTTGCATATATTTGGCAGTGTACAGATTTCAAGCATTTAGCCTCAGTATGATATGGGTTAAGATTTATGGCAAGTACTTTGTGTATTTCAGCTCACCCATGCACGTCTTAAAATAGTGAAACTCCTGTACGCCTCTTTTCCGCTGAATGGTATTCGTCAGCTGCCGTCGAACGGGTGTAGAAAAATTACCCCAGGGAAGGGTGAATACTCACTGACCAAATGAAACAAACATGAAGTCACCTATTATCTCTTGCTCAGCACATACAAAACCGTGTGACTAGGTAATTTTAATCACATTTGTAAAATGAATTTTTCTTTAAAATGAATTTTTTCAACAAATATCCTTACCGGATGGTATTACAGTTATGGAAAGTCGCCTTAGCTAGCATAATTTTAAGCCTAAAAATTTGGTTGTGTCCGCCTAAGGGTGTGTTGGTAGGAGTGTGGGGCGCCTTAGACCAGGCCTATAAAAACACCGAAACAGCCTCCCCTCTATTCCCATCCTGGTACTACGAGGATTACACCGGGCATTCCACCGTTTAGTTTCTTATACGAACTGGCGGCAAGCGGTGGCATGGTGGGAGGGGACCTTCGTAGTAATACCATCGGTAAGTTTTTTTTTTTTAAATTCTTTTTAAAGAAAAATTCATATTGTTTTTCTCAGAACACATTTCCGCTGGTATTACAGGTTAGGTAGAATCCCGCAAGAGGAGGTGGGTGCCGCTACAGCCGCCCCTATTGGCCAACAACCACCCCCCCCCACCCCCCCCCCCCCACCCAAATCCCCCCACAAAGACCCGCCCATCTCCCGGCAGCAAACTCACCGATAATTTTAGCTTAAGATAACCTGCCGGGCGCCTAGGGGCGCCGGGTGAGGAGTTTGTTGCGCTGACATGCGCTGCCTCACTACCAGCGAAAGGTTCTGCCGCTGGGCGGGCGGAGAGGTACTCCTCAGGTAGAAGCGGGCGCAAGTGGTCTCAGGCTGATGCCAGCCCGACCGCGCCGCCACAATGTCCTAAACTGACACAGGCGCCCCCTGGCAAAGACAGGTGCTCTGCAGGCCATGGCTCTGACTCGCGTCGTTCCGATGGCTCTGACCCGTGCGCACCTGATGTTCATACATTTGGCTGCATCTGGGCGAAAGGTCCTGGTAGGCGCCGTGCGGATCTCTCCACCGGCGCACCGAGAGGAGAAGGTCCCTGGGCTGAGATGTCACGTCTACCTGGGGACAGAGGGAGAAACAGTGCGGGTCGTGCGTCCTCTCTCTGACGCAGAGGCTTGGTCCGGCGCAGGTACACACGTAAGGTTCTCCACCGGGTTCCCTGTCTGGTCCTACCGAGGGGGAAGTCCTGTCTCTTCGTACGGGCGGAAAAGTCTCTCCTTGTAGGGCCAGCCCCAAAAGGCGACCACATCTTGGCCCAGAAGGTCGTTCAGGTAGCCGTTGCACGGCGTCGTCCTGTCCGGAACTGCAAGCAATCTGTGCGCGGAGAACAACAGCACGTTACGTCACCTGACCCTGGAGAACGTGGCTGTAGGACACGCAATAAGGCTTCACCGGGATCTGTAGTCTGTTCTCCCGTGTGGAGTCCGTTCACACGGTGGAGGGGCGAAATAGGCATCATACTGTGTCGCCTGCAAGGAGGACCACGTCTTGTAGGCCAGGAAGATGGTGCAGGTAGCCCGGAGTCGGCCATTCCTAGTCGGTCATCGGCAGTCTGCAAAGCCATTTTGGGAGTGGGTCCGGCGTGTGGTCCGACAGCGCGTACGTTCACGTGACCCTGGAAGACAGTGGCTAGGACACTCAGTAAGGGCTCTCACCGGGTCTTCTGTAGTCTGTTCTCCCGGGTGGAGTCCCGTCACACCGTGACAGGGCGAAATTCATCATCTAGATTGTTTGCTGTCAAAGGAGGACCGCGGTCTTGGCCAGGAAAAAGGTTCACGGTAGCAGTTGCACGGAGCCAGGCCTGGAGGGCCGCCATGAAGCACGTCTTTCAAAGTTTACACCCCGTACAAGCACAGGCCAACTGCACGAAGTTCAAACGGGTCGGAGCTAGAACCACGTAAGGATCCACGCATGGTAGACCCCCTCTGCGAGGACTTTCAGCTTACCAGGGGTCATGACCCAGCGCCCGCGCCGGAACGGTGTCGGCGAACATGAGCTAGGTAGTCCCGAAGGAAATCGGATCCAGTTCCCTGGTCGTTGAAATATGCTAGAGGAAGCATTCCGCCTAGCTGTTGGGCTTTCGTCAAGTCCGGGAGGGAGTGAGAGGGTTGTCATCAGCTCCCGTCTAAACGCGCGCCTCGTCGTCTCCCCTCGGACTACGGTTTTTCTCAGGGTAGAGAGGGCTGGCGGGCTGTCGCGGCAGTATCCACTGCCGCCCTAAGGGAAGGCTCTGGGGTAGAGGGCTTTGCCGCTCCAAACTCCAGGCATGTGGAAGGGAAGTGAAGTTCCAGGGCGCCGGTTGGTAACGGCAGCTGTCCCGGTTGCTTGGGCATCGTGCGAGGCGCAGGAGGTGGGGAGCTGCCAAAGGGGGGCAGTTTGAATGCATGTTGAGGAAGAGCTGAACCAGGACTTGGAGAAGCGACAAGGCCGTTACCGAGCCAGGAAACCAGCCCCACCAACCCCTTCCGTAGCCGACAAGAAGGCTCTTCCCGTTGCCGCTAAGACTGCGCTACTCATTCATAGCCGCCGCAAACCTCTAGTGATAGGGATTGTCGGACAACCGCCCCCCCCCACCTCCCCCCCCCCTCTACCCGTATAACCTCAGGCATTTCGATTTCTCGATGGCGGAGGCAGGGAAGCTGGATAGATCTGGCCGTAGCGACGACCTCCAAGCGCAGCTGGCCTCAAGAGCTACTAGCATCTCCCATGTGTACGCCAATCTTCTCCAACAGAAGAAGTATCAGGCTGAATGAAGGCGAATCGCTGCTGGCGTGTCTGGTCAGCAGTCCTAACAGTGAACCGAGGAGGAGAAAGGTCTCCTCTGAGGGACGCTTCTACTCTGCACTGCTCCTGTCCTACTTGGAGTCCTACTCGAACCGGACGGGCACGAACTCCTTCCTCCATGGAATCCGCGAAGAAGCCACGTAGGACCTGTCCCGTAGCGTAAGCAGTCTAGTCGACGGCGAATAGCGGGCAGGAACCCCGGCCTACCGCCCCGCTTGCCAACTGGTTTCAACGTCGGACCTCCAGCTGTCACAAGTCCTGGAGACGCATATCTGCCCTCAGGACTCTGTCTGTCTCGCATCTGCCACGACGCCGAGGAACTTGTGTCGAGTCGACAGGTCAAAGATCAGCCGGCAAAAATGCCGGCTCGGGTACGATAAGAGTCGACTGTACTGTCGCGGAAGCGGAGCGCGGAACCACATCCAAGGTTACAACTGTAAGGTCCCGGCATGCTGTCGCCATGTCTAAACCCCGGCACTCGCACCCCAGGCTGCATGGATCCACAACGCCCTCTGTCGCATCGCAGAACCTTGTTCACCCCCGCGAGAAGCTGAACAGGGAGACTCTTGTTCCATCCTCGTCAGACCCCTGGCTGCGCCCTGCCTGCACCCGCACGCTGTCATCTACCGCCGAGCGTGTATCTGCCCAACGGGCCGTTGAGAGAGAGAGTCCATCTGCTCCGCTCAGGCGCCGCAGAACACCGGAACTCCAAATTGTCTCCACGCAGCCACGCGAACCGCCCCCGCTAGGTCCCGAAGCTGAACTGCATCCGCTAACACGATGTAGACTGACGTCGGCCCACACAGTGAGGTCGGTCGGACCAGTCCTCATGCCATGCTGACATCTACGAAGGTAGACTGCTTACTTGCTAGTCATCTGCCGCACGCTGGAAGGGGGCTGCCACTGTCGTTCCCAGGACCGCGCCGTCGGCATTACAGAAACGTCGCCTCCATCCCTCGGCTGCCAGCCAAGTAGTTCGGGTGCAGAGGAAGAACTGCGCCTCCGCGGAATAGTGGTCCTGCCAATCCCTTCCGAAGGTCTGCGCTGAATGCCGGCACGTCCTGCATCAGTGTCCCTGGAAGACTGCTACGTCCAGCGCTGTCAGCAGCGCGAAGTGGCTGAGCCCCCCGTCCTTGTTAGCCTCCTCGACGGCCTGCCAGGGGGTCCAAGGGAGTTCTTCACCGGACAGCGCCCTGCGTAGTTGATCTTTAACTCGGTCGGCAGCGAGCAAGGGCGGTAACTCGACGCATCATAACGCGGTCTGCAGTCGCAGCCAAGCGTTGACAGCGGTGTGGAGAGCGGCCCGGATGCCGGAAACGCCAAGGCAAGGATGTCGGCCAACGTAGTGAGATGGTAGGATTCCATGCTTCCACAACGCGACGGAGGATGGCCCGCATCACCAGCAGAGGTGCCTACCCCTCTTATACCATTTTGTGTAATGGGCTGCTTAAAAATGTGTATTTTGTGTAATCATTTCAGCGCAACACGCAACGAAAAAAATACACCACAGCAAACAAATTAAAAATAAAGACATTTATCCACACCATTACTGTATTAGCTATTTTATTCACACATCAGGTATCGCTGTAGCAAGCTTGGGTTTGAAGTTGTGAATAGTATTTGCGGAAAAAAACTTTTTTTTAGGTAAAAATATGGTAATTTGGGACATATTTCTTGAGCTCTTGTGACCCTTGCCTTTTCCGAGGAATCAACGAAATTAGTGTGCATATAAAGGTCTTTTCATCAGGTATCTTTGTCCAAGTTTGGGTTAGAAGTTGTGAATAAGTATTTGAGGAAAAGGAAATTATGTCCCCAAATTGCTATTTTTGATATATTTCCTGATCCCCTGTGACCTTGACCTTTGTGAGAAACTGTCACTAAAATTGACATGTTTAGAAAGGTCTTGCCACAAAGTATCCTTGGGCCAAGTTTGAGACCGTAGCTTCAATAGTCTCAGAGAAAATGCCAACGTTAAAGTTTACCACACATGACGGCAGACAGACGACTGCTGGCTCAGAACATAGACGCACGTTTGCTTCGCACGTGAGCCAAAAATGTCTTTCGTGCATGACAGGTCGCTGTTAGTAAAAAAGGGCATCAGTTACTGTGACACGTTAGTGTCCATGCATTTCCAGTGTGCCGATACACTGTATGGCTCCTTCATACCTGGTCACCAGATGTCAATGTTTACACCTTCCACTGTACGGTATATGCACAGTCTAGACAACATGTAATAAGCGGCATTGAACGATGTTGCGTCTCTGCTCTCATACACAATAGGATGGAAGTACCAGTGTTGTAAAGACGATGCACGTACTACACGTGTGACCAATGTGTGTCAGTCGGTGTCCACAGAAGTCACCTGCATGTGCACCAAGGTGTAGCATCAGAGGAACGGAATATCAATTAGAACCTCCAAATTCAGCTTCAGAATCAAGCTGTACATCATTGCCGTTGTCAGTGCCTCAACCGTCGATCGCTCCAGCTGACACTGCCAACACGTGGTTATGCCACGCGGTAGGTGGACACACGAGTCCCAATACATCAAAGCTATCTGCTTTTGAAACCATGTCTCCAAATACAAAATTTTATCACTCCGAATATCTACACATTCACTCGCCATTTCGACCGTAATACGCATGCTAGCGCCGCAAAGCTGACCGTATACCACGTACAAAAGTACGCACGCACTGTCAGGACCCTGTAGTATAAAACATGATGCATCAGTGCCGGGTGAAGGGCGAGGTCACCACACGCGCGGCGAGGCTCGCGTATCACCGGGTGCGCGATATAAAATACCCGACACCGCTCTAGCAGTTTGAGTCCGAAATAGCTCAGGCGGTTAAACGTCGGAGCAGGAGAGCGAAGGCCGAATCGCTGGGTCGTGGGTTCGAATCCCGTCCCGGCCCCGGTAGCTGGACTCACAATCCAGGGAGAAAAAAACGGATTTGTTCAATAGCATTTCCGTTGAAAGGTCCTGGTAAATCAAAGTGGCACAGTTGGAGTGCGCCTGAATTGATCAGTGTTCAGGTAGTACTCCATAGGCAATAGATTTCCCGGTCTCCCATAACCCGCCCGTTAGGGCCGTCCATGATCACCTTGGTGCTGTGGACGTTAAACCCGAACTAACCAACCAACCTCTAGCGGTTTTCCGGGAAGACCGCCAACCAGTACAGCGGTTTGCCGGGCCGAAAGGGTTAACAAAAAAAGTGCTTTTTGGGGATGTACTACTGCCTTGGTCTTGTGCCCAGCGGACTCCAAATGTCTTTGAATATCATACTTTTGTACGCACTACTGTGAGCAACAACAAAGTCCTTTCTGCACACGTTGCATGCATTTGTAGCAGTGGAGCCCCCTGCTATCGCTAGTTACTACCCGCGAGTCAGAGTTCAGTGTTTCAGTGCACGCTTGGCGCGCTGTGTGCGAGTATTTTTGCTGCCTTGGCTAGTCAGTGTAGCGGACTACACGTGCAAAGCTTAGTGACAGTCTCTGGTTCCAGATGCTGGGAGCCTAACGGCCGATCTTCAGTCCACAATTAGCCAGCCCCCCCCCCCTCCCCCCCCCCCCCCCCTCCCCCCCCCCCCCCCCCCCTCCGCCCCACGTAAATTGCGTATTTTAGAGGGACTGGTCGTATTCCCGTAATTTGAGCCGAAAATGCGTAAAATTACGAGCTAGCGCGTAAGGTAGGCACCTCTGCACCAGGTCCAGGAACCCCGCTGAGGCCAGGGAACTGCGGAAGAGGAGTAGGATCACGTAGTCGAAGCAACCAGTGTCTCCCAAGGCGCCCTGAAGCGGGAGACAGGAGACGGCGACAAGGACCCGGAACCCGAACAGTTGAGGAAGAGACTTGAAACGCTTGGACGCGATGAGGGGACCTGCTTCGTCCAAGGCCCGAAGAGTCTCCATCCTCTGGCTCCACGTAGTTGGTGGTGAATCCAACACATCTCGAAACTGCGAGCGTAGCGAAGTGGAGGAGCCATCATAGCACAGCAACGGTGAACGACGTCCTCTGGAGCCAAGCTGAAGGAGTCGTCTGTCCCGCACGCGGGAGAAAGAGACAACAAACTGCTCCGAAGACCAGGGAACGCCGGGCGGTGGCGGTCCAACGAAGGTGGACACTGCACTTGGAAGGAACAGCGTAGTCTCGGAGGCCGGTCCCACGAACTCGAACGGCGACGAAGAGGCTTCGGGGCGCCGGTCTTTCCATCGCGTAGCGACCCAACGCACTTGGACGTCATCGCCTGCTCCTCTCGTATCCCTGGTCTCTGTGCAGTGAGCACACGCGTCTGAAGTCAGGCGAACTGTCTGATCGTGACCGACTGCTGGGAACAGGGCCCCGTCGTGGGGTCGTCTCTCAGCACTGCATCTGGAGCGGGCTCTCGCCTCCACAATCGGGGGGAGAGGGCGTGGCCCATCATCACTGCCCTGGGATCTTGGCGTGGGAAGAGCAGCGGCCCTGTAGCACTTGCGGTCGCCGCATGCAGCAGTTAGCGCCAGTCTGACCCGTGTCGGGAGCTGGCGCCAACGCGTGAATAGTCCGGGCGAGGGCGCCCAATAATAATAATAGTAATAATAATAATAGGTACACATTCAGATTTGTAAGCAAATACAAGAAAACAAATTCCTGAACACGCGGGTATGCATGTTATTGATTTAACCACCAAACAACCTAGATATCACACATGAAAGATAAGTCACATTTGGCTCTGCACTGACCAGCCATATAGACTGCCGGTACCTAATAATAATAATAACTTTGAGTGTCTGTGTACCAATTTGTTTTCTCATCACCATTTTCCTTAAAAATGAAGTAAAACGGTTCAGTGGTTCAAGAGATATAGCCTTTTAAAGATAAGAGGTGTTGCGCCCCAGCGGTCTGGCAAAACAGCTGCGACACTGGGAATGCAACATTTAACACTTGTGGCGGGAAAAGGGTTAAAGCGCCTAGCTTGAAAGAAGGCTCTAGGTGCCGTACAATGACATACCAACATACACAAATCTTGCACCCTACCGCGCAATATATGCTCTCACATACAGACTCGTCACTGACCTGAGACCGAGAAGCCGAGCGGTCGTCTCTAGAGGCAGGACCCGCCGTCAGTGGGTCTGGCTCGTGCCTCTCCGTTCGTCACGGTAAGGGGAACCTTAGGAGGGCCCTCCGCGTTAGTAAGCGCCTGTAGCTATACTGGACCGTGACTTCATGGTCGCGGTGTGGGCGAGTCTCGTGGCTCACCGTGCGACTCCCAGAACGTGGTCACTTCTGCATGTCATGTCTACGATCTGTCGCCTGGGCCGGGACTGGAAGCGTCATAGGTACGGTAGCCGACGCCAGCCCGGCAGAAGTAAATTGGTCTTAGCCATCCCAAGAAGTTGGTTGTCAGCGATCCCTCCCGCTGGCAAGTGCTCAGGATATGGTATCTTGGTCGCCACGGTAAGGGGAACCTTAGGAGGGCCCTCCGCGATAGTTGCGACTTACAAGCTTACTGGCCCGGGACGACTAGGTCACTGCCACTGTCTTGGTTCCCACCTAGCGACTCTGGGCCGGCTCTGTCAGACGGTCTCTGAAAGGAGTCGGACGCTCGCGGTGGTAAAACAGCTGCGACCATCTTTCTTCCAGCTATGGGGCGCCCACAACACCGGTATGGGTCGACTCGCATCCCGAACAAGGCAGGCAAACCGCATGCCCGTCAGAGAGCCACTGAAAGTCGCCACATATCGTGTACGAACCTGGTAACTGCAACAAGAGGTTACAATGAAAAACGAGCGAGCGTGGCCACTGAGGTCACGCAATAATAAACCGCGCGCGAGGGTGAATCGAACATAATCAAACACAATCGAACTCAAACGAGTGCACAGCGCGTGCCTACGCTGGGCGCTCATGCCCATCCCAGAGCGCCGGTCGAGGGCATTCACCGAGATATTACCTGACCATGGCGGAACAAGGAGCAAACCCACGTCTCTCCAGCGAAGCAGAAACCACCGGCAGAAGGCCGAAGAATCCCGCCGCACAGGCACGACCGAGCAGGTACGAAGGGTCGAATCAGCGTCAGGCAAGGCCGCGTGCTCGCAGTCCCGACAGCAATACCCAGTCGGCTAAGTCCCCAACGGCCAACGAACGAGTGAACCGACACAGGCGTGAGCACTAGAAGTCCCAGAACTCAACTCTAAAAGCTCCAAAAGTTCCAAAGTTCCGAAGTTCCAACGAACGAACAGTAAGCAAAGGTCGTCAGTCGACCGGTCGAAGAACAACGTAGAGCGCGATACAGACACAACCTTCCACAGTGCTAGCTAAGAACTAAACTGGGGTATGCCGGGTAATCTCGTACCGGATGGGAATAAGGGGAGGCTGTTCGGGTTATGGCCTGGTCTATGGCGCCCCACTCCTGCCAACACTCCCTTATACGGACACAACCAAATTTTGGCTAAAATTATGCTAGCTAAGGGACTTTTCCTAACTGTAATTCCATCGGTAATGTGTTTTGAGAAAACAAAACTATTCTCTCACCTCTCATACTTTTTCGACTCAGGAAGCATGTTGGACAGCTGAAGCTTGCGTCTCACAACATCCAGAGGATACCTGAACAAATGGAACAAATCCTTTGGTCATGGGCTGTCAAACAAATTAGTTAACCCCTTCCATGCTGAGAAAATGTGTAAACAGTCCAACTGATCCTCATGAGCTCCTGCAGTCGCGGGGGCTCATGAGAATATATGCCCTCTTACTGACACCACTTTGAATCCATGTTCCTGGGATGGCTGGGACTATTGGGCGTCTACTTTACTGGCAGGGAAGGAGTCAAACACACATTGCACCCTTGACCATGATACAGTCGTTCCAAGGCTCATGCAAAAACATTGCACCCTTGACAATGATAGTTCAAGGGTAGTGCCAGAATAGCTTGGCGTCAAGGCACCAAGCTATTTTGGCACTACTTTGGAAATATCATGGTTGATCTGTCCAGTAATGTCCCAGATATAGGACTTTCAACTTTAGGGCTCAAAATGTTTTATTTACTTTTAAAATTCCCTCAGACTGCTCATTTTTCTTTAAATTATAAACTGAACTTACGAGACAGTCTGAGCAACAGCTCCCGCCAGACCTCCACAAGCCAGCTTGGCAGGAAGGGTCAGCACCACCCCTCCTGTGTTCTGTGAACACGGCTTGCCCAGGGTGTCAGGAAAGTAGTCCAGGCAAAGGTTCTTTATTGACTCATAGGTGAAGAAAGACAGACCTAAATGGAAATCCAGACCAAAAGGGTGACTGCCGGGTTTGAAAAATGCATGGCAATAACCGACAGAAACATGTATGCTTCTTACAGGCTAATTTTGTTTCTAAAACTAATGATGATACCTAATGAGATTCAGCGTGAAAACAAAGGCTAGACCAACCATCCTTCTAACATTCCCAACTAGTCATTTTGATCCTGAACTACAGACCACAAAATAATGAGGCAAGCATTGATAGTCTTCACATTGAGGGGAGACCTCTACACTGGACAAACATGTCAACACACAAGTAGACCAACCACAGTCATAGTTGGGGCAAGCATTGACAGGTACAGTAAATGTACTAATCCTCTGGCTGTTGGTAGCCTGTTTGGTCGAAGTGATTCCTGCAGGAATCACCTCGTCCAAACATGCAACTGGCAGCCAAAGGGTTAAGGGGAATCACTCAATGCTGGACAAACACAAACATACCCTGGACAAACAGGCAAACAAACAGATCCCACTGGAGATCTAACTGTTTGTCTGCATATTTGTCCAGTGCTGTGTACTGCTCCATAGACCGCATACACCACAATAAGGATCTCAAACAACATCACACCTGAGTATGGAGCCATGCCGAGAATGGAGGGCACAATGCCGCGGTAAAAAGCGCGCAGGCCACCCTCTACATGCAGCATGGCTCGCATTGTATCCACCATCCCTGCCTCTACCGAGTGACCTTTCACCTGGAAGGCTACGCGTGAGCGAATCACATCCAGTGGGTAGGTCACCATCACTGCTGTCAGACCTGAAACATGTACATTTTTATTTAACCAGGGGTCACAATGCATACATGTATCAACATTTTGCACCAACACCATTAGCAAAATCACAAACTGGGCAGCACAGTTGCTGAGGGGGCACAGCTACATGTTTGCAAATGCGCAGGTGTGTGAAAAAAAGCATCAACAAGTGTGCAAGTATACCACAATTTTTGTTTTTGGTATCGAAAGATTGTCATACACATATGGGTTCAATAAGCTGTTTAAACCCTTTGCGTGTCGTTAGCGGTTTTGGTCCTGATGATTCCTGTAGAAATAATCGTGACTAAGACTGCTGCCGATATGCAAAGGGTTCACAGTAGGTGCAGTGAAAATAAGTGTGCGCTTACAAACTTTGGAGGATACCACACTGATAACAACAGTTGAAACAACCCTCTATGATACTATTGATAGGTTTCATCAGGTTTCATTCAGTACCTGCTAAGGAGCCAGCTGCAAGCTTCACTAGATGTGGATGAGATGAAAGGGCTGGCTTCAGCAACTGCAATGGAAAAATGTCAATGAAATACCAGTACCTGTTCATGTAATTAGTCATTTTCTGTTCTTCTGTGTAATTGTACATGTGGCTTCTTGATTATCAGTGTTCATGTAATTAGTCATTTTCTGTTCTTCTGTGTAATTGTACATGTGGCTTTGTCACCTTTTGCGTAATATTTTTCTTGTTCATATGTACGGCACCTAGAGCATCTTACCATGTATAGGCGCCTTATAAATCTTCCTTATTACTATTATTATTTCAAGAATGTGATTCGATAGGGAACACCTAGTAAAACTGTGGTGCACTTCACAGAAAATGAGAAAAAACGCTCTTCTCAGTCCTTTGGCTGTCGGTAGCGGTTTTTGTTGGGATGATTCCTGCAGGGATGAACATGACTAAAACTGCTACTGACAGCCAAATAGTTGACAGTGCACCTGTATAATGTATACAATGTACATGCACTGAATACTGATCAGCAGCTAATAAATCTCATGTGCCAACCTTTTTGTATTGTTCAAAGGTGGAGAACTGTATGGCAGCATAGGGAAAGATTCTGATCATCTGGATGCCATTGCCTTTGAACAGTCCGCTCACACCCTCTTTGCTGAGGACCTGATGCAGGGCCGCAAATACACCTGAAAAAAGTTAAAATCATATTCAACAAACTGACAGCATAATAAATAAATGGATTTTCATCAATAGCCTATTACCTCCGTAAATGTTCAAAGAAACCCTTCAAAAACAGATGGTTATGAAACATTACATATACTCTACAGGTCAAACCAAGGTTTATTTAGCTTATTTAGCCCCGACACAAAGTTCAGCAAGATATGGATCGACCATGATAGTTCAAGGTTGGTGCCAGAATAGCACGGTGCCTATGGGCACCAGTTATTCTGGTACCATCCTTGAACTATCATGGTTAATTTGTCCACCCCCCCCCCCCCCCCAACATTGTTTAATATTTTGGCGAATGGTGAGAGTCTTAACACGCACACGCCTTCTCTCTCTTCTCTTTGTTGCATGTCAAAACTGCCATAGAAGTTGACAAGGCATAACAAACACAAATGAAGCTCTAAAACTCTCTTAAATGCTACTTTTAAACTTTTCTCAGATGTTTCTTGGTCTGTGACTTTTGCCCTTTGGACCTATGGCTCCAGGCCATAAGGTGCAAAATCACATACCACCAGAAATTGTATGTTACCTATAAATTAGTATAAACCCCGGCCCCCACGAGTCCCCTGCTGCCTTGCAGGCCTGGCCGCTTGGCTGCGGAAAGGCTAAGGGAGGATTGATTGATTGATTGTATATTGCTTAACGTCCCGACAGCAACAAGGCTTTCTCAGGACGTGCCTGCACTGCTAGTGAAAAAAAAAAAAAAAAAACAGAACATTGAATGTATGTCGCCAGCCGGTCAAATACATCAAATAAACCTAACACATGGGGCCTAAATAAAGATAAGACCATTTAGCAACACACATCCAATATCAAGAGCTACAGGCAGTGCAGACAGTAGGGAGAGTTTTAAAAAGGCAAATACAGGTGAATGGACAAAGGGTAGACAGAAACACATGCCCCAGAATAGCTAAGGGAGGAAACCCCTGACATCAAAGCCCCCGTGTCTCCGGGGAAGGCTTTTGAGCCAGAGACTAAGACAAGGACAGTCTGATATAAAACCTACGACCCGAGGACCTCGATGCCACCGTCCCAGCTTGCTAGGCCATGGCAAACGAACCAAGGGTTTAAAGGGTGGGGCCAGTACTACGCACACTGCACTCCACCAAAAAGCTCCACCGCGCAGGCTTTAGGAAACGCCCACGGACTATGACACTGAACTTTCCAAGTCCTGTAGCGATGGGCAAGGGGCAAAACGGCAGGTGAAAGATGTCACTGGAAGCTGCCGCAGTCTCAAACCTGCATGCAGGCGGTTCAGGATATTGGTCGCCTGATGTTGACCTGGGGATGACAACGTCACTCGGCACACCCTGAACGACCAAGCAGCCTTCTCTAGGGACAGCACTGCTTGCTCCACACGGAGAGGGGCCTAGAAAAGGTGGCCTAACCAAAGCTCATCCCCTCGTAACCCCAGTTGGCTAGCCGCGGTCAACGGGCATCTTCTCATGCGGTCAGAAAACAAGAAAAAACAATGGATCCACTCTCATGACGACCACGACCGGACTCAACGTAGCATGCTGGAACATCCGAACCATGCTCGACACAGCAGACAGCGGACGCCCTGAACGTCGCTCCGCCCTCATTGCCCATGAATTGCGGAGGTTAAACATCGACATCGCCGCGCTCAGCGAAGTACGCCTTCCGGAGGAAGGCAGCCTCCAAGAACTTGGCGCTGGCTACACCCTCTACTGGTCAGGCAGGCCTGCATCAGAAAGACGGCTCTCAGGCGTGGGCTTCATGGTGAAGACCCCCATTGCGACTAAGTTGGAAAACCTACCAACGGGTCACTCCGACCGCATCATGTCCATGCGCCTCCCACTGAGACACCAGCAATACGTCACCCTTCTCAGTGTGTACTCCCCAACCCTCCTGGCAGAGCCTGCAGAAAAAGACAAGTTCTACTCTGACCTGCGCAGCCTCCTGCAGAGCACCCCTGCAGACGACAAAGTCATCATCCTTGGCGACTTCAACGCCAGAGTGGGCCAAGACTCTGAAGCCTGGAAAGGAGTCCTCGGCAAGCATGGCGTTGGGAACTGCAATGACAATGGTCGCCTACTGTTGGAGCTCTGTGCAGAGCAGCAACTTGTCATCACCAACACTACTTTCCAGCAAAAGGACAGTCGAAAGACCACCTGGATGCATCCTCGCTCCAAGCACTGGCACCTTATCGACTATGTCCTAGTGCGTCAGAGGGACCGCAGTGACGTCCTCCTCACCAGAGTGATGCCCAGCGCAGAGTGCCACACTGACCACCGCCTTGTTCGCTGCAAACTCAGGCTCCGCCTCAAGCTGAAACCCAAGAAAGGGGGCCCCCACAAGAAAAAGCTTGATGTTGCCAGCCTTCAGCGTGACGACAAGAAAGCTGCCCTTCAGGCCGATTTACAGCGCATGCTCAAAGACACAGTTGATCCAGCAGACTCCTCCCCTGAAACACTCTGGGAACAACTGAAAACTGCTATTGTAAAATCCTCTGTGGAAGTCTTGGGCTTTGCTAGAAAGAGGAACAAAGACTGGTTTGACGAAAACGACGTAGAGATCCAGGAACTTCTAGCAAAAAAAAAGAGCCGCCCACCAGGCCCACCTAGCCCAGCCTTCCTGCCCTGTGAAGAAGTCTGCCTTCCGCCTCATCTGCAGCAGTCTCCAGCTCAAGCTTAGAGAGCTCCAGAACGAGTGGTGGTCCAGACTCGCACAGAGGACCCAGCTCTGCGCTGACAACGGTGACTACAGGGGCTTCTACGAAGCACTGAAAGCAGTGTATGGCCCTAGGCACCTGGTACAAAGTCCCCTGCGAAGCGCTGATGGACAGGCACTCCTCACAGATAATACCTCCATCTTGAACCGCTGGTCGGAATACTTTCAGGACCTCTTCGGCGCTGAGCGCACTGTTCAAGAAACAGTCATCCTCCAAATCCCACACCTTCCACTAAAGGTTGAATTGGACGAACCGCCCACCGCCGAAGAGACCCTCACAGCCATCCACCAGCTCAAGAGTGGCAAAGCAGCAGGCATTGACGGAATCCCGCCAGAGATCTGGAAACATGGAGGCCCAGCACTGCACAACAAGCTCCACGACCTCTTTCTCTGCTGCTGGGAAAAAGGAACACTACCAAAGGATCTCCGTGATGCAGTCATCATCACCCTGTACAAGAACAAAGGAGAGAAGTCTGCCTGCTCTAATTATCGTGGAATTACCCTGCTGTCCATTGCCGGGAAAATTCTCGCAAGGTTGCTCCTGAATCGGCTGGTACCTGCCATCGCTGAAGACCACCTCCCAGAGGGCCAGTGTGGCTTCAGAGCCAACAGGAGTACCACCGACATGGTCTTTGTGCTGAGACAGCTTCAGGAGAAGTGCCGCGAGCAGAACAAAGGGCTGTACGTAACGTTTGTCGACCTAACAAAAGCGTTTGACACTGTGAGCAGGCAAGGTATGTGGCAGATCCTGGAGCGACTAGGTTGTCCCCCAAAGTTCCTCAACATGATCGTCCAGCTCCACGAGGACCAGCAAGGCCAGGTCAGACTAAACAGTGACCTCTCAGAACCATTCCCCATTCGCAACGGCGTGAAGCAAGGCTGCGTGCTGGCACCGACCCTCTTCACCATCTTCTTCAGCATGATGTTGAAGCAGGCCACAGTGGACCTCGACGATGACGACGCAGTGTACATCAGGTATCGTCTCGATGGCAGCCTGTTCAACCTCAGACGACTGCAGGCCCACACGAAAACCCTAGACCAACTGATTCGTGAGCTGCTCTTTGCTGATGACGCTGCCCTCGTTGCACACACAGAGAGAGCCTTGCAGCGCATTACGTCCTGCTTCGCAGATGCTGCCCAGCTCTTTGGACTTGAGGTCAGTCTGAAAAAGACAGAGGTCCTTCATCAGCCGGCACCCAAGGAAGAGCATCGCCCTCCCCACATCACCATCGGCGAGTCCGAACTGAAGTCTGTACACCAGTTTACCTACCTTGGCTGCATCATCACGTCAGACGCCAAGCTGGACAAGGAGCTGGACAACAGGCTGGCAAAAGCGAACAGTGCTTTCGGGCGACTATTCAAGCGGGTGTGGCACAATCAACAGCTGAAAAAAGGCACCAAGATCAGCGTGTACAGAGCTGTCGTCCTCACCACCCTGCTGTACGGTTCCGAGTCCTGGGCCCTCTACCGCAGCCAACTACGACTCCTCGAACGCTTTCACCAGCGCTGCCTGCGTACCATCCTCAGCATTCACTGGAGTGACTATGTCACCAACGTCGAGGTCCTTGAACAGGCGGAAACTGTGAGCATCGAGGCTTTGCTGCTGCGGACACAGCTTCGCTGGGCGGGGCACGTCTCCAGGATGGAGGATCATCGCCTACCCAAGATCACTCTGTTCGGCGAGCTCGCCACTGGATACCGAGACAGAGGGGCACCAAAGAAGAGATACAAAGACGGTCTCAAGAAGTCACTTAGTGCCTGCCAAATCGACCACCGCCAGTGGTCTTCGCTTGCTGCGGACCGTGACACCTGGCGCTCCACCATTCACAAGGCAGCCGTCTCCTTTGAGGACTCTCGCAGAGCTAACCTTAAGGACAAGCGGCTCAGAAGAAAAAACAGAGTTGTCGTAACTCAGAACCCTGACCAGACCTTCCCCTGCAGCCACTGCGGTCGAACCTGCCTGTCCCGGATTGGCCTCCGCAGCCACGAAAATGCCTGCAGACGACGTGGGCAAGCCCTATAGAATCTTCGTTCGCGAAGTCAAGCCAAGAGAGAGTATAAATTACGTTTTCCTGAATTCACATTACATCTTGCCTTCCCCAACTACAATTTTGATAATAATACACAGTTTTTATATGGTGCCCTTTATATATCAAGCTCGGAGTGCTTTACAATACAAAAAAACAAAAGAAAAACAAGAACAATATAAACTATGATAAAGATCGGATGTGAATTCATAACCTTTTCACTGCCAGTGGATGTGGATCATGTTTTTTTTTTTTTACACTGAAAAGTCTACATCAAAAGAACATGGCTACAACCTGGTTTCAGCAAGAGGAACAGATCCTCATGAGCCCCTGCAAGTGCAGGGCTTCATGAGGATCTATTATACCTCTTGCAGTTAGGTCGTTGTCTGTATTGATCAATTTTTCACAGCAGTGATGGGGTTAATCCCACCCAGGTAATCAACAGGTGTCTTACCTGCAAAACTGAATTTACATAAAAATTATACTTAAGCGGATACAGAGGTTTTACTCTCACAGCCACAAAAATACATGTAGACAAACACAGCAGGTGAATCCGCTAAGTCCACCTCCTCCATGACTTGTCCTCAACATTACAATGACTTATGACAACTAACCGAGATGTTTGTAGTGCTGGTTGTGAGCCTGGAGAAGTATTTTCACCCTGTCCAGGGGGGCCACAATGCTCTTGGCACAACAGCCTGCAATACCTGATCAAAGAAGAAAAGAAAGACAGACATTTATTTACGGACAGGGGGTCTGTGGCGCGGTGGTTAAGGCGGCTGCCACCAATACTAAAGGTGCGAGGTTCGATTCCGGGTTCCGGCGTCGGACTTTTCTCCTCTAGTAAGTGCCACCGTTAATTCTGGCGGACCGTCGGGGGTTCTTTCTCTGGGTACTCCGGCTCTTCCTTCCCCTCCACTTTGGTATCAGTTTCAGCCAACTTAATAAAATTTCAAATACAAACAATTTAAAAAAAAACAAAAAACTTCAGTAGCTCGCTTGAGCTTGCCCTTAGCACCACATGAATGTTCTGTGTTTACGTACAGTGTGTGAGTGAATGCGCGTGATTCACGTGAGCGTGTTTGTTGGGTTCAGTTCGCGGCTACATTCTGCGCATTGAGTTATATTATGAGAAATGCGCCATATAAATACCCTGTAATAATAATAATTAACCAATTTAACCCCGAGGCCGCATTTATAAATTTTGCGGGTGTTACCTAACGACTATGTACCAGTTGTTGGAGATGGATCAACTATGATAATTCGAGGGTAGTGCCAGATTAGCTTAGCGCCTGTTGGTGCCAAGCTAATCTGGCACTACCATTAATTATCATGGTCGATCCAACACCTGCTGTTGCATTGGGACTAAATGGGTTAATATTCAATTGCTAAAGATCAGAAGCCTCCCATGAAGCATACATGTGCCGTTTGTCAGTGTGGAGAGGTTTGTGTATTCTTACAGTCCCAAGGACTATGCTGGCACTAGTGGTAGAGCCTAGTGCTGCTGGCAGGTCTAACCAAGCTAGACCAGGGTTCATTCTGAACATTTACACACATTGGCCTGCAGAGTACAAATCCAATGGGTCATTTCTTAAATGGGATGGGCCAAACGTGAAAGGGGGGGGAGGGGGGGGGGGGGCAGAAGCGAGAGCTTGGTGGGGAAGGAAAAAAAGATGGATGGGCCTTTAGGAACATGTGAAAAGAAGGGCCCATTGTGTATGGTACATAAACTTATGGGTCATTGACCACTCAGCTCAAAATGTTATGGGTCATTTCGGGAAAGTATGCGCCAATGGCGCAGGCGCGCTCCAGAAATGAACCCTGTTGACCTCCAATCAGTCATCCATGCTCGGGAGTCTCGCTCATGGCCTGACATTTAAAACCTTCGCTGATGAGAAAAAGAGAACAACTCAACAATGTCCATCTGCAAGAGACATAGAGCCATGTGAGCCCCCTGCAGTTGCGGGGTCTCATGTGGATCTCTGCTGACACAATTTTGTATGAGTTGAATGAGCAAAGATTTCAGAAGCACAATCTGTGCCCACTGGCAGTGCAAAAAACAAATTTTTTTTATGTAGTTAACCCTCTTAACCCCAGGGCTGCATTTCCAAATTTTTGGAGGCGTTGTCAAATGACTATGTACCAGTTGTAGGAGATGGATTGATCATGATAATTCAAGGGTAGTGCCAGAGGAGCTTGGCACCTACAGGCACCAAGCACATCTGGCACTACCCTTGAATTATCATGATCAATCCATCTCCTGCTGCAGGGTCCCGGGGCTAAATGGGTTAAAGAAACAGCAATTGCTGCCATTGTAAATTAACTTTAAATAGTGCAATGGTAAAACTAAGCAGCTGGGTTGTTTCCCTTGTTCCATTCATAAAGTGCACATGTATGGGAAAACACCCGTGAATTATGACGTGCGTTGTTTGGTCAGGGCCAGGACCAAAGCTTACCTCGTCATGATTCAGTTTTCCTTCGGGACGGCTAAACAGACATTTTTAAAGGGACAGTAACATGACCCAACTCTCAACTGTTTGCGTGCATTCTGCCACCAGGGTCAAATCCCTGTGCTACGATTCAGCACAAGGTTACATTTGGCTCTGTCAGTCTGTGAGCAAAGGATTGGCTACCTGCAGTAGAGTGATAATAAGAAAAATGAGTACTTCTGTGATCAACGGACTGGCTGCTGTGAGTTAATAATAATACCGTTATTATACAGGCGCTTTTTCTCGATTTTGGGCGAATCGAGTTCAGCATCAGTTACAACCACTGAACCAGAGCATGCCACACATACAACAAGCCACATGGGGACTGAAGATCATTTTAAGATGCTTTTCTTTTAAATTTTCACATGAATAGTTTGTGTGTGTTTGTGTTGGGGGGGGGGGAGGGGGGGAGAGGAGAAAATATACGAAAAACTCCTGACCATCTGTTCTGCATTGGTAACTTCGTCTCTAGGGAGAGGTAGGGAAGCTGACAGGCACAAGCCAACTGATAATGACCATTTAGATTTGTGTACCTACCATGGGGTGTAGGGGGCTCTGGATAGAGGTAGTACCTTTGCTGTTCGGCAGCTGCATCCTACATAGGACGGACGGGCATCACTGGTCCTCATCCATCTCCTTAATCTCTCACGTGCTGGCTCCAAGCGCCACACCCTGGCAAACCACCTCAGATGGTGGGCTAAACCACGTGAGGGGGTGGTGTACACACTGCACCACTCGGCGGATGAGCTGTTTCTGACAGCCAACGACTAAAGGACAGAAGAGATCAGGCTTGATCCAACGGCCAAATGTGGGGGAGTAAACCCTTCAAATCAGGAGTGGAGCCCCAAAGGCAGACAGCTGCCTGTATTCACGCAGTTCTGGCAGCTCCTGCAGCCAAACTGGTGCCAAACGTACTGCTTTGCATTCCTTTGGACTACATCAGTGAAGCCGAGTGGGGGATCTTGACAACTGGGCATCCCAGGATCTCCAATACACTTCGCCCAGGCTTGCGCCTGGAGAGGTCATACGGACTGACCCAGCAAGCGCATCAGTCTTCCGAGACACAAGGATGCCAACAACAACCTACCATATTTCGCCAAATCAGTGGACCGATTACTTTTGTAATTGCTTTGACACATGCATGCTGTGTGTGTGTGTGTGTGTGTGAGAGAGAGAGAGAGAGAGAGAGAGAGAGAGAGAGAGAGAGAGAGAGAGAGAGAGAGAGAGAGAGAGAGAGAGAGAGAGAGTGTCATATTATTCACACACAGAGAGAGAGAGAGAGATTTACCTCCAGCCAAAAACGTCCTCGCCGCAACCGAACCAAACTGGGAACCTTTATCTGCTGGTCCATCATTTAACGTCATAGTTAGGATACGTCAAGACGAATGTATACACAGAAGAAGCGTATTACTGTAAGCAGCGACACAAAGGATAAAAACTTTCCAAGCCCTTTTTGTCAGTGGTGAAACCGTAGAAGGCATAATGCTGGCCGCACGCAAGATCGTGGCCGATACTGTGTCGCGTGCTGCCTACATTTTCTGTAATTCTGTCCCGTACATCATACTAATTTTAAAAACATCAACAGAAGCCGCCATAAAAGCACCGTGAATCCATTACTGGTTCCTCCGTCCTCTAAAATTTCCACTTTCGAAAAGCAACCGGAAATGCCAAAAATCACAAAACTAAACTGTTTATTCGTTTCGTATTTAATCATTTTAAAATTTACTTGTTTATAATGAACCTGAACCAACACAATTATTTGTACTATGGTTAACTATGAGTGTAGTCATATTCCACTATTGGATACGAAACTATATTACATGCAGAATCAACAAAAATGGCTGACGCCGAAGCACGAAGAGAGGCCCGTCGACGCAAAATCCTGCAAAATTCGGAGAGTCGAATTAATCGACTGCTCGGCACACCTGACAGTACGGTGTCAGGTACGTTGCAGTATAGCGTCAGGTCAAATTATGAAATCATGTTGTGATCACTTGACTTCAATACATGAGACCTAAATTTACACTAAGTATATTGTCGACCAAGTACCGTTTTCTGGTTATTTACACCGTCATTCTCGACGGGTTAACTCTTTCACCTCTAATATAGAAACTCTTGTTCTCAGTTTGTTTTTCAGCTGTGTGAACTGCTGTACGTTAGGTCTCTTTGATTGCTTGTATCTCAAAAACTATTCCGGATATTTACTTCAAATTTTGTGTGTTTTTGGGGCAGAAGTTAATTTTATGACAAAGTAAGTAATGAGTATGATTGTAACTTTGACTGATTGATCACACAGACAACTTTTACAGTGTTTAAAATACACATGGAGTGTACATGACACGGACGGGTCCTGCTAAAACCCGGAATAACCTGTCCTAAGCTAAAATAACCATATCTATAACTATTATTGCGTACCTAAACACAAAATAATCATGTGTTAGAAGTTTGGTTTACATTAAAGTTGATTTAGTTGTACTAGTAAGCCGTTTTCCACTGCCGTTGACACGTCGATTACTTCCCTTGCTACAAGATCGCGCTGTCCGAAACCAGTCGAAATAACATCTCCTAAGCCCAAATTACCCCAGAAACACATATTATTGAGTACGTAAAGTAGTAATATTCATATATTTGAGGTTGTAGGTGCCGTAAAAGTTGTTTATTTAGCGTTAGAAAGCTTCGAAGGACTTGTTCTTTGAGCCTCTTGTTCTATGCCTATCTTCGCCCTACGCGCATTCGCCCACACCGTTCGTCCCAATCACATTTCGTCCCATGACGTTTCATCCCCGATGCTGTTTAATGGAAGACATTACGCTATGAGCGGACCATGATAATCAGTTGACATTCAAAGAGAACATAACTGGAGCGTTTCTGAGCTCGAATATAAACATCTAGCCCGAAAGAGTTGACTGCCAGTGCTTGTAATTTAGAAGAAACTACCAAGTGAGTAAAAAAAAGCACTGTCAAGGGAGGGAATTGTGCATGATAGACCAATGATCATAAATCTACTTTAGTCCAAGCACAAAAAAAAAAAAAAAAGGAAAGAGGGGGTGCGCTAAGTAAGTGACTGGAAGCAATGCATATGGAAGCCCCCCCCCCCCCACCCCCACCCCACCGAAAGGGGGGGGGGGGGGGGCGTATCACATATCCCACTGTTCCAGCCCCTTGGTGCAGGAAATTTAAATCTAGGTCCCCCACGTGGGGGACTTTTACGGCACTTACAAGTAGGTTCTCTCTTAGGGTGCATAAAAATTTGGCTCTAGGTGGAGGCATGGAATGTATGCCCCTGCAGAAACCACAGTAAAATGTGGTCTTCTTTGCAGGTAGGCAGAAGTTCCATCTCATCCTCCAGTATTGCCGATGGTGTGCTGATGAGGTCGCCTAGACCGAAACAGCTGTCCACACCAGCTAGATATCTGGACCCCCACTTGGGGGACCTAGATTTAAATTTCCATGCACCAAGGGGCTGGAACAGTGGGATATGTCTATGATCATTGGTCTATCATGCACAATTCTCTCTCTTGACAGTGTTTTTTTTTTTCAAATATATACGTTCTGGGACTGTTATTTTAACTATTAAAAAAAAAAAGAGGATTGGCGGGGGGGGGGGGGGGGGGGGGGGGGGGGGAGGGGGGGTGCAATGTGCCCGACATGTAATAATATTACTCTCTGACCTTCAGGCAGGTTCGACCGCAGTGGCTGCAGAGGGAGGTCTGGCCAGGGTTCGATGTCGATGTTTAACCTCCGCAATTCATGGGTAATCGGGGGGGGGGGGGGGGGGGGGGGGGGGGGGGCGACGTTCGGGACGTCCGCTGTCTGCTGTGTCGAGCATAGTTCGGATGTTCCAGCATGCTACGTTGAGTCCGGTCATGGTCGTCATTAGAGTGGATCCGTTGTTTTTACTTGTTTTCTGACCGCAGAAGAAGATGCCCGTTGACCACGGCTAGCCAACTGGGGTTGCGAGGGGACGAGCTTTGGTAAGCCACCTTTTCTAGGCCCCTCTCCGTGTGGAGCAAGCAGTGCTGTCCCTAGAGAAGGCTGCTTGGTCGTTCAGGGTGTGCCGAGTGACGTTGTCATCCCCAGGTCAACATCAGGCGACCAATATCCTGAACCGCCTGCATGCAGGTTTGAGACTGCGGCTGTCCTTGTCCTAGTCTTTGGCTCAAGAACCTTCCCCGGAGACACGAAGACTTTAATGAGTCAGGGTTTTCCTCCCATAGCCTTTCTGCAGCCAAGCGGCCAGGCCTGCAAGGCAGCAGGACAATGATGATTAATTTTTGAGGTTCTCTCCTCTAGATCCGCCGTGTTTAGCCTGGGGGCTCATGCTGCCCAGTTTTGGGGTCACCTCGGAGAGGATGTGGCCAGAGACCACGCACGGGCGGTCTTGGGATAGAGGGGTACTATGCTTGTCCGGAGGGATTACACACGAGGGTGCCTAACGAAGGCCAAGAGGCCCTAGACTAGGGTGATCCCGGGGGAGGCGCTGTAAGAGTTCCCCACTACCCGCACCACCAACGCAACTCGTCCCCTGGGGCCCCCACCCTTTGAATCAGGCAGAGACCCCTTGACCCCACTGACGAGAGTAGTGCCTGGCAAATAAAGCAAAAAACTTACTCGAAATACACAAACGCAAATAAACGACAAATTAAGACCAAACGTCAACTAGTTTTGTGTATACGGCCAGAGCGGGTAAATCCAGAAGCCTGCGTGTGTGCGATGAGAGCACCGTGTTTTCCTACACACACATGCGTAAGTGTTCGATAAAACACTGAACTGTCTTGTTTCCCTGATCCGTCTATACACGACAGCGGCAGCTACGGTAAACATGAACCGATAGTCATTTATTGTTCAGAGATAGTTTTATGTACCCATACACACATCAGTTGAGGTGTAACTTAGGTGTAGGTGTACTTGAGGTGTAGTTTAGGTGCCATTCTCTTGCCCAACCCTACCTTTTCAAGTCGGAGGAAGGGGAGGGGGGGGGGCATCTACATTTGTTTGATTGTTACATATAGGTCACTGATCATTACGCGTTTGATCTCAGTTACAGACCCGATAATCCGGCCGAGCGTAAGTGGATCGTACAAGCCACACTGCGAAAGTTCGACACTCTCTTGGCTTGACTTCGCGAACGAAGATTTTATAGGAGTTGCCCGCCACGACGTCTGCAGGCTTGTTCGTGGCTGCGGAGGCCAATCCGAGACAGGCAGGTTCGACCGCAGTGGCTGCAGGGGAAGGTATGGCCAGGGTTATGAGCTGCGACATCTCTGTTTTTTCTCCTGAGCCGCTTGTCCTTAAGGCTAGCTCTGTGAGAGTCCTCAAAGGAGACAGCTGCCTTGTAAATGGTGGAGCGCCAGGTGTCACGGTCCGCAGCAAGCGAAGACCACTGGTGGTGGTCGATTTGGCAGGCACTAAGTGACACCACAAGCGACAGCAGCAGCAACATTCACATGAACGGCCAGAAGCTAGAAGAGGTCAATAGCTTCAAGTACTTGGGAGCCACCCTGTCCAAAGACGGTAGTTGCATAGCAGAGATCCGTATCAGGATAGGTACAGCAACATCCGCAATGGCCAGGCTGGACAGGATATGGCGAAGTAACTCCATCAGCTTCACCATCAAGTACAGGCTTTACAAGTCCCTCGTAGTGTCTATTCTACTCTACGGCTGTGAGACTTGGACACTGCTTGCAGACTCAGAAAAGAAAATCCAGGCCTTTGAGAACAAGTGCCTGAGGAAGTTGCTCCGCATCTCGTACCGCGAGCACAAGACCAACGAATATGTACGGAGCATCGTCACTTCCCTGGTGGGCCCACATGAACCCCTTCTGGCAACCGTGAAACGGCGCAAGCTTGCTTGGTTTGGCCACGTGACCCGACACAACACCTTGTCCAAGACTATCCTCCAAGGCACTCTCGAAGGAAGTCGTCGGCGAGGTCGTCAGAGAAAGAGTTGGGTCGCAAACATAAAAGAATGGACCGAACTCGAGATGCCAGACTTGCTTGCCACCGCCCAAAATAGAACTCAGTGGAGAGCACTGTCTGTTGCTGCTGCCTTTCAGTCCCCCCAACGCCCAGTTCGGGCAAGGGACTGATGATGATGATGATGAAGTGACTTCTTGAGACAGTCTTTGTATCTCTTCTTTGGTGCCCCTCTGTCACGGTGTGTCCGCTAGGGTGAACCCTTTTTGTTTCTCCAGCAAGGACTTCTGTAGCTCGGGCATCGGGGTGCTGGCGATGATCAATTTTTATTAGTCGTTCTTGTACTTCCTCCTGGGTGAAGTCACATTTCTGCACCTGGAGACGGGCTCTGTTGACAAAGTCGTCTGTGGACTCTGTCAGCAACTGGCGCATATGCATCAGTCAGTCAACTGACGTGGAAATGTTCAGCTGATTCAAGCTGTTCTTCAAACTTCTTTGAAGATGACGAATGGCTGTTTCTTTTCATCCTCTGATAGAGTCATCGCAATGTACCGTCGGAGACCTTCTTCACCAACTTGTAGGAGGATGTGGGCAGGCTGTTCTTATATCCTAATCTTCTTCGTTGTGAAGTAGAGCTCAATTCGTTGCTTGAAAATTTTAAAGGCATCTGCCTGGTTGGGCGCTGACCAGTTCATACAAGGCGTAGCGTGGTCCATGATGGTGGATGTCCGTAGGACTGCTCAGGCAGGGGCTGGGGAGTTGCAGCGGCAGGCTCTGACTATGGCGGGTATTAGCAGCGACAAAATGATGAAGCAGACAAAACGTCTTTCTTCTCCATGCAAGACGTGAAAATGTGAGTCTAACAACTTACAGGCAGGCACACACTGTCAGGCTGGAGAATGTGATGCTTTTTACCGCTGCCACCATGTGAAATGATGATACTGGAGGCGTCTCGTATTTATTGCAGAACTGGTGCGTTTACATGAGTGAGATAGAAGAGAGTGGGGAGAGAGCATGCTGGCGGATATAGCAAGGGTACAGCTCATTATGTTATAGGGGTGAGATACAGGTATCTAAGAGTCAACTCATTACAACATGTAGCATTGTCTTAATTTTTTTTTTGTTAGGAATGTTGGATAGTACAATTTTCACTTGTAAAATATTGGTGCTGAGTGTTTTACTTATTTATGCAATCTTACTGTTGATCGTGTTTAACAGTTCATTTTCATTCAGCAATTAATCATGTCATCGGAGAACATGCACATATATGGTCAAGAGTACGACTGAGTGTCCAAATGGTGTGACAAGCACCCTGCATTTTCAAAAGCAAAATAATTTTAATATTTCATATAAATCTGATGTACCTTTGCATAAATAAACATTGACACTAAGTAAAATGTTTATGTTATTTGCAGTTTGGTTGTTATTGAACTTTGAAGTTTTAAGTTTGAACATAACATTTACAATGTCACACATTTAACAATTCACAACAAGCACAAGCTGTAAGCAATTTTTTGCATTTGTATGTTTCAAAGTATGTTCCCCATCCAAAATAAATGGTATTTCTATAAATAAAGTGTGTTAGTGGAAAATGCAATCTTTTACGCCATAAAAACTGTTTGAACATATTTTTACACCATAATTTCCAAAAGCGACTAATTTTTAATTCTACTTGGAGAACTAATTTTAAAATGGTATGCTAAATGCACAGAAACAAGTCTCTAATTCAATTTAAGTGCAAAAGCCAATTGAAAAAAATAAATTTTACGTAGTTCTAAATACTGACAAAGTTTTTCAATACACCTTCACTGTAATGTTATTCTTATTTTTTTATCTCATGCAATCAAATACAGCTTCTGTAAGCTAAAAATGACTACACTAGATGTCTGCTGTTAACTATTCCAATAGAAAATAAGCCAATTTTTACAAACTGAGCCGAGTTTTGGCACAAATTCAATTACATTCACAAGATTGAACATAACTTTACACCTTCACCAAATATATTTTTGGTCTCACAAGGGCAAATCACAAACTCTTTGGGAAAAAATAAGTATGCATACCCATCCCACTAACAAGCACAGCCATTATGCCAAACTAGTGATGTTTACGTGATTTTCAAAAAGGGCTGTTGCAACTTTTCAAGTGTTTGTACATAACTTTACACCTTCTGACTTGCACACAGGAAAAATCTTAAGATTATTCAAGAAAAGTCTCTAAAGAAGACACTATTATTGAGCCTGCAGTGTGCATACTGTTCTGGTAAAATTTCATTTGTTAGTCCATCATAATTACACAAACAGTAGCAAAAAGACTGAAAAACAGGATGCATGAACATAACTTTACACAGTCACATTCACACATTTGCCTTGTAACTTAACAAGTAGAATTATTTAGAAATTTGTTGATTGCCTGTAGTGTACAAAAGAAGAATGACGTTTGCACTAATATGATTTCATGACAAAAACATGAAATAGAAAGGTAAAAAATAATGACATGGCATGTTTGAACATAACATGACGACACAAAAGTACATAAAGCACAAAAGTAAAGGTGCAGAGTTATGAAATGCAGATTTGAAAGCTGTTTGTGATGATAAATATTAAGATAGTGCATGCATAAAGGTTAATGCACAAATTTCAATGCACAACAGGAAATGTAATCATCATTGCATGAACGTAACATGACACAATGTAGAGTTATGTTCATGAGAAATAGCTGTGACATTAACTTGTTTTGCAGTCACTAAAATTTTATAGGTCTTGAAATTCATATATTCTAGATTTATCTAGTTATCTTACTTACTTTATTGCAGGACGGTAAAAAAAAAATGAAATTGGTGTTTGTTCATAACTTTACACAATGCATGTGATGTACTGATGGTGTAAAGTTATGTACAAACAAAAAACAAAGAAATGTTTATCCTAGAAGGTACCACATGCTTTATTATTATAAAAAAGTAAACAGCATCTTTTCAGCTATTGGTAGTTTTTAATATAAATTGATTCTTGTGATTTTGGGTGATAAATGTTTGAATGTAACTTTACATCCCACAAAGTTGTGTCAAGTTATGTTCACGAGGACAAATTGAAAAGAGTTTCAAATGTGTTGTGTACCAGCATGTGCATAACTATTTTTATGTGTTGGCATCATCTGCTATATGATTTGCAACAAATTTTACCCTTCAACAAAAATAGTGTGCATACTGGTTTGAACATAACATTTACACACCAGCACGCAGAAAAAAAACTAGGTATTTTTGGGCCTACCAAGGTATTGTCTAAATAAGTATAGTGCTACTATAGATTTATTGCAGAATAAGTAAAAAGAAAATAATATATCTATAAAGTTTGCTGGACTGCTTGAACATAACAATTTACACCCAAAATTTGGACGCATACTGTAAATTTCGTAAAGGGTTTCTTTCATCTATCACCCATGCATCCTCTTCAAAACCTTGATATAAATCACTACACCAATTGTCTTCAGCAAAAAGAACAGATTAGTAGAGATAAATAAGTGTCTAAACTGTTTGAACATAACTCAACATTTACACCATTCGGAATATAAATCTTCAAAACTGGATCATTTGATTTTCCATGTAAGAACCATAAACCTTTCATTATAAAAACAAAGTACATACTCTACTCTACAAAATAACACATAAGTTTTAATAATTGACCATTTGTCAAAATGTGTTATAGTAGTATGATTTCTGCTGACAAAATTTACAACACGTGTTATGTTCAAGCAGGCTCTTATATTATGGTGAATTATGCAAAAGCAACTCACTCTAGAAAATCACCAACTCAATGGTAATTTAGGCCAACACTGCAAACTTCTTGTGACAGTAACAGTGATTTTTCATAGTGCAGCATGCCTTTGAAAATCTGAGTTCCATGGAGCATGTGTAAAATGTGTCACGTTTTGTTCTCAAGTTATAATTCAGATTTGGTCAAACAAACTGTGATAATGTCCCAAATTCTTCTGTGGGCACCCAAAAATCATGTATCACTGGAAACCTTATCCTTTCCCTACAACATGATGTATGCCTTAGTTTGATCTGACCACTTCTGATAATTTTGTAGCAGGTTTTGTGAGGGAGGGTGTAGATTTTACCACTAGACACCCAGTCGTACACTTGACCATATCCAAAGAAGCAGCATAAAGGTTTTGCCACTGTCATAGTTCTTGAAACTTTACATTTTGTAAGCTACTCCCAAGTTTGCTAGAAAATGGGCATATTACTGCTAAATAAAGGAGTCAAACTATTCAAGGGGAAAGAACAGACTGAAATGCCAAATGGCTTTTCTCTGCATATAGTGCAAAAGCTGGTGTTGACCTTGGGATTAGATACACGCATAGGGACAGGCATATGTAGGGTTATGGTGAGCCACTGAATGACACTGACTGTGCAAAGAAGCATTGCAGATTAGTTTATAATGGCTCATAGCCAAATTGTAAGCAGAAAGGATGGACAAACAGACTGGCTATTAGGATGAAAGCCCGCAAAAACTGGGTGCAGGACCAGTAGAAATCAGGACGTAGTGTATGTGTTCAAAACTGGTGATATTGCAAACATTATTCACTTGAGTACTGACATTGGAGGACAAGGAATGTGTGACTGTTTGCAACCCCCCTCCCCCCACCACCAACTCCCCAACCATTACACACGCACAAGGCTCAGAATGTTCACATGAGAAAGTATATCAACTTTATTACATATGCTGCTGCTGCTGTAATACTTTTGCATTTCATTGCCACAATCTTGAGTGTTTGGCCAAATGGTCACGGTTGTTATCTACACTGTGTAATAATATGTCTTTTATGAAACATGAGAGGTCATATCTTTATTCTTGGTGCCAGTGGCGCTTTCATGTTTTTGTCTTATTCTGAACAAAGACCAATAAACATAATTGTTGTGCAAACTTGTGTTTGTTTCTTTGACATGTGAGGTCATATCTTTATTCTTGACGTCAATGGGTTTTCATGTTTTTGTCCTTTAAAAAAAAACAAAAAAAAACAACTAGACTAATAAATGTAATTGTTGTGCAATCTTGTGTCTGTGTTTTTTCTCAGAGTTCTTTGAGTTATGTATCAATATTAACTAAAATACTACTAACGGCTATGCCAGCTTGGTGAATTATGATACTCAGGTTGATGCCTTTGCAGATAAAGTTGATATGCAGGGGTGTAGGGGGCTCTGGATAGAGGTAGCACCTTTGCTGTTCGGCAGCTGCGTCCTACATAGGACGGACGGGCATCACTGGTCCTCATCCATCTCCTTAATCTCTCACGTGCTGGCTCCAAGCGCCACACCCTGGCAAACCACCTCAGCTGGTGGGCTAAACCACGTGAGGGGGTGGTGTTCACATTGCACCACTAGGCGGATGAGCTGTTTCTGACAGCCAACGGCTAGAGGACGGAGGAGATCAGGTTGGATCCAACGGCCAAATGTGGGGGAGTAAACCCTTCAAATCAGGAGTGGAGCCCCGAAGGCAGACAGCTGCCTGTATTCACGCACTGTTCTGGCAGCTCCTGCAGCCAAACTGGTGCCAAACGTACTGCTTTGCATTCCTTTGGATACATCAGCGAGGCCGAGAGGGGGATCTTGACGACTGGGCACCCCAGGATCTCCATACACTTCGCCCAGGCTTGCGCCCTGGAGAGGTCACTCCAGTGACTGACCCAGCAAGCGCATATACTCCATTGTCTTCCGAGACAGGATGCCAAACCAGATAAAGTTGATATGCACTACTTGTAAATCGTCAATGAAAATCATTCCCCTGTTGTGGCGTCCTCACTGCAAAGCGGATGTGTTGCAAACAATTGGAAAGATATATTTGTCTTCTCTGCTCACAGGCACATTGTTGCAACATACCATTTCCACACACTAGAATAATTACAGCTAAAGCTACTATGTCTGTTGATCAGAAAAAGTGTCCCAAAAGTATGTAAGCACAGTCACCTAAAAAAAATGTACACCACTCCCCAACAATCCTGCACACCTTCCCTGCCAGTTATCAGTGTGTCGGCATGTAGTTTATCTTTCAGACGTTTGTCACGGTTGTATAATAGTCCATTGTATGGTTCCGGATACACTGCATACTGTAAGTCAGGCACAACACAAAGTTCCTAAGTTTCTGAATTTGAAACAGAAACTCACATACTAAAACACTGCATTATGTCAATTGTCTCACTGTTTATATAAAGATCAAATCTATAACCAGTTTTGGATATAGATATACATTTTCAGAGGTGTAAGCTTTATTCACTTTTAATATACTGTACCTTTTAAAAATGGATTTGGATCACCTGACATTCTATTATATGGGCATAATGAGATTTTAACTGGAATGGTAGAAATTGGTGGAATCTACAGAATGATGAATTATGCCATTAATTAGCCACTGCACTGGCCTACGCTTTCACACCATTAGTCTTGTTGTGCAGGTCACATGGTCGGACCGGGTAAAGTCACATACATGTAGGTTATTTATGTGCAATTGTTTCAATTTTGTTTTTGTTTGATTTCTGATGATCATGGTCATATATACCGTTATTAAACTGGGTTGTCTTCTGTCATATAACAATACAGCAATTCACAGGCAACTGATAATAGTTTTTAAATGATCGGTGATCTAAATTACATCAGGGGCGGATCCAGGGATGTCTCGATGAGGGGGGGGGGGGGGGGGGGGCGACAGCCCTTCCATTGAACAAGATGAAGATTTAATCACAAAGTCTACAGTATTGTTTGCAGCTCACATGCATTTTTCTTTTAGGAACATTCACAATTGTTCATATTAAGTTTATCCATCTGAACCATCTCTCTAAGCCAACCTCTCATCAAAACACGCCGGCACACTAAAACGGACACACGGCGCTTCCCGCCATTAGTACGCTTTGTGGGCTGGAGTAGGGACAGTAATTATGCAGAAGAATAGCAGGAGCAATGAAATGACATCACTATAAGCTTTACGTCAACGCAACGCAAAAATCACCACGCCGTGTACACAAGGACAAATTTGATGTTTCACATCGCTCATCTGAAAGGCACGCAGCCTCTTCCAGGGCTGACTGTTTTGTTCCACACAATCTCTTCCAGGGCTGACTGTTTGATGCGATTATATAGTAGATGGAAAACTTGCAAATATGAATTATTATTTTAAAAAGTTGAAGAGGCACAAAGTTGGCTAACGAACTCATCCAATGTCTTTCTTCAAACTATGTCCTAAATTTCAAGTAAATATGACAAAAATTACAGACTGTAATCTGGGTCATCCGACTCGTTTCTATAAACGGTCTTTTATGTAAGTGTATCCTACGGAGGACTCTCGCAGAGCTAGCCTTAAGGACAAGCGCCTCAGGAGAAAAAACAGAGATGCCGCAACTCAGAACCCTGGCCATACCTCCCCTTGCAGCTACTGCGGTCGAACCTGCCTATCCCGGATTGGCCTCCGCAGCCACAAACAAGCCTGCAGACGTCGTGGGCAACTCCTATAAAATCTTCGTTCGCGAAGTCAAGCCAAGAAAATAGATCCTACAAAGCCAAGTTTTTAGGCGCATAATTTATATAAAAAACAACAAAGGAAATAAATTTAAAATAAAAAAGAGTATAATAAATTTAATCTACACAGAGTATAATACATTTAATCCATTGCCCCAAAATATTTAAACATAAATTAGGGGTTGCTTCAAAAATACGAACTCAGAAACGTTTCCTTTAAATATTTGAGCTCAGAAACGGTCCAGTTATGTTCTCTTTGAATGACAAACTGATTATCATGGTCCGTTCATAGCGTAACGTCTTCTATTAAATAGCATCGGGGATGAAACGCCAGTTACAGTTGGTGCCGAACGGCTTCTCTACCTCTTCTTCTCATGTACAAAGTTACCAAAGCAAATCTGTCCATCCGGAGTTCACTTTTCCTGTATTCTCTTCACAAAACACATACCCAAATGAAAATTAGACAGATTTTATGAACTCATAAATATTTCAGTCCTCGTGGTCATGAGGCGTATCAAACATAGCATGACATATCAGGAAGTGGTGAGAAGGCAAAAGTGGTCCGTCTTCACACACTCTTATCGCCCTGCTCTACCACCACCCCTAAAATAAAGAGGTTGAAACTTTCATTAATTTGCCCCTAAACTACACCTCAACTACACTTGAGTTACACCTCAACTGTGTTTGTATATGCCAGGGAAAGGTGGACTGATCTGCCCCTGATTAGCACCTAAACTACGCCTCAAGTACACCTACACCTAAGTTACACCTCATCTGCTGTGTGCAGGGTACATACAACTTTTTGAAGGTCAGAGAGTAATATTATTACATGTCGGGCACATTGCACCCCCCCCCCCCCCCCCACCCCCCCCCCCCCCCCCCCCCCCCCCGCCAATCCTCCCTGAACAAAAAACATATTCCTAAGGTACCACTGCATGTATGACGAATGCCTAAAGCACCTAAACTATCGCTCTGACTACAACTTAAGTACACCTACAACTACACCCAAGTTACAGTCTCACTCTCAACTGTGTGTATAGTGCATGCCAGGGAAGGGTGGGTGGGTGGGGGTGGGAGGGGGGGGGGGGTAGGCCTTGTGTCATTGACAAAAGATTTATTGAGATAACCTTTGAACGTGAAAGTCCTCTGGATTTAACACAGGTGGGTAGGCCAGCAACTCCACACTTAGTGAGGCTAAACATACTACTAATACTACTTTTTATAGATGACTGATCTTGCCTTTAAATTGTTTTACTTTTCAGAATATACCTGTCAGCCAGATTTGACTAGTATTTGTGAAGCAGTCAGATCTGCCAGCTATGTCGCGTTGAGATGTAGAAGAATTTTAGAGAAATGAGCAGTACTTTTGGTGTCAATTTGACTGTCCCACCAGCGCTCTGTTAGGATATTAAAATGGCTTTTTAATAAACCAAAATTTTACATATTCTGACCACCACCACTACCATAAGGAACACCAACAATAAAATAAAGAAGGATGAAAAAGAGAAAAAAATTCAAGCAGTTAATCCACTGTCCTTATGTATTAACATGAACTAAGGATTCCTTCTTTTTTTTTAATAGTTAAAATAACAGTCCCAGAACGTATATATTTGAAAAAAGCACTGTCAAGAGAGAGAATTGTGCATGATAGACCAATGATCATAGACATATCCCACTGTTCCAGCCCCTTGGTGCATGGAAATTTAAATCTAGGTCCCCCAAGTGGGGGTCCAGATATCTAGCTGGTGTGGACAGCTGTTTCGGTCTAGGCGACCTCATCAGCACACCATCGGCAATACTGGAGGATGAGATGGAACTTCTGCCTACCTGCAAAGAAGACCACATTTTACTGTGGTTTCTGCAGGGGCATACATTCCATGCCTCCACCTAGAGCCAAATTTTTATGCACCCTAAGAGAGAACCTACTTGTAAGTGCCGTAAAAGTCCCCCACGTGGGGGACCTAGATTTAAATTTCCTGCACCAAGGGGCTGGAACAGTGGGATATGTGATACGCCCCCCCTTTGGGTGGGGGGGGGGGGCTTCCATATGCATAAGCACTGGCAGTCAACTCTTTCGGTCTAGATGTTTATATTCGAGCTCAGAAACGCTCCAGTTATGTTCTCTTTGAATGTCAACTGATTATCATGGTCCGCTCATAGCGTAATGTCTTCCATTAAACAGCATCGGGGATAAAACGTCATGGGACGAAATGTGATTGGGACGAACGGTGTGGGCGAATGCGCGTAGGGCGAAGATAGGCACAGAACAAGAGGCTCAAAGAACAAGTCCTTCGAAGCTTTCTAACGCTAAATAAACAACTTTTACGGCACCTACAACCTCAAATATATGAATATTACTACTATACGTACTCAATAATATGTGTTTCTGGGGTAATTTGGGCTTAGGAGAGGTTATTTCGACTGGTTTCGGACAGCGCGATCTTGTAGCAATGGAAGTAATCGACGTGTCAACGGCAGTGGAAAACGGCTTACTAGTACAACTAAATCAACTTTAATGTAAACCAAACTTCTAACACATGATTATTTTGTGTTTAGGTACGCAATAATAGTTATAGATATGGTTATTTTAGCTTAGGACAGGTTATTCCGGGTTTTAGCAGGACCCGACACGGACATCGCAGTGAAAACAACAAAACAAACTTTCCCAAATCTGAGGACTCTGTTGGAATTTTCTGGTTCTGGAGTGGGTTGCATGCTTGCTTAGCGCGCTAAGACAATGCATAGCGCTAAGATGGCTGACTTAGGCGAAAACTTGGGTTGCATGGGCGTTCTTATCCTGCCGGGCAAGCTTAGTGTCGAGCTTAAATTTAAGGACGGTAGTCCCCTTTCTGCAGGGCCGTTCTTAGCTAGTGAGCGAGCTTAGCTGGCGTGACCACTGCACACACGAGTATCTCTGTTGTGTGCAACGCTGATTTTTGCAGTGGCTGACAGTATAAGGATGCAGAATGCTTTTGTACAGAGTAGATATCTTTCACACTGATCATTTGCCCCCACAGTCATTATTTTCAGTTCGTTCAACAAGATGCCACGATACTTCATACACGCAGACTCTGTGCCATCGCCAATTGCAAAATCTCGTGGCCGTTTACTAACACTGTGTGATCAGAGACAATTACAATTCTGATACTGTGTATGTTCTGCATGTCCCCTGTTCAGTGAGAGTGCGAACTTTGTGTCTGAAAAAAAAGACCAATTTTCTGATCTGACTCCCCAATTTTCAGTCTACTGTTGCTGCCCAAGGCTGAACTTTGAGTCGCCATTGCCCCATGCCTCGGTCCTACGGCACATGCACTGCGTGTGTGTATGCAAACGGTCGCAGCCTGAGAAACCAAAATAGTGCATTTTGATTGGTCAGTTGTTATCGCGTATGTGGGAACCCCGCTAGAGGCTAAAAATAACCGTGCCTAAGAGGTCTGACCTTGGGCCATAGTAAAGTTTTATGCTACGCCACCCCATGCAACACAAAACTTTCGCGCACTAAGAATTTCTTTACTAAGCACAGAAAGCTCTAAGGCAAAGAACTTAAGGCTCACTATTTAAGATCGCTACATGCAATCCACCCCTGATGACCAGTCTTCATCAGCAGAAAACCTCTGATGTGGTGAAAACGCATTTTCGAACTCGCAGCCATTTTTGTACACTTGACTCTTTTTAAAGGAAACCCCCACTACACATCGGGTTTATACCAACCTGTCAGGGGTGGGGGGGTGGGGGGGTGGGGGGTGGTAAGGGTAAAGGATGTTGCATGTCACTGGCATCAGTCAGTTATGCTATTGCTAACTAGTGGAAACGCTGTACTGCGGGAAATATGGCCCCTTTGACATGACCCAGCCATGGTGGTCTACGGGTAAGTTGGCTAAAGTTGACTATGGTTGTGAAAGAGTTCATGCAAATTAAAATAGTATTGTGCTGAACTATTAAACTGTGCATTGCTGATTAACAGCAAATTTTGGGCCCATGGCCTTCTTCAGGTGTGGGTCTTATTGCATTTGCAGTATACAATAAAAATTAAAAAAACATAAATTATCTCTCTCTCTCTCTCTCTCTCTCTCGGGCGGTCCGTGGCGCAGTGGTTAAGGCGCCTGCCACCAATGCTAAGGGTGCGAGGTTCGATTATGGGTTCTGGCGTCGGATTTTTCTCCTCTAGTAAGTGTCACCGTTAATTCGGGCGGACCGTCGGGGGTTCTTTCTCCGGGTACTCCGGCTCTTCCTCCCCCTCCACTTTGGTATCAGTTTCAGCCCACTTAATCAAATTTCAAATACAAACGATTTTGAATTTCCAAAAACTACAGTAGCTCGCTTGAGCTTGCCCTTAGCACCACGTGAATGTTCTGTGTTTATGTACAGTGTGTGAGTGAATGTGCGTGATTCACGTGAGCGTGCTTGTTGGGTTCAGTTCGCGGCGGCGCTTTGAGCCGATTTTCAATTGGGATAAAGCACCTATTTAATGCGCTTATTATTATTATTATTAGATATTATATCCATTCACTCTTGAATTTGCCATCTGATTAAATTTGTGCTGGTGTAAATTTTATATACACTGATAATTAATTTGTTTATGTGACAGGGGCTGGACATGGAGACAAGCACAATGATACTGCATCAGAAAAACTACCAGTTAAAGACTCTGTCATTGCGTCTCCTTCTAAAGTGCAGGAACCAGATATAAAAAAAACATTTGTCCAAAACCACAGCCCAGAAGATGAATTGCAAACACAAATTCATCAGGGACCACAGAAGAGAACAGTCGCCAACACAGACAGTGGCAGTTTGACGGGTTCCCCAGTTGATTCCAACTCGGCAAACCACATACCTAGTGTGGACAGAAGCAACAGCAACATTGGCACCAGTAGCAGTGTTGATTCGCCCCGGTCTCAGAAGCAGGACAGTGCACACATGGACCCTCTGCGCATCCTGGATCTTCTGAGGGCTGGAGGGTGTGTCTTGGCAGCCTTTGTAACTAGATGGTCATTGTCCTTTGGCCTTGGCTTGCTGTTTTGTGAGGTATGTAACTAGCTGTTCATGTTAACCCTTTCAGTGCCAAGGAAAAATGAACACAATCCAACTGCAAGAGATATAGATTCTCCTGAGCCCCAGGGCAGGGGCTCATGAAGATCTATCCCTCTGTGTGACGTCACTCTGTATTAATGTTCCTTGGATGGCTGGAGCTCTTTAGGGATTAAAGTAACAAAGATTTCAGAAACACTATCTGCATCTGCTGGCAGCAAAAGGGGTTAAGAACACTCTGAAGCTGGAATAAAGTGAATATGAAGATTCAGTTCCGTACACAAGTATTAGCATACATACCATGTTATTGTTTAGTTTGAAAATCTGATAGGCACTTTTCCACACCAAACGAGGCTTCTTTTATAATTATGACTATGTTGTGGACAAAGCTACGTTTCAAGTCTGGAGCATTACATTATTTTCAAATTTATTTCAGTGGATACTGCTGCCATTTCTGATTCTGGAGGGTTCCTTGTACTATTTCCAAACAACACACATGAAAGTGAGTATTCTGTGCTGAACATTTTGCTCAGAAGTGTTGTTTTGGTCTTAAGATTATGTAACGGAGCCACAACTTAAAGTAGTATTTTAAAATATATTTATTCTGAAGCTGTTTCTTGATTGAAGGTAACAATAAAAAAAAATAATAATAAAAAACAAACAAACAAAAAAAAACAATAAAATGAAACAAACTAAAACATAATTATACTCAGAGGCAATAGAGATGTGAAATGTGTCGGTAAATGTACCTGCAATCGAAAAATCTATCCATATAACAAAACAAGAAAATTATCTTTGTTGTTTACATGCTGAGCCTACTGTCTGAGCTACCTGCACACAGATTTATTTCATCAAAAACATTACCGATGACATGACAAATGGGAGTGTCTACTACTTGCTCAATTCTAGCCTACGAACCCGTTGTGTTACCACACAACCCGGGAGGCACTCGGGGAACCCCTAGAGGGGCCGAGAGTTGTCTCCCGATCCTGCCTATCCGGTTCCGAGTCACCTGACTCACCAGTCAGCTACATAGGCTCACGACCTTCGGACGTGTTCTCTAGCCTCTCGCACTTGGTGTTTCGACCGGCCGGTCTTAGGTGCTTTCGGCTCGGTGTGACTTCTTCACTTCGCTTCCCTTCAGCTTCGCTGCGCCTTCTTCGTTGACTTGGCCTCCTCTGCTACTGGGGTCGGCTCTACTTTGGCTGGCCTGCTCGTCTCCCAGTCGTTCGTTCGTGGCGTCATGGATGTCTCTTCCCCCGCTCCCGCTCAGGCAGAGAGGTATGGTAGTTAGTTGCACACTCGACCGGTTCCCGGGCGGGGTACCGGCTGAGCCTTTGGCTTCTGCGTTATGCTTCTTCGCCTGTTGACCTTGGGGGACTTGTTGAGCTGGGACTCTTAGCTTGGCGGGGCCCTGGCGCCCTCGCTCTGCCCCTAGTTCCTGGGGTGGGAAATTGTTTTGCTTATTCCCCGGGCAGCTTACGAGGAGCCTTGTGTGTTGCGGCGCTTGCGTTCTTAGCTTGGCGCGGGCCCCTCGTGTTCGCGCTTCGTCGCTCTCGCTAGTTAGCGGCTCCGGCTCTTGGCTTACGTTCAATCCCCAGCTTCGCTTGTGTGTTGATATGTTGCGGGGGGGTTCTCGCTCTCTCTAGCCTTAGAGCGACGCGAGACCCTAACCCTTGTGGCGCAGCCCTGTGATTCTGATTGTTATTTGCGGTGCACCCTCCGTGATAGGACGGGCCCCATTGGTCTCGCCCACGTGCCAGCAGGTGCTTTGTGTGTTGCAGTGCCCTCTTGATGACGTGCACACAGTGTGGAGGATTCCAGTGGCCCTCGGATTCGCACCAGGTCTGCCTACCATGTGTCGGATGTACCTCTGAGCGTTCGTGTGACGTCTGCGCCAGCTGGCCTGAGCTCCACTGGTCCCAACTTTGGAGTTTTTACCGTCGTGAACGCCTGACACCTGTAACTGTTGCCAGACCTGATGATGTGCCGGCTGTTGTTTCCGGTTCACCGGCCACTCATGTGTGCGGAGTGGGGAGATCGAGGCACTGGTTCCCAGGAGGGAACGCGCTTGGACCAAGCCTTACGCCAGGCAGAGAACCCATCTCGCTACAGAGCTCGGTTTGGAGAGACGTGCTTCGTGCCGTCCATGGTCAGCCGGTCCCCACTCGTCTCCTAGGAAGGCCTTGGGTTCTCCTCGGCCGCTGCGAACCCGTCTCGCCACAGAGCCCGGCTCGCGGAGACAATCTCACACGCACACCACGCCTCGACATGTTTCGGGATCCGCTTGTCGCTCGAAATCCGACCTCCACTCTCGCTCTCCTTCGCGAGAGCGTGACAAGGATCGGGCTTCGCCTCGTCATAAGGAAAGCGGACCTCCTCGCTCTACGACTTCCCGGCGCTCTTCCGGCGTTCCCCGCCGGTCCTCTCGTTCTTTTCGTTCCCCTTCCCCTCGCCCAGCCTCTCCCCGTCGTCCTCGTTCCCGTAGGGCTCCGTCTCCGCCCCACAGTCGCTCTTCGCTTGATCGCCGCCGTTCCCGCTCCTCTAGGTCTCCGCTTCGTCGCCTCGGGCATCGTTCTTCCCCTCGTCCGTCGACTGCCTCTGTCGCCCCTCGTAGTCGTCGTGTTGTCCACTCTCGGAGTCCCGGTCGCGTCGTTCTTCGCCTGCCCCCCGCGAGGCCGACAACGACTCTTTGAGCCTTCTCCCGGACAATTCCATCTCGGTGCTCCTCGGAGGTCTCAGCCGCTCTCCTTCGCCGCTCTCGCCTTCGGATACGTCGACGGCTCACGGATTACCTTCTTCCTCCCGCTCGGATACTCTTCTGGCCCTTGACGAGGTCGCACGACTCATCGCCGCCACGCTTCCGGCAGAGGACTGCCCTCCGTCCCCCCCTCTCAAGCGGAAGCCCTCCGCCTTTGTGGACGCCGGTAAACAAGTGAAAAGGTTTAAGACCCTCCCTCAACCCCCCGGCTTTCGTGAACTTCGGGATGCTTTTTCAGCGCATCTGTTGGCTAACTCCCGGGACGGCAATTTCTTCACGGACCACAAGTGGCCTCCTGAACTCGACATATACTTTTGCCAGCATTGGTACGCCGGTCATTCCCAAGCCTTCCTCTGCCCTCTCCCGCCTGTGGACCCAGCCGCTGTGGTGCAGGCTGGGGGGTGCCTCCATCCTTAAGCGCGCTCTTCCGACCGGATTGGACAAGACGGCTTCTCTCGTTAGGAACACTCTGGCCTGCGTGGGCTTCATGGAGCTTCTTACGCAAGCCTTCCTCCGTCGGGTTGAAGATTCTTGGCACCCTTCCTTGACTCCCCTCCTCGGAGATCTCCTCGTCCTGGCGGAAGCGGCCAACCGCGCGGCTTACCATTCGTCAGTCAATGCTATGGCTGCAGCCTCCAATTGCGATTTGTTACGCCGGGATGCTGTTTTGCAGGCCTGCCGGGGGATGCCACCGGACCTGAAGCTGCAGCTTCGTCGTGCCCCCCTGGGGGGCCCTCTACTCTTTGGTGACACCTGGCAAGCGGTGAAGGACTCCAATTCGGACCGGTGGCCGCTCAAGACTGTCCCACAGCGCTTTCAGTCAGCCCGCAAGGCCGTGGGTCGCTCCCTGCGGACCGCCAGACCCTTCGCCCCGACTTCGGCCGCCCAGCTGCAAGGCCTACGTCGACGTCGCCCCGCTTTCGGATGCCCCGGCCAAGTTAGCGCCCCCGCCCCCGCTTGGCCCCGTCCCGCCCGTCGCCCTGGGCGTGCGTGGGCGGGCTCCCTGACTCCGCCCCTCCTCCGCCTCCGCCGGCCGTCCCGGGTCCTCCAGTCGGCGGCAGGCTCGCCCTATTCAGCAAGGAGTGGCGATTGCTGGTTCCAGACGACCCCTGGATTTTGGACACTGTTACCTTCGGCCTACGGATCTCCTTTCGTTCCCCTCCGCCTCTGCGCTCTACTCCGGTGTGGACCGAGATCCCCACAGACCCGCTCAAAGAGGGCGCCCTGCGTGGTGAAGTCGACGCTCTCTTGAGGAAGGACGCCACAGTAGTAGTGCGCCACACAGACTCGCTGGGGTTCTACAGTCGCCTGTTCGTCGTTCCCAAGCCCGGCGGCAAGTGGCGTCCAGTGATCGACCTCTCAGCCCTGAATCTCTTCATTCTGGCCCCTTCCTTCCACATGGAGACGGCCCGTGCCATACGTACTTCCGTGCAGCCGATGGACTACGCCGTCAGCCTAGATCTTTCCGACGCCTACCTCCATGTGCCCATACATCCATCCGCCCAGAGGTATCTGCGCTTCGCCTTCGATGGGACGGTGTACCAGTTTCGCGCTCTACCTTTCGGCCTCAACCTCAGCCCCTGGGTTTTCACCCGCATCATGGATGCAGTGATGGCCAAGGCGCGTCAGTCGTCGTTCAGCCCGATGTCCAACTATCTCGACGATCTCTTCCTGAGGAACCGCGTCGAGGCCGCCTTGGAAGTGGACAGGGATACGCTGATGCATCTGTTGTCACGACTGGGGTTTCTCCTCAACGTCGGAAAGTCGGACCTCACGCCTTCGCTTCGCTTCGTACATCTCGGAATGGATTTTGCCACCGATCTCAACGTAGTTCGCCTCCCGGATTCTCGCATTCAGAAGTTGTCCTCCCTCGCCAGCCAGTTAGCTCAGCAGGAAGCAGCTCCCGCCACAGTTTGGCTTCAACTACTCGGACTAATCAACGCGGCGGCGGAGCTTCTCCCGCTAGGTCGCCTCTACGCCCGTCCGCTTCAGCTGCACCTCCTGCTCCTCTGGAGACCCTCCTCAGGCGACCTCACCAACCCGGTCCCTGTATCGCCCTTGGTTCGCCCTCATCTTCTGCGCTGGACCGACACTGCTTGGTTGGCTTCGGGAGTCCCCTTGTCCTCCCCTCCCCCGCACCTCTCCCTGTGTGTCGACGCGAGTCTCTCTGGGTGGGGAGCTCTCCTGCTTCCCCAGTTCATCTCGACGTCCGGCCTCTGGCCTCCGGAGTTCACGGACAAGCACATCAATTGGTTGGAGCTACAGGCAGTCTGGCAAGCCCTCATTTTTTGGGAGGACCAGCTCAGAAACCAACGGCTTCTCGTCCTCTCCGACAACACGACAGTGGTTGCCTACATCCAGAGACAAGGCGGCACCTGCTCCCCCGACCTCTGCATGCTCATCTTCCGTTTGATGCGCTGGGCCGAAGACCGCAACATCTCTCTCCTGGCTCGACACATTCCCGGCCACCTGAATGTGCTAGCGGACTCCCTCTCCCGTCGCGGCCAGTTGCTTCACACAGAATGGACGTTGCGACAGGATATCTTCCGGATGATCTGCGCCCATTGGGAGACCCCATTAATCGACCTTTTCGCCACGAGGTGGAACCACCAGCTTCCCCTTTTCGTCTCCCCGATTCCGGACCCGCTGGCCTGGGCGGTCGACGCCCTCTTGATTCCCTGGGACGGTCTCATCGCTTATGCGTACCCCCCGACGGTCCTCGTCCCCAAAGTCCTCAGCAAACTTCGGGAGTCCAACGCAGTCCTGCTACTGGTCGCCCCGTTCGCGTGGTTCCGTGCCTTCTAGCGCTCGCCACTTCTCCTCCCCTGCGCCTTCCCACGCCCCGCACTATGCTCAAGCAACCGAGGCAGACACTTTTTCACCCGTGTCCGGAGCGCCTGCTACTTCATGCCTGGAGGTTGTGCGGCAAGCCCTCACCGCTAGAGGCTTCTCGGGTGCAGCAGTGGAGGCGATCGCTGCAGCCCACAAACCTTCTACCCGGCGTGTCTACGAAGGAAAGTGGCGCGTTTTGTGCTCCTGGTGCGACGTCCGTCGACTCTCGCCCACCGAATTGACTAACCCCCAGCTCGCGGACTTCTTCCTGTGGCTCTTCGTGGACCAAGGTTTGGCTCCGATCACCATCAGGGGCTACTTGTCCATGATCGCCAACACTTACCGACACCTCGGCTTCCCAGACCCTGGCGCATGCAAAGACCTCGCCGACCTTATGTCCAGTTTCAGCCTACAGCGTCCGACTCAGCGTTCTCTCGTTCCTCGCTGGGACCTACCATGGGTGCTGACTTGGCTGAATTCTCCCCGCTTCGAGCCCCTGACGCTCGCCCGCTTGGCGGATGTTACACGCAAGACCTGCTTCCTTCTGGCTTTGGCCACCGCGTCCAGGGTTAGCGAGCTACACACACTTTCCACCCGCCCTGACTGCCTACAGCTTCGGGCGGATCGCTCCGTACAGCTTCTGACGGACCCCGCCTTCATTGCCAAGACCAGGTCTCCTCTGACTGCCCCACAGATCATCACCTTGAGACCCCTGGGAGGCCCTGACTGTTCCCAGAAAACTCGGCAACAAGATCCCGTGCGAGCCCTCTGCATTTACCTGCGCCGTACCAAAGCTATCCGAAGAGGACGCTCTCGCCTCTTCCTGCCCTTACGACCTGGCAAAACTGATATCACAGCCCAGACGATCTCTTCCTGGCTGCGCTGGGTTATACGTTCCGCATACATGGACCTCTCCCCGCTGGTAGCGAAGAGACTGAAGATTCGGGCACACAAAGTACGCGCTATGGCCACGAGCGTTGCGTTCGACCGGAACTGCGCTGTCAAGGACATCGTGGCTGCGGTGGGCTGGCGAGCAGAGTCTACCTTCACTCGCTTCTACCTGCGGGATCTGGCGGGCCAGCGAGACAACCTCGCCTTGGTGGGGGGACATTACGGTGGCACAGCACTCCCTCCCGGCGCCGCAGGCGCCGTAGGTACGCACCTAGCTAGCTAGCTGGGAGTTGGCAATGGGAGGACGGTCAGGATAGCCGGTAGTTCCGGTGCGGCACCCTCCTCCTATTCGTTATTCTCCCATTTGTCATGTCATCGGTAATGTTTTTGATGAAATAAATGCATTTTTCTTTAAAAGGTATTTTTTCGAAAAATACTTACCGATGACATGACTCGGAGGACCCTCCCACCTGCCCCGCTTGCCGCTGGTGAGCCTAGTATCTGATTGGCGAGTCAGGTGACTCGGAACCGGATAGGCAGGATTGGGAGACAACTCTCGGCCCCTCTGGGGGTTCCCCGAGTGCCTCCCGGGTTGTGTGGTAACACAACGGGTTCGTAGGCTAGAATTGAGCAAGTAGTAGACACTCCCATTTGTCATGTCATCGGTAAGTATTTTTCAAAAAAATACCTTTTAAAGAAAAATGCATTTTGAAAGAGTTATCACGCTTAGCTGCCTTGGAAGACACAGGGTATCACTTGTGGTGAAAATAAGCAAAACTGGTCACAGTATGCCAAGCAAGTTGCCCATGAGATACCTTAACCCAAATGTTTTGTGAACTGCTTATGATGTTCTAAACTGCCTCAAAAGAAATTTGGATTATAAAATTCACTAGAGACAGAAAATTCGGTGCACACCATTTTCTTAATATATCAGATTCTTTTGCAATGTTTATTACTTTAAAGCCATTTTTCATGCACTAGTGGTTGACAAAGAGATGAGGAACACACCCATATATCCATTTGATCAGAAAAATATGTCCGCTATCATAAAAATAACTGTTTGTTTTGCGTTTTTGTAAGTCATGCTGATTTTGTAGGCGCCTTTGACAAACGAAAAGACCATTAATGGCAAGACCAAACATGCTGGATTTTCATTCATACTGAGCCTAGTGACATGCTGTTGGTGTTCAGTGTCCTCTGCAGATGCTCCGCATTTCACTTTCAATATCCCGTGATGATAGGGTCATTGATGACGTCATGTCATCGATGTGAGATTTTTAAGACTAAACACTCTCTTTACAGGAGACATAACACTCCTTTCAAAACATTCTCTAAGAAATTGTGTCAAAATAAAACATAACAAAGCACATTTACCATGAAAAACGCTTCAATGAAAAATTCATGTTTTTATTGCCTCATAGTTTACTTAAGTAAGTAGCCAATAGTTTATGATAAGTAATTAGTACTCTCAAATGCAGTGCATAGCAATTGAGCTGTAAGTCTAAGGTGAAATTAATTTTGAGTTGTTTTGTGAATACTGCTTTCCAGAATAGTTTAGAAGACAGATTGGCCGTGTTTCATGGGTGGTGCCAGAATAGCTTGGCACCTTGAACTATCATGCTTGATGCGTATCTTTTAACCCATTTCATTCCACAGCAACAGTTCTCAAGTTTTATAAGTTTTAAGGGGTCACTTTATGACTGTGTACCAATTGCAGGAGATGGATTGACCATGATAATTTAAGGGCAGTGCCAGATTAGCTTGGCACCATCAGGCACCAAGTAATCTGGCACTACCCTTCAATTATCAGGATCGATTCATCTCCTGCTGTAGGATGTTGGGGCTAAATGGGCTAACAATAACAATGTAAAATAATTTTGTTACAAATTTCCGACCAATTTTCAGGATATCCAGTTGCCACACAAGAGTTCCATGATGGCGGGTGCCCTCATTCTGTCGGGAGTGAAGCCAGATGTGATCGCAACCTTCAACAAAATCATGGGCTACACAACTGCTGTCTCAGAGGACGTTGCTCTGTATCTGTTTACTTTCCTCATCTTCCATGGTGTCATGGGATAAAAAAATATATATATATTTATCCATATTAGATCTCATGTACCTCTTTCACTTGTAGCATAAGCTGCAGGGAATATATGCTTGATCGTTCAAGAATAGGCGCAATATGCTTGATCGTTCAAGAATAGCATTTAATTTGCTTTGCGTAGTGGTGCCAAAGCAATCAGGCGCTGCGTTTGAACTGTCATTATTTATACAGCAAAGGAAATGAATCAACGATGATACCTCTAGGGTAGCTACTGATATGCTTAGTACCTTCAGGTGCCAAGCATTATCAGCTGCTACCCTTGAACTTGAAAGATTAATGCTGCTCCGGAGGCTTGCATTATTGATACATTTCTGTTTGTTTCAACAGCTTTTTTTTTCCTCTGAGCTGACCATTCTGTCTAGTTTGATTCTGGTAGTAGAAGAGGTACGTTCTGCTGACTAGGCCAGTCAGCTTCAAAGGTGCTCCGAGGTGTATTCTGTGATGTGTACTGAACCAGTGTAATTCTCTTGCCATGATGTACTTTATAACTTGGCGTGCTGTGAAAGACCGACTGGTGAAAGTTGTTTGTGAGAACGATTTAATGGCCACATGCCAAGAAGCATGAAGACTTATTCAACCTTAACTGGAGGTCGTGTGTTTATGCAATGCTCAAATTTATTTGTAGAATGGTCCTTTGTGTGGCGTGTGACAGTAGACCAAGGTATGAATAGTCCATTTGTGTGATGTGTGGTGGTAAAGTACTGCATGATGAGAAGTTAGTGACTGTGTTTTTATGCAATACTAGTCTATGAGATTTGTACATGAAGTTCCAGATGACAGTACCAGTAGTTGTACTGTATTTTAACGTGTTGCATTTTGGGGGCATTATTTATGTGTGTGTGTGATGTATCAGTATGTCATTTTGGGGGCATTATGGTGAAGGGATTTCTCATGGCTACATCATTTATTTAGAGCACACATTGTGTATGACAGTTTCAGAGCTTATATTATGTCAGTAAGTGTATGTAAGAGTGGAGTTACTGGTTTAGTGTAAAAGTTATAGAAAGTTTTCTTGTTACTTACAGTCCTTATGCATGAAAATGTCTTGCAAATACTCTGCATTAATAAAAGTATTTTGCCATTTTGTGCTTTGCATTTCTGCCTCCTCAATAAAACTGTGCAACAGCTCGTTATAAGTCTGCATATACATGTAGGTTGTTTTATGCCACTTGTTCATACTGATCAGTACAGTCTACACTGCACATGATGGTCATCCAAGGGACACTACAGATGCGACCACTGTTGGCAGGTGAATCTGAATGCTCTATACGGCTAAAATTTTTTTTGAATATAACTGTTTCCTTTTTGACATGAACAGGTACACACTGGCTGTGTCCCTTGAATACCATCGGCGGTAGTGAATCAAGGGAGATAACCAGTGTGGAACAAGTATTAACAGATTTTTGGTGCGCGTGCGAAGCAAATGTGAGGATGTTTTGGGCCAGTGGTCAGTCGTCTGTGGTAAACTTTAACGTTGGAATTTTCTTGGAGACTACTCGAGCCACATTCTTCAAACTTGGCCCAAGGATACTTTGTGGTAAGACCTTTCTAAACATACCAATTTGAGTGACCTCTCACAAAGGTCAAGGTGACAAGGTATCAGGAAATAGGTGAAAAATAGCTATATTTTGACATAATTTATTTTGTCGCAAATACTATTCACAACCTTCAAACCCAAACTTGGTATAAAGATACCTGATGGTAAGACCTTTCTATATGTACTAATCTGGTTCATCCCTCGGAAAGGTCAAGGATCACGAGCTCAGGAAATAGGTGAAAAATAGCCATATTTTGACAAAAGATGTGTTTTTTTCAAACACTATTCACAACCTCAAACCCAAACTTGGTACAGAGATACCTGATGGTAAGACCTATCTATGCATGCTAATCTGGATTACCCCTCAGAAAGGTCAAGGGCTCAGGAAATAGGTCTACAATAGGCATAGTTTGACAAAAGATGTTTTTTCTCAAATACTATTCACAACTTTAAACCTAAACTTGCTACAGAGATAACTGATGGGAAGACCTTTCTATGCACACTAATTTGGTTGATCTCTCAAAAAGGTCAAGGGTCACGAGAGCTCAGGAAATAGATCTAAAATAGCCATATTTTGACAAAGATGTTTTTTCTCAAATACTATTCACAACTTCAAACCCAAATTTGGTACAGAGATACCTGATGGTAAGACCTATCTATGCATACTAATTTGGATGACCTCTTGGAAAGGTCAAGGGTCACAAGAGGCTGGGAAATGTGTAAAATGCTGATTTTTGATAAAATTGTAGGCATTACCAACATTTTTGCAAAATTTTCAGCCGAATTTGGTATAAGAATAAGAGTACTTTATTATCTCAAAAAGATAAACTCGTTTGTGGTACATTCATAACAAATAGTACAAACAAGACATGAAAACATAACGTAATTATGAACATTTTCTCCCTGCACTTACACAGCTACAAATTCCAAATGGACATAAGTATACACTAGAAAATCTGTACACGTATCTCTTACATATCTCACACATAAAGATCTTTTATGAACTGAACTGAGCAGCACTTACACATTCACACCCACCTCTACACATGCATACATAATAATAACAAAGATAGCTGATGATAAGACCTTCCTTTGCATACTAATTTAGTCAACTCGTCACAAAGGTAATGGTCACGGGGGGGGGGGGGGGTTTGACAGATGTGTGAAAAATGCTTACATTTTCAGAAAACATGGATTTTGCTGCTGCAGAAGCCAGCCCTTGTCACAAAGGTCACACATGTAAATCAGTCATACACGTGAACCATAATGGCTTTGCCTTTCTTGTTCTTCACATAAATCAAGATTTAGCCCCTTAATTCTGAGGCTGAGGTTTTTTTTTAAAAATTGGCCTATTGTCCTATGAAGGCTATGTTATAGATTAAGAGATAGTGCAACCATTTTAGTTCAAGGGTTGTTACAGAATAGCTTGGTGCTTGAGGCGCCAAGCTTAGACCTGCCTACCACCAATTATTTTTATAGTATTCATAATCGCCCAAAATAGTATTCTTGGGGAAAAAATAGTATTTTTATAAAATTGTAGCAGACTATTATCAAAACATACAAACAATAGAAAATCAATTTATACTGATAAACTAGACCATTCCGTACAACAGGAGGAAACATTTCCTGAAACATCCCGGTCATGGAATCGGCAGAGGACAAAGGAATATTTGAATCAACTATAAAATGAACCATGCAGATTTCAGCACTAGCTGCTTGTCAACGCAAAATTCTGCCTGCTCCATGAGACTGCTTAGAAAACACAGCCTGTAATAAAGGCACACCTTTTTGGGCATCAGCCAGTCTCTTATGAATATTAGTAGATAAATCCTTTTCAATTCAATGTCATTTCGGGCTACTTGGGCACATGAGAAGTTACTATTGCATACCATGCAGAATGCATAGGTTGGTCCTTTCTTTGAGAGTCGCAAAAATGTCGACTTTTTAGCATATTGTGGCCAAAAATTCTGGTGCTTGGCTTTCTTTGAGCTAGAAAAATCCACTCTCCTCCCTACTTTGCTATTTTGTATTTTGAGACTTTATTGACCGACACAACACGCATGAGAAAAGCAAGAAAAAAGATGGTGCAAACAGGATCGATAACTCTTCGCACACAAGCTTAACTAAATGACTAAATCCCCCCCCCCTCCCCCTCAAAAAAGAATTTTTTTTTTTTAAATCGTAAATTTTAGGCATCAATCGTATTTTCGTATTTTGAAAATAAAAATCGTATAAATACGCCCAAAAATCGTACGGCAGGCAGATCTGCAAGCTATTCTGGCACAACCCTTGAACTCTCATCGTCAAATTTATTTTAAGCAACAGCGTATCAGGAGGAAAAGTGTTAAGCAGTGCATGTGCCATCAAACACCAGTTGTCTCCCTCAATTTGCGATGCTGATCAGTGCGATGCATCGAGGGAGACAATCGGTGTGCTATTGTCATGGATCAAACACTGAACACATTTTCTCCCCGAGACACCACCATCTGACAAACTGGTACATACGCTGAAAGTTCTTGATTACCAATTATTACTCTTCAAATCATACATTTTGTCAGCATAGGTAAATGCCCATGGTCCCTACATGACCAAAACAGTTATGTACAGGTACTCAATACTTCACAACTTCATGCATCCGTTAAATGTCCAAGACGAAAAACATACATGTGTAAACGATGCAACAAACTCATTCAAAGCCATCTGAACAAACCTGATTAAGCTGGAACACAGGTGCGGGTGGTCAACCAAACACTGGTGCAATTACTAAAGGGTTATGTCACAACACATCAAACAAGATCAATTCTGACAAAGTCAAGTTACTACATGTACTTTCAGTTTCAACCAATGCACTTCACAGTCATATTTCCAACATTTTGGAGCTGTCCTTGGAAGACTTGGTACAAACCAGCTCAGTAGATGGGTCCTAACAACCATGAGAGTTTAAGGGTGAAAGAATACCTGGACATCTCTTCTAATCTCAAACTCGGGCTAGTTCGGCAACATCTTTAGACTGTGAGAAGCATTTTTTGTCTTGATGATTCCAGCAGGAATCATTGCAACAAAAAACGCTACCAACAGTCACAGGGTTTAAACACATTCAACTCCAAGATCAATTCTTTTTTGAGAGGTGTCTTAAAATGATTATGAATCACTCAATCAGATGGTCAAGATGGATCGACTATGACAGATTAAGGCTAGAAGGTGCCAAAATATTCAGGTACTATCCTTGAACCAACTGGACAGCTGGTCTACTGTTGCATTGAATTGTACATTGCTTAACGTCCCGACAGCAACAAGGCTTTCTCAGGACGTGCCTGCACTGCTTGTGAAAAAGAACTAAACAGAACATTGAATGTATGTCGCCAGCCGGTCAAATACGTTAAATAAACCTAACACATGGGGCCTAAATAAAGCTAAGACCATTTAGCAACACACATCCAATATCAAGAGCTACAGGCAGTGCAGACAGTAGGGAGAGTTTTAAAAAGGCAAATACAGGTGAATGGACAAAGGGTAGACAGAAACACATGCCCCAGAAAAGAGAGGAAAACCCACCATGTGGGGCTGACCAGGGTGACCCTGGGAACTAAAAAGTAGCTAACCCCACCCAAGTCCCCCAGGGCAGACCCGGGTGGGGGTCTACTGTTGCAGGGCATCAGGGTAAATGAGTTAAACTCTGATAGTCGATCCATCTCCTGATGTACTAATCAGGGCTAAATGGGTTAATGAATACTTGACAAGCACTACTGCAACCGGACTCTAAATTACATCCCTTAAGAAAAACTAATGTGACACACCTGACTGCCTGAAAAGCAAGAGAGAGTTGAATCGCAACAGTTCGACAAAAAGAATAACAATGCCCTTAAGCTGACATGCATGAATGATCCACCTAATTAATTTGACCTTTGTGACCTTGACCTTTCCAACAGTTCACTGAATTAAGCAAATATTAAAGTGTTACAATGGAAGTAAAGGGTTGGCTTTTGTACCTGCAAAATTCCCGTTTGCTCAAAATGCATAATTTTCACGCTTCTGTCAACCTCCTACGACCCTTGACTTTTGCAAATTGTGCACCAAAATAGTATGCATAAAATAGTCTTATTATCTGCCAAATTTGGTTGAAACATTTTGCAAAAAGTGTTGATTAAAAAGTAAAATTCTACAAAAACAAATTTTTCAATCATCTGCGCATCTCTTATGACCTTGACCTTGCCGAGGGGTCATCCAAATTAGCATGCATAGGAAGATTTTACCATCAGGTATCTCTGTACCAGTTTTTGGGTGTAATTTGTAAACTGTATTTGAGGAAAATAAATTGTCAAGAAATGGTTATTTGTGACCTATTTCCTGAGCTCTTGTGACCCATGATCTTTACAAGGTGTCATCCAAATTTAGCATGTATAGGTAGGTCTTATCCTTGACCTTTCTAATGTGTCATCCAAATTAGTATGCATAGGTAGGTCATACTGTCAGGTATCTCTGTACCATGTTTAGGTCTGAAGCTGTGAATAGTATTGAAGACAAAACATCTATTGTCAAAATAGTGCTATTTTTTTTACCTACATTCATATCCTTATCCCTTGTGACCCTTGACCTTTCTCAGGGGTCATCCAAATTAGTATTTATATAAAGGTCTTGCCATCAGGTATCTTTTTACCAAGGTTTTGTTTGAAGTTGTGAATAGTATTTGAGAAAAAAAACTAATTTTGTCAAAATGTCTATTTTGTTTATCCTGTGACCTTGACCTTTGTGAGAGGTCAATGAAATAGGTCAGTTTAGAAAGGTCTTGCCACAAAGTATCCTTGGGCCAAGTTTGAAAACTGTGGCTTCAACAGCCTCCAAGAAAATGCCAACTGCAAACGTCTGGTGCCAGACAGATGACTATTAGATGTACATAGACTTATTTTTGCTATCGCACGTGAGCCAAAAAAGTGGTGTCTAATTACGGGGGGGGGGGGGGGGGGGGGGGGGGGGGGGGGACGAGGTGGATGGTTTCAAATTATACTCTAACAAGAAAGGCAAAGCCCTTATGGCTCACATGTATGACCAATCCACATAATAAGTGTGACCTTTGTGTGTTTATGTGTCTACAAATCAGTAAAGGGTTGGCTTTTGTACCAGTGAAATCTGAGTTTTCACAAAAATGTATGCATTTTTCAAACATTTGTCGACCCTCTGTGAGCCTTGACATTTGTAAGGGGGCGACTAAATTAGCATGCATAGAAAGGTGTTATCATTGGCTACCTTTACGCCAAGTCTGACTGAAAAGTTTGCAAACTACTTTGATAAAAACTACAATTCTATCAAAAACTGACATTTTTCACACACTTGCTGACCTCCTGTTACCCTTGACCATTCTGAGGTGTCATCCAAATTAGTATGCATAGGAAGGCTTTATCATCAGGTATTTCTAGACCAAGTTTGGGCTTGAAGTGGAAAATAGTAGAGAAATAAAGTTTTTGTAACACGCCGGCACACACAAATAAAGACGGATGCACAGCGCTTCAAGACATTAGTACGCTCTGTGGGCTGGAGCAGCGACAGGAATTCTGAAGAAGAAGAATAGCATGAGCAGCAAAATGCTGTCAATATAAGCCTCACGTCATGGCATCGCTGGTCTCACTGTGACGAATTTGATGTTTCACGTCACTCATCCGAAAGGCACACTCTTCCAGAGCTGTTTTGTTCCACACAGCCTCTTCCAGGGCTGACTGATCGGAGTAAATAGTTGCTCTAAAACTTGCAAAAATGAATTATTTATTATCTAAAAAGTTGAAGAGGTACTATGCTGGATTACGAACACATTCAGTATCTCCCTTTAATACCGCACCCCCCCCCCCCCCCCACCTCGTTCATTTCAGAAAGCTTTGCTGCTTTGTACAAGGCAGATGCAGATTCAACAGCAATGATTCTCTCACTATAGCGAGCACAGCTGTAAATTCTGGCACAAATATAATAAACCTCTATACCTGCTTATGGGAATCTATGCTGTTTAAATGCGGAAGGCATTCGTTTCATTAACTCATTCTACCCCAGACACACCATAGCAAGATATGAATCGACCATGATAGTTCAAGGGTGATGCCATAATAGCTTGGCGCATATGGGTGCCAAGCTATTCTGGCATCACCCTTGAACTATCATGGTCGATCTGTGCCCTGCACTGCAATGCAGTCTTCAGAGGACAACGGCAAAATTTGGGGATTTCGGCTTTGGGGTACAATGAGTAATGAGTTAAACTCGATGGGCTTTCTTCAGCGAGACGGCTGGTGTTTATGTTCGCTGTCAAGTGTGGCGGGGACGCCTGTTGGGGGGGGGGGGAAGGGAGGGTGCCGTTTCCCCACTCATCCAGCTTCAGTACTTTGTCGCTAGACTGTCTATGTTGAGTAGCGTGATGACCCCTGACATTCCTACAGCGATCACAGCGAACGGCACCGATCGAATTGTCAGGGTACCTTTTCAGTTTCAGTCTATTCCAGCTGTGGTTAGCTGGTTTGTTTCAAGCATCGATTATAGAGTTGTTCAAGAAATAAATACACGGCTGGCGCACCGCACGTGCACATAAAAACGATGCGCCCGATGTAGCGTACCCCGGAAAAGCAATGGGCCAACACGAGCTCAATGCGTCAATTGGCGCGGGGCACGTTCCGAAAATGAACACTGGTAGCCACAGCCATTTTGAAGAGTAAGGTGGAATGACCCATGCCCACAAAGCCTCTTCTGTATGAGCTTGCATGCATATTCCACCTTTTCCACAATACGTTCACAAATATCATACAAAAATAAATGAAGGAGAACATCGCACCAACTCATACACATGTAAAACACCGACATGCTGGTGATTTGCGTCAATTAGGAACATTGTATAAAACACGGACGCGTTTGGTGCTTTTACGTCACCGTCACTGTTTGATTCTTCTGAAATCAAGGAGTCTTATTTTTGACATTTTTTCCGCATTGCACTTTTATTTTGCCAAGTTTCAAGTTTGTGCGTACAGTAATATCAGAGATTCTCGTGTTTACATTACTGAGAGCAGCCTTTACCCTCTTCGACAACTCACCATCTCGGCGGCAGGACTTTCTCGAGGTGACAGAAGCCACATCATTACCCCTTCAGTACTGTAGTCATAGGAAAAATGCACTAGTTATTGTTTTCTTTATTCTTATATTACAGTTCAACATCTGTACAACTTTACATACGATTATTACCTTTAGAGATAGTAAAGTGGACAGTTGATGGGCACCCCTCCCCCCAATCTATAGATTTATTTGATCCTCTCCGTATTTAGACAAACCCACTCCAGCACTTACCACCAATGCCTTAATCGCCTAGTCATTTTAGTTCCACTCCAGAAATCATTCAAGCTACGTTTTTTGATCAGCTACCAACCCGCGATTATTAAGCCAGATACCCCACCCAACCTAAATAATTAATGCTGCCATTGACTTCAAAAGGTCACAGGTCAAGGGTTAAAAAATAAAGACTCTGCTGCCCGAAACGAAAGTGTAGATGTCCCAGAGGTGTTTGGAACAAGCAAGGGAGTTACAACCCGGGTTTTTGTGCACAAATAACTCCCTTGTTTGTTTCCTAGGCCACTGGACCACTCACGGACCCACAATGAATAGAAACATTTTCATTTATATAACCCTACATTCTCCTAAAATAATTAAGTTGGTGAAGCAAAAAAGTAATACCAAAAAAATTATATTTGTATTAAAAGACAACAATAATCACACATTTTTAAACAAAAATCAAATAATAACATCTTTATACTATTATCTATCATAATTATTGACACATCTTGCCTTTTATTTTTTATTAAAAAATATATATATTTTAGTCAAAAATTAAAACATAATTTAATAAAGCAAGGGAAGTAACTTTTTGTCTTACCAAAATTTTCTCAAAATTACTTCCCTTGTATAAACTTATATTCAACAAAGGGAAGTAATCTAAAATTTTGTTACTGAACAGGTGGTGATTCCTTCCCTTTTACTGAACAAGGGAAATAATCTGTTATTATTTCTTATGCTGATACTGAACAGAGCAAATTCTCTCCCATGTTGTTACTGAGTCTAGATTATTTTCTGGTGTTCAAGTCATGAGTAAAATTATCAAGTTACTGTCTATGTTACTGTCTAGATGTTTCTAAGTAAATTACAAGTACTTAATAAGGTAATTTATAAACCAGCAAGTAACTTTGTAAGTACCTTTGAAGTTAGTTGGCGTAAGTAATTATAAGTGACTTAAAACAAGTTCTTATAAGTGTCTTAACATAAGATCTTGTAAGTTCTTGATGCAAGTCAGCAAGATACTCGGACAGATTTCCCAAGTTACAAAGACAATAAAAAAACTTTTTTTTTAGTAATAGTCTGGTGGTGGTGGAGCTGATGGGGTTAAATAGTTAGGCGCAAGAGACATGTCATCTTTTTGCGAAGTGTAATGAAAAAATAAATGATTATTACCAAATCTGATTTTTATTTGTTTAAAAGATTGTGTAGTTTTTCTGTGGTTTCCTAAACACCGATCTGTTTTCCCATCTCTAAAAAACTGGCCTTAAGTTCTTCAACATTTACGGGAGATTGACTACGCATCTTATTCTGTATTTCAGATTTTTGTTTCTTGTAATTATTTAAATCATCCTGGACTCTCTTAAATTCCTCGTCATCAATACAATTATCGTTTAATGCCTTACTGATAATAAGTTTCATACTGCTCAGCTTTGCACCAGCAAGCGTACTCAATGCTTCATGTTTCTGTAATTTCGTGTGAAACCTCTTGTTCAAGGCTTCCAAACCAAAGCAAGCCAGGCATGTAGCAACGCTAACACCCTCAATTGCTATTCCAGCCAAACTGCCAATTCCTGTGGCGAACAGAACAATACCCCCTACAGAACATGAAGCTGAAACTGCACCAATAGCCATAGAAGTGTTTTGTACAGAATTGAAAACGGTCTTATACCTCCTTTTGCACCGTGAATATTTCGCTTCTTCTCCTTCCAAATATTTCAAAGCTTCTGTAATATTATTTAATCTGAATGCATCTGCCTGTAATGTTTTATCTGAAGCAATTGGCATATGCGGATCAGGCGCAAGTGTTGTTTTAGTCATCACATTTGTTTCAGTCGGCTCAAGCGTCGGTATTTGTGGATACAAGTTCACCATTTTTTATTGACAAATATTTTTTTAATCAGCAATTACATTTTGCAACTCTTCAAAAGTATACAATTTGCTGGCATAATAAAATGCAACAAGATCAATGTGTTCAAGGTTTATGTAAGTTAGACGAACAAAAGTTGTTTTGTCGACCACCACCTTGACAGCTGGAATACTGCTTGAAACATTAATAACATCATTATTTTTTTGTAATGGCAATAAAGACCTTTGATGATTCTGTTACTGTTTCATTCCATGTAAGTTTAATTCCTTGTGCAATTTGAGCCTCTTTAGCAGAAGCAACAGATTTCATGATAATTTCAAATACTATTGTCACTTCTCTAGCCACGACTAAGCTTGCTGGCATAAACACAACAGAAGTATCTGATCTACCCTTTCTAGTTGTAAGAAGATATCGCCGTCTCTCATAATTTTCAACTTTCAGTTTTTCTCTGCTATTGTTGTCTAGGGCAAAACTTGGAACAAGGCTTACAATAAGCGGCCCAGAATTAACAACCTTCCTAAACACTAAGGCGCCTTCATCATCAGTGTATACATAAGGACTAATAAATTCAATCTTTATGTCCCAGTCAATTGTGGGTGGTGGTGCCGGTACAGGTGAAACCACCCACTTACTACCTACATGTATTAAGTTGTAGGGCACATTATTTACAGGTGGAGTAGGTACAGTAACATCACGAAGCTGACCAAGTTTAGGAATCTGTTTTTCACCATCTTTCATGTCAACAATTACTTTCCTCTTGTACATGCCATTTGAATCAAGTTCAAAACCATATATTTCTCCAATTTCCCCTTCCTTCTCAAAATCCTGTAAGTCAGCCAAATCTTTCAACTCTGTTACTGAACACGCAACTGGTATGATTCTAGGCTTTGGACCAAGACCACTCATTTTTATAAACAAAAATAATTGATTGTACATTGCTTAACGTCCCGACAGCAACAAGGCTTTCTCAGGACGTGCCTGCACTGCTTGTGAAAAAAAAAATAAACAGAACATTGAATGTATGTCGCCAGCCGGTCAAATACATTAAATAAACCTAACACATGGGGCCTAAATAAAGCTAAGACCATTTAGCAACACACATCCAATATCAAGAGCTACAGGCAGTGCAGACAGTAGGGAGAGTTTTAAAAAGGCAAATACAGGTGAATGGACCAAGGGTAGACAGAAACACATGCCCCAGAATAGAGAGAAAAACTCACCCTGTGGGGCTGACCAGGGTGACCCTGGGAACTAAAAAGTACCTAACCCCACCCAAGTCCCCCAGGGCAGACCCGGGTGGGGGATAAACAAAAATAAAATTATTTAACTTCCAACACAACACTAAAATCATGCATAAGAACTGGTTTGTCATCCTGATTAGTTACAGATATACTCAGTGACTCAAAGAAACTAGAACCTAATTTTTTAAACTGAGAATTAGGAAATCTAGCAACCACACTTTCACAATATGGGGCAGTTCCAGTCGGCAAGCATCTTAACAAAGTTGAAGGCTTTCCATTGTGTACATTTTCAGTAGTGTTCAGTTCTTTCAAATGAACATTTAGCACTGTGTGTACTGACAAATGAACAGGATATCTGCCAGTTATTCTTGGTTTTTTTGGTGATAGTAGACTACCAACTGATTGTGACCAATCTTCATCTGGATGTGTTATTTTTTTAAAAAATCCAAGTAATAATAAAAGACTATTTGATAAAGAAAACTGACCACTTTTCGGAAAATCAATTGTAACAAGTAAATTAGCTGGGTTTAAAGTTGCTTTAATTTTAAATTCATTTTGAAGCCATTCAGCTAAAGTACAAAAGTCATAATATCCGGCTCGTAAAGTATCACCCTTTTCTAAACCATCGAGAGTTTCACTTACAGAATAATTTTCATCATCCGTTACATTAAACCACTTTACTGTGTAGAACATTTCATGGATAGCTACAGCCTTGCTACCATCACGATTATCAATTCCATTAGTTAACCACACTGGTTTGCTTGTGTCAAGATTTGTTAAGGTAATAAACATTTTTATTATCACATAAAAAAAAGGATGGAATTTAAATCACCAACCATTACCACTACAAACGCATTTCAATTTAATGTAGATGCTAAATATAATGTCGCCCCTACTTATGAACAGAAAATAATTCAACTAAATCAACTCGACATAGCTGTAAGCGAACAAGATTTATTTCAAGTCAAAGTACCCAACCCTTTGGATCATTACCTAAACCCTCCAATAACAGACGATGCTACTGCAAGAAAGTGGTCTTCAAGTCCACTACAGATGTTTCAAAACCAACTCAACTTTGCTATACTGTGTTCTACTACAGGCTGTGGTGTTTCATTTACAGATCACTTGAATCACTCAAACAAACTGATTAGGTCTGTGTATCATTTCCACACGTATTACCAGCTTAGACGTATTCTGTCAGAACTGCATACACCATTACCAACTGAATCCAGTTTTAATCAGTTTAATAATCCCATGGATATGAAAGCATTTGAACGCATCTGTAATGAGTTTAACATCAGTACAAAGTATGACTTTACACAAAAACTTGATGATCACAAAGGCATGGGAACATTGTATTATGCTATGAGTCACAGACAATACCCTCAAGATTATTACCCTGGTTACACTTCATTCTCATCAAAATCTGAAGTGTGGTTAGGCTCAATTGAACAGAAACAGTCTAATGCCTGGACCACATTTATTTTAGATAAATCTGACGGGTTTACTCAAGCAGGAGTCGAACGCATAAATGAGTCTATCAGAACATATGTGTGGTGTATTCTAGGAGCACAAGCTCAAACAAAATCAAACATTTTGAATGGAAGTGGAAAGTTTGATTCACAAAAACAGTTTCTCGCTAATCTTGAAGATTCAGTAAATTCATCAGTTGATCTCCCATCTAGCATACAACGTTACCAAGACGTTCTCAGATATGCTAGATCAAAAGTTGACTTTGTAGTTGGCATTGGGTTATACATGCTACCATCTGACCTTCAATTACAAATGGGTACAATAACAAATTATAATAATGAAATCATTGTCGCTGGTCGTGATCAGAAATTAGGACTCAACCAATCAGTAAACACACATTTACAGTCAATAATAATGCCAGCACCAGTAACATCACCACCCGTACAGGCAGCCCTGGTAACACCAGTAATGTCAATAACAGCCCCAGCCCTGGCACCCACACCTGTACTGGCACCATCACCATCACCAGCACCAGCACCGTCATCAAACACACAAGAGTCAGAGAGAACTGCATTGGTAATAGGTCTCACTGGATTAGGGGTATTACTTCTTTACCTGTTTCATTAAATAACCCACCATTAACCCTCCTACTGTAACCAGAAAGATCCACACATGCTCTGCCATAAACCCCACTGCCTTCGCTGCAGTACTAATCAACCAACTGACAACAGTGCCTATAATGCCAGGCAAAGCGTCCACTGCTTTCAGAGCCAATTTCTTAAGCAAGTCTGATATGTGAGACAGTTGTTTCTTTACCCACGACTGTAAGTCTTTTGGATCTGTGGGGACTGGGGTTGGTGGTGCTGGAGGTGGAGAACCACCCCCGGAGACAGCCAACACAACTGTACTGATAATAAACCCCAGAGCTGTAATTAAACTGGCAATTGTGATACCCTGTTCTCTGAAAAGTGTTTTAAGTCTCTCAGCCAGAGTAGTGTCTTCGTGAAGTATTTTTTGAATAGTTTCTCTAATCCTGTTGACTTGTGTTTTCAGTTTTTGTCTCCCAATACTAATCGCTTCTAACCTTCCTGATCTTTCTATCTGCAAATCTTTTAATCTGTGTTGTATTCTTTCTTTCATTTCTGTGTCAAGATTCCCATTGTCTGCGGTAGCCAGTTTTTCTTTTTCTCGTTCTATATGTTTATCAAGCTCTCCCAGTTTGGCAACATTGTTTACCATCTCACCTCTTATCGTCTGCAGTGATTTATCCAATCCCATAATCTCCCTCATTGACAAAGGTGGATCATCTATTGTTTTCATAGCATCATTTAATTGTCCTTCAGTAAATGAAGTTTCTTGTATCACTGTGTTTGCTATTTCTGGTAGGCTTGTTACTGGTGCCATTTCAATTTGTTGCCCTGTTGGCAACTTTGTTTGCGTGTCGTGAAGAACACTAACCAGTCTTGGCGTGACAGGAGACCCTCCAATTCCAAGATACCTTGCCAACCCAGAGTTACCACCGACTTCACCTTTAATTGTACTTAAAGCCCTAAACTTAGAAGGATTATTTTTATGTGTTAGATTTATTTTCCCTCTGTCTGTATTTACAAATAAGTGTCCTTTATCATATTCAAACTGATTAGGATCTATTACATCTGGGTGGACACCAACACTGTCATAAAATGAGTTTACTTTGTCTTTTAATAGTTCGTGATACATACTAGAACTAGTTACCATTCCAGTCATATCTGTTGCACCAGTATCATAGTCATTCATGTCATCCATTTCAAAATCTTCATGATTAAATCCTCCCGCTGCCATTGTTTTATTAATTTATTATTTTTTATTGTGCATAATAAAAATGACACAGTCTTACGGATCAAAGTTAGACCCATTTAGAAAACTACGTGAGCCCCTGGGTGTTAAGGGCATTCGACAAACAATAGTCATCACAAACAATCCAAGTACCATAGACCAGAACCAAACACTTACAGTCAAGTTTCCAAACCTAGGACCCAGTGACGTTATTGTTCCTGGCACTGCACGCCTTGCTTTTAATATTGAACTATCATCAGACGCAGACGTGAACAGAACACTAGTTAACAATCTTGGCAGAGCAATTGTTAGAACTATTAAAGTAAAACTTGAAGGACAGGAAGTGTTTAGTCTTGATGACTCAGATGTATTCTACTGTTACAAAGACCTTTGGCTAACAAAAGAAGAACGAGAAGACCGTATTTACCAAGGCATACAGCCAGATAATGTTGGTAAACTTCGAATCGACGCCGGAGATAAAGTAACTAATACAGCCATGGATGTTATAATGGCCGAAACATATGGATCCAGATTCTACATTCCACTTGAGTTTGAAATCCTAACAGCTCATTTGCCTTATTATCAAGGAGCACTGAATGACCGTCTGAGTTTTGAACTAACCTTCAATGACTACTCCAAAGTTATTAAATCATCTGCCACAGATGCAACATACAAGATCTCTAACATTTCCTTGGAATATGAAATTGTCACACACACTGAACTAGCCAGACTCATACAAAATCAGTATCAGTCAAGACTACCAATTTATTATGACAGGGTGATTAGACATAGTTTAATACCCAAAGACAAAAGCGACCCAATGTGGAACATAAACTTAAACACGCCTGCTAGGTCACTGAAAGGTATTCTTATGTTGTTTGTTGAACCAGCAGATCCATACAAATGGGATTCAGAAAAATTCTACAATCCTAAGATTACACATTTGTCCTGCACAATCGAAGGCCGTCCTAATCAAGTGTACGCGTCTGGAATGTTACCTTATCAACACTACGATGAGATCACAAAATATTTTGCAGGAGGAAGGATTAGAGATAAACCAGCAAACATTGCGTGCAAAGATCTACATCTGTATGACGTTAGGATTGGTCAATACCTGACAAACAAGTATGCACTGTGGTTAGACCTGCGTAGTACAGATGATGACTATCTTCATGGGTCAGGACGTACTGTCGAGAACGGTAGTGATGGAATAACAATTCAGATACAAAAGAAGGTTGAAACTGCTGCAGCCATAAACATATATTTGTATCTAATTTATGACGCACAACTCAATATTGCAGAAAGCAGACTGAGTGGACACATATATTAAAATTATATTGTGTATTAAAATGAACCGGGGCTTGATGACACTCGACCCACACTGTGGTTTATTTTGTGGTGCCACAGGGTGTGGGAAAACTGAATTTATTCTTAATCTCTTACAAACAAGATACCTTCATCATTTTGAAAAAATAGTAATATTTTGTCCAACAATCAAACACAACAAAGCTTATCAAAACCGTTTATTCATTTGGACTGACAGTAACATATACTTAGTTGACCCTGAGAAAAAACTCAATGACTACCTACAATATTTTTACAAGCAATTTGAAGGACAGCCAACGTTGTTTATTGTTGATGATTGCTCAGCAGAGAAAGACATTGTCAAAAAGAGAAATACTTTAGCAGAACTTGCCTTCAGTGGTAGACACGCAAACATCAGTGTTTGGATTCTCACTCAGAAATATAATGCTGTACTAAAAGATTTTCGAGAACAGTTAAAGTTTATCTGTTTGTTTTACTGTAAGGATCGTGACAGCTTCGAAGACTGTCTCAGAGAAAACGATGTCATTCCAAATAAGCAAGAACGGGATGATGTAAAAAATAAACTGAAATCAACTAAGCATCTAAAGCTCATTTTAAAGACAGATCAACCTACAGGGTATGGGTTAGTGAATTAATTTATCTTTTGGGTTTGTCTATAAAAATGACGGACAGACAAGAGGATCAAAATTGGCCTATTGGTAAATTCATGGATATTACATCGAGTTTCAGGGGTTTTATGCTTATTAGTTGATTGATTGATTGATTGTACATTGCTTAACGTCCCGACAGCAACAAGGCTTTCTCAGGACGTGCCTGCACTGCTTGTGAAAAAAAACTAAACAGAAAATTGAATGTATGTCGCCAGCCGGTCAAATACATTAAATAAACCTACAACATGGGGCATAAATAAAGCTAAGACCATTTAGCAACACACATCCAATATCAAGAGCTACAGGCAGTGCAGACAGTAGGGAGAGTTTTAAAAAGGCAAATACAGGTGAATGGACAAAGGGTAGACAGAAACACATGCCCCAGAATAGAGAGAAAAACCCACCCTGTGGGGCTGACCAGGGTGACCCTGGGAACTAAAAAATACCTAACCCCACCCAAGTCCCCCAGGGCAGACCCGGGTGGGGCTTATGCTTATTAGTAACTTAAAAACAAGTTAGACGCCCTTTTTCAACACTTCCAACACCAATGAAAATATACATGACATATAGTTTTTATCTTGGATATTCTAATAATTTTCCATGTTATAATAATAGGACAAAAGATTTTTTAGTTTATGATGCTAAATCTGACTGGTTTAAGATTATGTGTTTATTCATATACAATCAAATAAAAAAAGAAAATAAAAATGTTAAATTTATTACTGTTAATAAAACAATATTACACATGCAAAAGATTGAACATGATACAACAGAAGACATATCTATGAAGTGGCTTATTAGTTGGTAATTAATTTTGTCTATTATATAGATTTTAGTCAATAAAGTGCCATTTTCATTATATAATTTTCTATTTATTTTTTTGTCGGACAAATAAAAAAGATGGACAACCATCAAAGATTAAGAAACGTGTTTCACACAACTGACTTACCTATATCTAATATTTACAATGTCTATGAATCAATAGAAAGATCTTTTTTAGTCATACAAAATAACCTTCTTTCTGATAGTGTAAAGATTCAGATTGTTGCAAAAATAGAATTTGCCAGAGATGTTGGTGAAGTTATAATAACATATATCTCGACAAGGCAGCACACAGTTAATTCGAGAAGAGAACTAGAGAAAGTGTTTAGAGAAAGATTGTTACCAGACTTCCATGAAGCAATTGACAGAGCAGAAATGCAAGGGTCTGGCTGGCATGAAGGCCTTGTACATGAACTACAACTGAAGCAGTCAAGATATCATCCTATACTAGGTAAATCATGGATACCACTTCCAACTGAGGTTGCAAACAAAAAGGCTGTAGTCAATATTCAAAACAATGACAACTATTGTTTCATGTGGTGTGTGCTTGCTAAACTACACTTTGTAAAAACAAGACCTGATCGTGTATCTAACTATACCAAATTTGTAAACGAACTCAACTTCAGTGGCATTGAGTTCCCTGTTAAAATAGAGGACACAGACTTGTTTGAAAAACTAAATCCTGGTATATCTGTGAATGTGTTTGTGTGGGAAAATGAATCTGATTGTACATTGATTGTACATTGCTTAACGTCCCGATAGCAACAAGGCTTTCTCAGGACGTGCCTGCACTGCTTGTGAAAAAAAAATAAATAAACAGAACATTGAATGTATGTCGCCAGCTGGTCAAATACGTTAAATAAACCTAACACATGGGGCCTAAATAAAGCTAAGACCATTTAGCAACACACATCCAATATCAAGAGCTACTGGCAGTGCAGACAGTAGGGAGAGTTTTAAAAAGGCAAATACAGGTGAATGGACCAAGGGTAGACAGAAACACATGCCCCAGAATAGAGAGAAAAACCCACCCTGTGGGGCTGACCAGGGTGACCCTGGGAACTAAAAAATACCTAACCCCACCCAAGTCCCCCAGGGGAAAATGAATCTGAGAATAAGTTACAGCCAATTAGAGTATCTCCAATTGCCCCAACCTATGGGCAGCCAGAAGATAAACATGTTGACATGTTGCTAATAAGATCTGGTGATAACTTTCACTACACAATTATCAGAAGTATGTCAAGACTAATTCATCATACAACAAAACATGACGGTAAACAGGAATTTTGTAAAAAAAAAAAATGTTTACAGAGGTTTTCCTGTATAAAAGTGGCACATAAACATGCCTTACATTGTAGGTCACCTGATGACATTCAAACAGTACTTAGGTATCCAGATCCTGGTAGTCAAGTGTATTTTAAGAACTATGGGAATCAGCAAAAGCTGCCGTTTGTAGTGTATGCAGATTTTGAATCACTCGTTGTTCCATATGAGGGTCCTGTTCCAGAGTCATTACCAAAGACTATAAAGTTGAGTGACCAAGTGGTGTGTTCTTTTGGATACATTCTTGTTAGGTCAGACGGTCTTCATTCAGAACCTGTTATCTACAGAGGTGAAAATGCAGCATGTCTGTTTTTAACAGAAATGAGACATTTGTATAGTCAGGTAGTACAATATCTCACAACATGTCAGATGCCTTTGGTGATGACAGAAGAAGACAAACTGAAATTTGATACAGCTGAGATGTGTTGGATTTGTGAACAACCCCTCCAGGGTGATAAAGTTCGTGACCACGATCACATAACTGGACGTTACAGAGGCGCTGCACATAACAATTGTAACTTGTTATTAAAAACAGATCCTAAGACATATAAGTTACCAATCTTTTTTCACAATCTGAAGGGATATGATTCACACATCATCATGCAGGCTGTTGATGAGTCTTACAGAAAAATTAGTTGCATTGCCCAGACAACTGAGAAGTACTTGACTTTTAGGTTAGATAAATTAGCATTTTATGACTCCATGCAACATTTGTCTTTAGGTCTTGCTAGTCTGGCAGAAGGACTGAGTGAGTATCCAATAACAAGTAAATATTTTGAGCCGGACTTGATTAAAAAAGGTGTTTATCCATATGAGTACATCAGTGACTGGGTAGTTTTTGAGGAAAGGAGACTGCCTCCAAAAGAGAAATTTTATTCCACACTAACTGGTAAAGGTATTTCTGACTCTGAATATCAGCACGCACTTGATGCATGGGATAAGTTAGGGTGTCAAACGATTGGTGATTACCACGATCAGTACTTAAAGGCTGATGTCCGTTTGCTAGCAGACGTATTTGAAAGTTACCGTGAAAAGGGTTTGTTACACTACAAGCTTGACCCTGCTTGTTACATAACTAGTCCTGGCATGACATGGGATGCATTTTTGAAATCCAGTAAGATATCTATAGACCTGTTGTCTGATCGTACGATGGGTGAAATGGTGGAACGTGGATTGAGAGGTGGTATTAGTCTAGCAGCAAACAATTATGGCAAGGCCAACAACAAATATCTTGACGACTTTGACCCCTCAAAGCCAATGTCATTTATTACATACTTGGATGCTAATAATTTGTATGGATTTGCAATGTGTGAATTGTTGCCATTAAAAAACTTTTGTTTGTATGATTTGTCACAGTATGGCATCAAAAAATTAACAAAATATATTATGGATCGAGGTCAAAATGATGAAAAGGATTGATTGATTGTACATTGCTTAACGTCCCGACAGCAACAAGGCTTTCTCAGGACGTGCCTGCACTGCTTGTGAAAAAAACCCTAAACAGAACATTGAATGTATGTCGCCAGCCGGTCAAATACATTAAATAAACCTAACACATGGGCCTAAATAAAGCTAAGACCATTTAGCAACACACATCCAATATCAAGAGCTACAGGCAGTGCAGACAGTAGGGAGAGTTTTAAAAAGGCAAATACAGGTGAATGGACAAAGGGTAGACAGATTGATTGATTGTACATTGCTTAACGTCCCGACAGCAACAAGGCTTTCTCAGGACGTGCCTGCACTGCTTGTGAAAAAAAACTAAACAGAAAATTGAATGTATGTCGCCAGCCGGTCAAATACGTTAAATAAACCAACAACATGGGGCCTAAATAAAGCTAAGACCATCTAGCAACACACATCCAATATCAAGAGCTACAGGCAGTGCAGACAGTAGGGAGAGTTTTAAAAAGGCAAATACAGGTGAATGGACTAAGGGTAGACAGAAACGCATGCCCCAGAATAGAGAGAAAAACCCACCCTGTGGGGCTGACCAGGGTGACCCTGGGAACTAAAAAATACCTAACCCCACCCAAGTCCCCCAGGGCAGACCCGGGTGGGGGGACAAAGGGTAGACAGAAACACATGCCCCAGAATAGAGAGATAAACCCACCCTGTGGGGCTGACCAGGGTGACCCTGGGAACTAAAAAATACCTAACCCCACCCAAGTCCCCCAGGGCAGACCCGGGTGGGGCATGATGAAAAGGGTTGGATCTTTGAAGTAGACTTGGAGTATCCACACCATTTACATGATTACCATAATGATTATCCATTAGCAGTTGAGAAACTGAGTTTGACAGGGAAAAAAGAAGACACCAAACTTGTACCAAATTTGAATGACAAATTCAATTACGTTTGCCACTATCGATTGCTGCAGTTTTACATCAGGCATGGGTTAGTACTAAAAAAAGTTCACAGAGGCATTCAATTTGATCAGAGTGCTTTCATGAAAGATTACATAATGAAGAACACAACCCTTCATGCTAGAGAAGGTTACACTGCATTTGACAAAGACTTCTTTAAGCTTATGAACAATGCCTGTTTTGGCAAGACAATGGAAAATCCTCATCACAGAAAAGATGTGAGACTAGTCACAACTGAATCGGGCGCAATTAAACTTACAAGTAAGCCTCAGTACACAGGGTACAAAGAATTTCATCCATCATTGTATGCAGTGTCACTCAAAAAAAAGATTGTTAAACTGGATAAGCCAGTATTCATTGGTATGGCAATTCTTGAGTTATCAAAACTGTTAATGCTTGAATTTTATTATGATTACTTCAAACCAAAGTATCCTGAGTGTTGATTGTTATACACTGACACTGACTCTATGATCATTGATGTGCCTACTGAAGACTTTTATGAAGACATGAAAACAGAGTTACACATGTATGACACGTCTGATTATCCTAAAGATCACCCATTGTTTAGCACACAAAACAAGAAAGTGCCTGGTAAGTTTAAAGATGAACTGAATGGTGTGCCAATAGTTGAGTACGTTGGTCTGAGATCCAAAATGTATTCTATACAGCATCAGAAAGGTAGTCAGTCGAAAGCCAAAGGAATAAAAAAAACAGCAATAAAAAATAAAGACATTCGACATGAACATTACAAGCAAGTGTTAGATGGTGCATTAATGCCTGATTATCCAAACAAGACACTAAGATCAAACAAACATAATATTGAAATGATTCAAACATATAAAAAGTCTCTAGCAGTTGGGGATACAAAAAGAGTGTTTCACACTAAGGAAAAAGCTTATGCACCTGGTCATTACAGGCTCAAGTTATCTGAACAAAATAGCTGATAATCTGCTTGATAAACTAATTGATGAATTGAAATTGTTAAAAATGAGTAACAGTGTCTGTGGGAATAATCTGTAATTCTTCTCTAACAAATGCCCTCTGGGGTGCAGGCTCATACAGATAATATATTGTTGCATTAGCTGAAGGAACTATTTTTTTTATATTATGAACAGATGTAGACCAAATTGGATCAGTTGCCCTACGTCTAACGTCATTTTCAGCCTCACCAGGTTGATACAAATATCTCACCTGTTTTGTAAATAAGTTAGTGTCTGGAGGTGTTATTGCTTTTATTTCTGACGGTATTGTTTTCAATTTAATAGCATCAACAGGTTTAGGGTGACCCTCATTATTCATTGCTTTTATTACAGACGGTAATCTTTTAACCCACTCAGTGTTACGTGTGTCATGCATGAGTTCCTTAGAATACTGATAGCTAAAAAGTCTCTCTGATAATTGTTTATTGAAATTTTCTACAATAGCCTGTGATCTATGCAAGCCTGGTATGCCTCGCCGCACTAGCACTCCATGCTTTGCAAATAACTGATTAACAGCGCCTTTAAATTCACTCCCATCATCAACCTGCACAAGCCTAGGGTATTTTAAAGGACCTCGACTATATATTTTTGATAATGCAGTGGCCACTGTTACAGCTTTTTTGTCAGTTATGGGTTCTGCATCCTTATACCTTGAAGCTATGTCTACAACAGTTAATGCATACTTGTATCGTTTCTTTCTTATTGTGTCATGCGGAAGAAACAGGAGGTCCATTTGGTGTGTGTCATTAGGGATAGTGTTTTCAAAATGAGGCCTTGTTATTTTTCTTGGAGCAGGAAGATATATTTGCCAAATTGCCTGTTTTTTAAGCCACTGTTTTATTTGGTTGACATCTCCACCCACAGCAGCATGTAATTTTTTTATTGCAGTATTCCCTTTCCAGTAGCCAATTGGGGAGTAATATATTTTTGATAGTTTAGCGTCTGCCATTTTTTCTAGCAATATAAACTCCTGTAAAATATACTAATGTCATTCCTACTAGAACAAATATTATTTCTCCATTTCTTTGTTCTAGGCTTGGTTGGTAGTAGTCACTAAGTTTTGGTTGTGGAATAGATATGTCTTCACCAGTAACAAGATAGTATTCTTTGATCGCGTCATCGACGTTTGAAAATGTATGCTGTGGATGACCCTCAAGTTTTAGTTTTTCATTAATAAAATCAAGTTTCTCAATTCTTTGCTTTTCGTAATCTTGTTGAGCTTGAGCTAGTTTTTCAGATGCCTCATTGTGGCGCTTCATTTCTTCTGCTGATTCTTCTTTACTAACTTTTGAAAAGAAATAGTTTGATCCACTAAAAGCTAATGCGTTAATAACTGCACCACCAATCATGACAGCTATAGTTGCCATATTTTTTATTTACATAGAAATATTTTCTGGAATAATTCCTTGCTTGAGTAGAAAATCTTTTGTTGCAATCGATGCTGTTATAACAACTACTAGTTTAGCACTGTCTTCAAAATCTAATTTACTAAGGTCTGCTGATTTCATTTTGAGAAGACTTTTCCCCAGCATAGAATAAGCAACTGTTAGTCCACTTATTACAGCAGAGTGATAGACAAGGTTCATTAAGTTCTTTGTGTCACTCATTTTCTTATGCTACAAAAATTAAAATAATAATAAATTTATTTACTGCATGTAAAATGGGTCCAAAGGTTTTGAAACTGCTGGTAATGTGGAGACTTCTTCTTTTGTTTTTGGAGTGTTTGATTTTTTGGACACTGTTCGAGTGTTTGGTTTGTATTTTTTATATAATTGGTAACCTACGTAACCAAATCCGACAACAAATCCAGCAACTATATATTTTGTAGTTTCAGGTTTAGTTGTTTGTCTCTCACTTTGTGGGGGGTGTGACGGTAGTGACACTGGTGCTGTTGATGGTGTGTCAGTCTTTTCTGTTAATGCTTGAAGCTGTAATTTCTTTTGTCTGTTATATTCAGCTAATCTTTTTCCAGCCTCTATTCTACCTGGGCTTTTAGTCTTAGTCACTGTTTGAACCTGTGTCAAGACATGGCTCTGTTGTGGAGTCGTCTCGTCCATTTTCTTCTAATTTAAAATTTATTTTAGAAAAATCAATATGACTACTAGTAACAAGTAAGGTTACAGCAGGCGCAAGGTAATTCCCAAACTTGTAAAACATAAGGCATGCTAATTTGCCTATTGAACTTGAAACTATGGGGTTGCTTTCAAGGTCGTGTGATAGACTGTCACTATCCACAGGTAGAAAGTGACTCACTGCTTTTGTGTATAGACATACTAGAGATCGACTCAAATCACGAGTCATTAGTGAAGCGATGTGGTTTTCATATTTTGAATGAAGCTTGATTAGCTCGTCAGCTGTAAGAGATTCAATATCCTCTGTCATGTATTGTTTTCCGAGATAAGTCTTTGATTTGCCTGAGACAATTACAGACAACAGACGCTGTTTCTTAGAGTCTAAGTCTTTGTTCTCTACAGCACAGATATCGCTTAGAAGAAGTAATTCGTCTTGGTTCATTTTAAAACGTAATATAATAATTTTGTTTAAAGAAGTCAATGGCAGCATTAATTATTTAGGTTGGGTGGGGTATCTGCCTTAATACTCGCGGGTTGGTAGCTGATCAAAAAACGTAGCTTGAATGATTTCTGGAGTGGAACTAAAATGACTAGGCGATTAAGGCATTGGTGGTAAGTGCTGGAGTGGGTTTGTCTAAATACGGAGAGGATCAAATAAATCTATAGATTGGGGGGAGGGGTGCCCATCAACTGTCCACTTTACTATCTCTCCTTTCTCTCTCAGTTCACGTCTCTTTTTAATTGATTGTACATTGCTTAACGTCCCGACAGCAACAAGGCTTTCTCAGGACGTGCCTGCACTGCTTGTGAAAAAAAAAACTAAACAGAACATTGAATGTATGTCACCAGCCGGTCAAATACATTAAATAAACCTAACACATGGGGCCTAAATAAAGCTAAGACCATTTAGCAACACACATCCAATATCAAGAGCTACAGGCAGTGCAGACAGTAGGGAGAGTTTTAAAAAGGCAAATACAGGTGAATGGACCTCGGGTAGACAGAAACACATGCCCCAGAATAGAGAGAAAAACTCCCCCTGTGGGGCTGACCAGGGTGACCCTGAGAACTAAAAAGTACCTAACCCCACCCAAGTCCCCCAGGGCAGACCCGGTACATTTTAGCTATCTGAATTAGTCACTGAAAGAAATAAAACAAAATTATCTCCCTCTTTCAACATTTTATTTATTTTATTATTATTTAGTTTTTACATTTCATTAATTTTAGTCATGATTTTCCCCCCAGATGGTTGGAGAATGTTGTGCCTGCGGAGAGACTTCTCTAACTCCTTCCTCAGCTTAAGGTCTACTGCTCAGCAGCCAAGAGCAAGAGCATCACTGAACCCACCAACCAGTCATTCAAGGATGTCATGACTGCTTTGGGCGACCCTCTGCTTAAGGCCAAGCTGCAGTTTTTTGTTTGCATCACCAGGGAGATAGAGCCTTTTCCTCAAGCTCTACCAAACTGATCGACCAATAATGCCATTTCTGGCATCAGACTTGGCTTGCCTCCTGAAGGACTTGATGGCAAGGTTTGCTAAGCCTGAAGTTCTGGCTGGATGCAAGTCTGTGCACTCACTGTGCAGCCTTGAATATGAGGACAGGAAGAATCACCTAGACTTCAGCAAGGTGGATGTTGGCTTTGCTGCAACAGAGTCGTTGAGGAAAAAATGGATCTTCAGATAAGGCACATCACACTTTTTACATGGAGTGCCATGATTTCCTCATGGCAATAATAAAAAAGAATCATGGAGAAAGGCCCCATTAAATACAGCTTGTTCGCAACTTAGCATGGATGAACCCGAAGGGGCTGCTGACAGAAGAAGGCCTGCCTGCCAACCTGAAACAGCTAGAGCCGTCTCTGAAAATTAAGTGTGATGTAGGAAGAGTAAAGGAGGCCAACTGCGACCTGACCAAGACTCAATTTCGGAGATTCAGGGAAAGCGTTCTGTCAGGAAACAGCGAACCATTCCGCAACTTTGACCCTAGCAAAGACAGAGTGGATGAACTCCTCTGCAAAAATCTCTCAGGTCGAAAGGAGTACTCTCTTCTATGGGATGTTGTCCAGCTGCTGCTCATCCTCAGTCATGGCCAGGCCACAGTGGAGAAGGGCTTTAGTATCAACAAGGTAACTATGGTTGAAAATTTGAAGAAAAGGTCCCTAGTTGCCAGGCGGCTGGTAATAGATGAAGTGAGAAGAGTTGGTGGTACTGAAAAAGTACAAATCACCAAAGAGATGCTGGCTCATGTTTCCTCTTTTAGGAGCAGGTACCATGCACATCTTGAAGAAGAGAAGGAGAAGCAGGGCACACAAATGAAAGCACAAAAGAGAAAGGCTGCGGCTGAAGAGGTGGAGCAGCTGAAGGCAAAGAGGCAGCACTTTCAGCAAAACATTGATGGTTTGTAGGCAGCAGCTGCAGCTAAGGCTGATGAAGCAGAAAGACTAAGTGCACTGTACCTGTTTTCCCTATACTATCAAATGCTTTCTGAAGGGCAGTTGAAAAAAGGTTGAAGTGGCCAGTGTAGACAAAGATATTGCAGAGAAGAGCCAGGCTCTTCAACCAGGACAGTGCTGATAGTGAAGTTTGTGACATAATGTGATTTTTAAACCCTGCACTTTATATAAATATGTGTGTGTGTGTGTGTGTGTGTGTGTGTGTGTGTGTGTGTGTGTGTGTGTGTGTGTGTGTGTGTGTGTGTGTGCTTGCAAAGAATTGTTTGTGGATCATACAAATTGACTGTTGAAGTTTGTTGGCAGCGCTGTATAGAATTTTTCTGCTGATTGTGATTTCCATGCTAACTGCAAGTAAAATACGAGATGCTTGTAGAAAATGTTTTTTTTTTTAATTTTGTTCAAAGGTGTTGAGTTTGTGAAAGTGTGCTTTAAATTATTCTTATTACTGTCTTACAGCATTATTTTATGGCACTCAGAAATATTTTGCTGTGTCCTTGACTCTCGATCTCTGATCCCTTTGCGTTATACACTTAGGAAAATTGACCCTTGGGTTGGAAAAAGGTTGGGAATTTTGTGATCCTGATTCAGTATGAACCCTGTACATACATACGCACACACACATACATACGGTGCTTCGCGCACATGCGGTGCTTCGCACCAAAAAGACGTCCAACAGCACGGTTAGAGTGGCTAGATGTGACGTCATTTTTATCTTGTTACTTCTTTGCCAGACCATGAGCCCCACCCGCTTGTTATGTCCTTTGCATTCTACAGAACGCGCTCTGACCAGCCCCATCCTAAAGTCTACCGTATTTTTAATATGGTAGACAAAAACTGTCATTTTTCACACATTTGCCGACCTCCTGTGACCCTTGAACTTTCCAAGTGGTCATCCAAATTAGAAAAGGTCTTACCATCTGGCATCTCTGTACCAAGTTTGGGTTTGAAGTTGAAAATAGTAATTGAGGAGAAACAATGTATGTCAAAAATGGCTATTTTTTAACCCCACAAAGTACCCTTGGGCCAAGTTTGAACAGGGTTCCCAGCACAAAATCACCACAAAATCCACAAACTTTCAAGTACCCTTTGCTATAAATTCAAAGACCAATATAACCCAAAGTAGTGGGGGTGGGGGTGGGGGTTATTTTAATTATGGAATGAAAAAAAAATTACTTAAGCTCTGGACTATAAGTCGTGGTCAATGAGTGAGCGATGTGACCGGAAATAATATTAAAGGGAAATAATCATTTGCAAGTACATCCGGTCGAAATCGAAAGTACGTTTTTGCGTAGCTTTCTGGTAGGCGGATTTTATTTGTTTTGTTTATGTGCGTGTATTTTGTTTGTTTTGTACATTATTTTTTTTAATTCGAAAAAATAGAAAAAGCAAAATGTGTTCATGATGAAGCCAAGTAAGCAGAATTGTAAAATTCACAAACTTTCACAAACCCTCCCCAAAAATTAGTATGTAGTAAAACTGTTGTTTCTATTTTAAAGGGTTTTCTACCACTATCTTCTGTTTTTCTTCCTCCCCAAAAATGTCATTTTTCAAAGACTTTCCAGGGCCTGGAAAAAGGATTTTATTTTCCCCAAACTTTCACAAACTTTCCCAATCGCTACGAACCCTGTTTGAAGTCCGAGGCTTGAATAGTCTCTGAGAAAATGTCAACGTTAAAGTTTACCACGGACGCCGGACAGATGATGGATGGCACATTACACACACTCACTTTTGCTACTCGTTGCAACATGTTATTGTCTCTTTGGTAATTTCTCCTTGACAAGTGGTTAGTACTCCCGATTCAGAATACCATACAACAAAAACGTAATGAAGAAATAAGGTGCACATTCAGTAAGCACACAACACGAAGAAAGGCACTGACATATTTTCAACAGTATACACCTAAAAAACTCTGACAAACACTAAAGCATTACACTGCTCATATGAGTCATAATCATTTGATTCATCATGTACAAATGAAATCTATCATTAATAATTAATCTACACATTTCTACATGCATTAGATCTGATACTTAATGTATGCAACAGGCCTCAGTTGCATTAGTGAGCTTAAATCCTGCACAAGCCACTACACTACACTACACTACACTACACTACACTACACTACGCTATCGCGGAGCACCTTTTATAGTAGCTTGTGCAGGATTTAAGCCCACCCCGACTCATACAACTGATTGCAGGTTAAATGCCATCAACACTCACCAACCCACTGCTCCATGCAAATTTCAGATACACTCTTCTATTCACATAAAATTGATAATCCAGATCAAGCAAGTATTCACACAACACTCAGTCACACAGTTTATCACACTGACTTTCAGCTTATTTGGCAGTCCCATCCTTGACTGTTTTTTTAGCTACTTTTCTTGCTGTCTTCTTTTTAGCTCTTGTAGATTTCCTTCCTGCTGCTGATGTTGTCTTCTTTGCCTTTGTGGCTGCTGCATTTCTCGGTTTTCTTGTCCGAGTCTGAGATCCCTTCCGAATCAAATCCTCACGTCCCATTTTCCGCATCTGGTCTTCCCATTCAGCCATTTCCTTTAAATATTTCTCTCTTTCTTGTCGTGCATCCTCCTCATAAATCTGCAAATAGAATAATCCCTTCACTGCCAATCGTCATGATTTTGATTTTGAAATAATAATTTAATGCCAAATGACCCCATTTGTGCAAAGATAAATGGTGGAGTCAGCACACGGCACAGCTGCAGACACAGAGGCGTAACGTGTTGGGACTCATGATAATATAAGTGTGCCTTGTTCACCGTGCTCCAGCACAGAAGGGGTTCATAAACATTTTGTAAAAAGGAAACCTGATTATATGTATAAATTCAATTTGATGCACCAATTTTAGAATTATGAAAATACTACAAAAGTAAATTATGGTCCCATAAATGTCTATATTTCAAACTTTTCTTATAAAATTACAAAGTGAAATTTTCTTGTCTATGTTCATAAAATGTTGCAAATGTTGACCACACCTCTTTTTCTTCCCTGGGCATCTGTTTCCAGTACTGACCCAGACCTTTTATAAATTGCTGCAACATACAGAAGCATCATATAACATGAAATCTAAAATCTTAACCCTTCGGCTGTCAGTACCCGTAAGGGTTTTTGTCAACCCATGATTAATGCAGGCACTGGCATCATGGCGAAAAAAACTGCAACTGACAGCCCAAAAACTGCATTTTAAATGCCCAAAAAGCCAGCATGCAGTTTTCTGAGACTGTTCAAACACAGTCAAAAGCGGTGGCCGAAAGAGGGGTTCAGCTATCGTAATTTACTGCCATTTAGCAAATACAGAAACTACCACAGCAACTGTTAAATTTTTGTCTACCATATTGAAAATACAGTAGACTTTAGGATGGGGCTGGTCGGAGCACGTTCCGTAGAATGCAAGGGACATAAGAGGCGGGCGGGCCTCAGACTGTGGTAAAGACATAACAAGATCAAAACGACGTCACATCCATCTACTCTAACCTTGCTGTAAACGTACTTTTGGCGTGAAACGCCATATGTGTGTGTGTGTGCATATGAATGTAAACACAACAATCGCCGAAGATGGATTATGTACAAGCTTAAATATAAGGGAAATGCTTCATTAAAGGAGAGCATCCGAGCATACTGAAATTGGACGTCTCATTGAAGAGAGTTAAATAATCGTTTACAGAAAGTTGGTTGACCCGCACTGGAGTCCGTAATTTTGATTTATATGCACTTGAAATTTTTGACATAGCTAATTTGTAGCAAGACATTGGATGAGTTCGTAAGCCAGCTTTGTACGCCTTCACTTTCTCAAAAATAAAAATTCAATGCGGAAAAAAATGTAAGACTCCTCAATTTCATCAGAAAAATCAGGCAGTGACGAGGACGTAAAAGCACCAAACGCATCAGTGTTTATACATTCCTAATTGACGCAAAGCACCAGCACACCAGTGTTTTACATGTGTGAGCTGCTGCTCTCCTTGATTTAGGAAGACAGTCTATTTTTGTTATATGTTTGAAAACGTATTGTGGAAAAGGTGGAAAATGCATGCAAGATCATACAGAAGAGGCTTTTTTGGGCATGGGCCATCCCACCTTGTTCTTTAAAATGGCTGTGGCTATGCCAGCCCACAGAACGTATAATGGGTAGGAAGCGCTGTGTCTGCCGTCTGTGCTTGCCATTGCCATGTGGATCAGGGGGTGGGGGGGGGGGGGGAGAGGGTGGGAAGAAGGGGGGAGGAGGGGGAGGGGGGTGCGGGGGAGGGGGGGTGGTAGGGGGGTGGATGGGGAAGGGTGGGGGTAGGGGTTTGTTGATTGATTGTACATTGCTTAACGTCCCGACAGCAACAAGGCTTTCTCAGGACGTGCCTGCACTGCTTGTGAAAAAAAAACAACCAACTAAACAGAACATTGAATGTATGTCGCCAGCCGGTCAAACACATTAAATAAACCTAACACATGGGGCCTAAATAAAGCTAAGACCATTTATCCAATATCAAGAGCTACAGGCAGTGCAGACAGTAGGGAGAGTTTAAAAAAGGCAAATACAGGTGAATGGACCTCGGGTAGACAGAAACACATGCCCCAGAATAGAGAGAAAACCCCACCCTGTGGGGCTGACCAGGGTGACCCTGGGAACTAAAAAATACCTAACCCCACCCAAGTCCCCCAGGGCAGACCCGGGTGGGGTTTTGGGGGTAGGGGGGGAGGGGGGTGTGGTGAGTTAAAGTGGAGAGAGATGAATCAGAAGGATAAGCTTAAAAACAGTAACTACTCAGACTGTTTCTAACAGTAAAACACATGTGAGCTCAAAACAATATGGTAGACTTTGGGATGAAATTAGCATCTTGTTGTAGATCTGTTATCCTTTTCTTAAAGATAAGATAAGATAGAACTTTACTGTCATATGTAATAATACATTAGGAAATCGTTTTGGTGCTGCTCGACTTAAAAAGAAGAACATAAAACACATCAAAGTATAGTTAAACTGCTCACGTGCACACACACACATCTGCATGCGTTAATAACTATTGTGGTCTAAACGCAAAGGCAATAACATGATTTCACAGTGACACAAATCACAGAGGACATATCATAATATAAAAACACGTCACTTGCATCATAGATGAAGTATTATGCTGATAGCTGGACAATACTGTATATAACGTACATTATAGTAAACAGTGGGACGGATGGGTCAGGCTTGGCGTTTGTTTGCATCATTAAAAGTCTGGACAGCAGTTGGGTAAAAACTGTTTTTAAAACGACTCGTGCGTGTTTTGATCGCTCTATAACTGCACCCTGATGGCAGCATCTCAAAGTACAAACAACTCATGGGCTGGGTGGGAATCATCTCGGAGGATGGATCTAGCCTTTTTTTTAGCATTCTTTCGTGGAAGAGGGACTCCAAAGCAGGCAAATCAATACCTATGATTTCAGATGCAGTTTTTACTACCCTGTTTAATTTGGATCGCTCTTTCTGTGTGGTGCTGCCAAACCAAACGGTCAGGGAGAAGGTCAAAATATTTTCAATAACTGCCCGGTAGAAGTTGGTCAAAATTTGTCTGCTGACGCCAAACGTTTTAAGACGTCTGAGAAAATACAGACATTGCTGTGTGCTTCTAGCACTCAATAAACACATTATCTGTTGATCACATGAAGTTGCTTTTTGCTGAAGTTCCAATTACCAGCAACAATTTTATGGAGATAAGAGTACTAAGACATTTATACAAAGTTTAGGCATGAATCAGCAATGCAACATTCAGAGTGTGTTTGGGTGTGTGCTAAAGTTAAAAGAACATGGGTGTGTGCTAAAGAACACAGTTGCACATCTAGACCAGCTTTGGGGGTCAGTGACCTTTAGTGACATCTGATATTGCTCAAACAGGGGCATCGGCTTATTAAAAGGTCATTCACTGTGGTAGCTCTATGTTCCTACTTGTTTATACATGGGTCAACCATAATTATAATGTTCATATCATTTTGAATTGAAATAAAAATTAGAAAAATTTCACTAGGAATGTTGGTCATATTTTGTTAAGCCAACACAGTAATGTCAGTAAACCACACTTTTCCTCTCAATTTTGAATTGATCAAACCAGTCAGGACACTTTCCATATATATGCTACAACAAAACAGGCTGAATTTTGGCTGGAATTTGTAACGTAACATTCAAAATCACACTGCTGCTAATGACATTGTGCAGCGCAAAACGTCCGTGTGTGTGTGTGTGTGTGTGTGTGTGTGTGTGTGTGTATGAGAGAGAGAAAGAGTGAAAGAGGACAGATACCTCCATTCGCAGACATAGCAGCCTAACAACGGAAACTCTCAGTGATGATGTTGTCTTAAATGATCTAAGACTGTCACTGGAATTGTCTTGCAAAACTATTCATTACACATGACTTTTTTTGCAGTGAGCCTACATTATACACAATTTTTGGGCAGCAGTGTTTGAGCGATGTACACAGTTTTAGAAAAGTGAGTGACACCCCTGCAAAGAGTTAATGTATTATTAATCCCACCAATACTGTACAGTACAGGTGGCTGCATGCACAAAGAGGTTAACACATGAATGGCAAAGCCGTTATGGCTCATGTGCATGACCGATCAACATAATTAATCTAATCTTTGTGACCTGGGCCTTTCTGTCAATGAAATTATAAAAGTGTTCAAACATGAGAAAAGGGTTGTGAAATCCATGTTGTCTCAAAATTTACACATTTTTTTTAACTTCCCATGACCCTTGAGTTTTGTGGGTAGTGAACCAAATTAGTATGCATAGAAAGGTCTCATCATCAGCTACCTTTCTGCTAAATTTAGTTGAAACGTTTTTGCAAAATAAATAAATTTAATAAAAACTGAAATTCTACCAAAATAATATACACTTTTCACATCATTTGCTTATCTCTTGTGACCCCTGACTTTTCTGAGGGGTTGGAAGTTGTAAATTATAGTATTTGAAAAAAAAAAAACTTTTGTCAAAAGATCCTTGACCTTTCCGAGGGGTCATCCAAATTAGTATGCATAGAAATAAAAATGGTCTTACCACCAAATATCTTTGTACCAAGTTTGGGTTAGAAGTTGTAAATAGTACCCATGTATTTGAGAAAACAAATATTTTTTACCCACTTCCTGATCTAGTGACCCATGACCTTTCTGAGCGGCCATCCAAATTAGTAGTATACATATAATTATAAAGAACTTACCACCAAGTTTGAGTTTGAAGTTGTCAATAGTACATGTATTTGAGAAAACATAAATGTCAAAATATAGCTTTTTTTAAAACCTATTTCCTGATCCCTTGACCTCTGAGAAAGGTGGCTCAAATTGGTATGTTTAGAAAGGTCTTGCCACAAAGTATCCTTGAACAAAGTTTTAAGACTGGTTTGAATATGGTCAAGAGTACGACTGGGTGTCCAAAGAGTGTGACATGGGTCTCTGATTTTGAACTTAAACATATGAGCATCATTTTGCATGATTGTGATGTGTTTAGTCATAAGTAACATGCCCGCCAAAAATAACTTCCCCATGAGCAGTCGTTTGGGTGTAATTGGCAAAAAACCGTTATGGTTTGTACATAACATTTACACCGTCACACATTTATGAAACACATTTTCTAGCTTTCACAAAGTAGATTCATGCTGTATAAAATTATCATGTTGTTCTTTCCTTACTAGGCTATGCTTAAACTTCAAAGAAAGTTTGATGGGGTGAATAGATACACAATGGCGCAACACTGAAATTGTTTGAACATAACTTTACACCCAGCTATACATTTATGCAAAAAATGCATAAATTATATTTTAAAAAATTGTGTGTGGTATTAAACACACAATTTCAATTGCACATTGATAGATTCTAAACTATCCTAATTCAGATAAGTGTGAACACAGTAGCTATAAACTTTAAAAAATATTGGACAACTTGCTTATGAACAAAAATTTTGAAATCCTTGACAACACAGCAAAGAAAGTCAATTAAGATGGTGTGTTTTCCCTTTATTGTATACTAAACTCTTGTAGATTACAGAATAATTTAAGAAAAATATACCATTCACAACATAGAATGAATTGAAGGCTAAAAACAAGAAACACACAATGCTTGAACATAACTTTACACCATGATGAACAAACTTGAGGCTCTTTAACTAACATGCATAAATCCAAAAATAACAAAACACTACTCAAGTGATGTGTTTTTAACAAATACACTTTTATTTATCCCAAAATTGTGTCTAAACGAGTAATGAAAGCAGCAAATACATATTGTAATTGTTTGTACATAACTTTACAACCGAACATGTTGGTATTATCAACACTGAAGTCAAAATAAACGATAAAAATGAAAAATTACATCAAATTATGTGGTCAGTAAACCCCAGCATTTACCAGTTTTAATAATTGTGTCTACAATGTTTAACGCAAGTAGCAAAACAAATCTGTACATGTTTGTACATAACTTTACAACATGGGGTTTAAATCTCTGCACAATGTGGTTCCACAATGTGAGAAAGCACCAAGTGTAAAAAGTTTAAACTTTCAATACATTTTAGAACACCAACAATACATTTAACACTCTTAAAAACTGACGTTAGTTAGCCATTGCTCATGCTTGCTATGGGCCGTGTGAAAACTGACGTTAGTTAGCCATTGCTCATGCTTGCTATGGGCCATGTGACATCGGAGCCTACCTTTTGCCCAAATACCTCCGCAAAGAAACACTTTTCTGTACCACTTTCCAACAAATATAATCTAGCACATATTGACCTAAGTTTACCACGACCGATGGTTTTCAGCAGACCACTGGCACAGAAAGTACTCACTTTAGTTAGCTTCATACTTGAGCTAAACATGGCAGAAACAAATTAAAATTGATCAAACCCAACCACTCTCCACTCGCGTGCACTGTTGGAGAGTGGCAGGAAATCTACAATCATCCCCTACTTCTTGGATGTCATCATTTCAGGGTAAACAAATACTCCTTGTTTTGTCTGGTGAGGCTTGAGGAATTTGACCCTCTGAGGATCTACTCCGACAATCACTCCTGAAACAGAAAAAAGAGACTGCTTTATTTATGTTGCATAATGATCACAGCGCTTTCTTGAAGCAACCCATAATTAACAAGCTTCCTGCTGATCAAGTTTCCTAAGGAAACTTCAAACTCCTTTTCTTTATTGGCCAGTGACAACCAGTCCCACTTATTTGGCCGTACCTTTCAACCTTTTATAATTTTTCAATGTCTCCATCTAAAACATAAATGGAGCTAAAACATGTTCAAATCCACATTTTTCTGGTTTCAAATACTTTAAAAGATTCCTGGCTGCTATCATTCGTAAGTACAGGTATGCTGACATAACCTTGCTCACCAGGGTACAACCTGTCAGGGTACTGCACTACGACACGCGTTTAGCATCCATTTTCTGGGTGCTTTCACGGCTGGGAAACACCCTTCAGCTTCGGAAACTTTCGATTCAGGAACAAATCCCGAAGAACTGAAACAGAGAGGGTCAAATAATTTTAATTTGTGTCCATGTTTGCGATTTGTTTTTAGCTAGCATCAACCTAATATGTCTGGTTATTTTTCAACAGCTTTGTACTAAAATGGCTGGTTATTATTAAATTATGATATATCATGGCAGCTATCAACCTTGGCCAGCACAACAAAGAGTAAAAGGAATGATCAGACTGTAACTTGGAAGACAATGTGTGAACCAAACACAACTGTGGTTGAACATAACTTGACAACACATGATGTTGTCATGTTATGTACAAACTATTTAAAACAGAAAAATGTATATTCTGGGTTTAACAATTAATATTTTAGTACCCAAGCTGTATTTTGATGAATAACAACTAGCAAAGTGGGCATCCAAAAGACAGTATACTAGGAATTGTGCTACAGTAATGAACATAACTTTACACTTTACATGTCAGTCTAGTTTGTCAAGTTATGTTCACAGTCATCTAGCTAGAATAATAGTTTGTATATTAGTTACAATAGACAACATAATCAAACCAGTCTTCCACTTTAAAAGAGACTGTTACTATGAAGGAAAATGTTAGCTGAGCACTGTTTTAACTATACATAACTAGACAACATAATGAGCGCTTCTGGGGTTATAACGCGAGACAACTCTTGTGTTTTTGCCGCGAGGTGGCGCCCACTTAACAGGCGTTTATTTCATTTCCGGTATCTTCGGCTGTGTGAAAGTCTACATGATAAAAGTCTTCGCTGTTTTGCTGTCTTTGCTGAAACTATTGACGAAGGCTGAAAATGGATTGGCCATACGGTAGCAGGACGATACCAGAGTTGAAAGCTGAGCTTCGACGGAGGAAAGCTAGAACAAGTGGCCGGAAAATGGAGCTGGTTGAGAGGTATGTAGAGCGTAAATAGTGATACTTTCGGTTTCGGTTTCAACTAATCTGTGACATTGAAAAAACATGAATTTTGCTTCAAATTTTGTGGCCTTCAAAACTTAAATCTTCTTGTATGCCTCAGTATCATGCACTCATCATATTGACATAAGAACCGGCTGGTTTTGACTTTTAAAATGAATTTAAATTTTAACTTTTACTCTAAATCCTAGTCAGCTAAACAGGAACTGGTAATGACTACCAATTTGTGTTTAATTGTATTTCAGATTGGAGGCCTATGACCGAAATGCCAATTTTGGAGCTGTAGATGATTGTCAGTGTCCGGCAGAATTTCAGATGATGCTTCCTGATCCAACAACCTACAAAGATCTGCATAGTGACATGGCTATTCCAGCACTTTTTGTGAAGGATGTGGATCTGTACCTGGCCAATATGGAGAAGCAGCTTGACAAAAAGGCAATTAACCTTTACGTAAACAGCTATGTCAATTTTGTGCGAGTGTCTGTAGTTGACCGAGGTGCCTTTTTCAATGATTGATTGTACATTGCTTAACGTCCCGACAGCAACAAGGCTTTCTCAGGACGTGCCTGCACTGCTTGTGAAAAAAAATAAATAAACAGAACATTGAATGTATGTCGCCATCTGGTCAAATACGTTAAATAAACCTAACACATGGGGCCTAAATAAAGCTAAGACCATTTAGCAACACACATCCAATATCAAGAGCTACAGGCAGTGCAGACAGTAGGGAGAGTTTTAAAAAGGCAAATACAGGTGAATGGACAAAGGGTAGACAGAAACACATGCCCCAGAATAGAGAGAAAAACTCACCCTGTGGGGCTGACCAGGGTGACCCTGGGAACTAAAAAGTACCTAACCCCACCCAGGTCCCCCAGGGCAGACCCAGGTGGGGGTCTTTTCAAGGCAGAGGTTAGAGCAGAAATGAAGGCAACAGTGACATACAAAGTTGACATTCAGTTGTCAAGTGAAAGTGTTGTTAAAGAGTGCCAGTGTGAGTGTGCTGCTGGAATGGGCCCACATGCTCACTGCAAGCACATTAATTGTGTTCTCTATGGCATAACAGAGTATACAAGAACCAAGACATTTAAGACTATCCCGACATGTACACAGCAGCTGCAGACTTTTCATCAAGCAAAGAGGCATCTGGGATCCCCAGTTAAAGTACAAAACCTGAAACTTCACATTAAGGACACTGTGGATTTTGATCCAAGGCCCGCTCACATGCAGAAACGGGTCGGATATGTTGATTTTGTTAGAAACACTCTTGTGAATGAACAACTGTTTTCATCATCGCCGATTATGCATGTTTTCCCCCCTGCCAATCCATATGGTCTTTTTTGTGACCACGATTACTGTGCCCTCCGCCCGGATGAAGATTATTTAGAGAAACTTGGAGTGGTTTCCATATCACCCATTCAAAGACAGTGCATTGAAATAGACACACGGGACAGCAGAAAGCGATGGAAAGAGGAACGCCAAAAGCGGATTTGTTCATCTGCCTTCGGCACTGTGTGCAAGTCCACTGAAAAGGCAGACAAAGCAAAACTTGCCAAGAGATTAGTGCAGGGAAGGGAATTCCGCTGTGCGGCAACAACTCACGGCATAACATATGAACATATTGCCGTTCAGAGATACGAAGAGACAACTGGAGTCTCAACTCAAAAATGTGGACTGTTTGTATCAGAGACTCTCCCTTTCTTAGCAAGTACACCTGATCGCATTGTGAGTGATACAGCTCTGCTGGAAGTGAAGTGTCCTTATACATCCAGACACATGACTGTGTCTCCTAAAACTGGGCCCTACTTATACAGGTCCCAAGACGGCAGTCTTCAACTCAAGAGAAACAACAGCTACTTTTTTCAGGTTCAAGGACAAATGTATTGTGTAGGGCCAGAGGTAAAGAGAGTGGATTTTTGTGTGTTCACTCAAAAAGACTTTCAAATAATTAAAGTACTCAGGGATGAAGAATTCATCAAAACCATGGTTGACAATTTGCAAGGTTTTCATGACAACTTCCACAAGGATGCATTGCTGGAGAAATTCCGCTTCAAAAACTACGGGGAACATTTTTGCCCCCAACCCTGAGAAACAACAATATTATTTCTTCCATTGTATGTGTATCACGTTATGGTTCCTCAAACTCACAAAGTTAGTTAGTTATTCATTGCTTTTATGTGCACATGTGCTTGTAAATTAACATGAGTTTGAACCTGCTCTTGGTGTGTAATATTTTTTGTGGTGTTTTTGAATCCGATTTAAAATTGTGATTCTCAGTACCTACTTTTCCACCCTTCCCACCACGTGAGCGAATATCACTGTATGTGTCATGTTTCTGTCTGAGCAAAGTTGTCATCACGCTTTGTTTTCATAAAAATGATGTTTATTAGAGTTAGAGATTCCATTTGTAGTAGTATAGCCTGATTAGGAGGAAAGCAGGTAATTGAACAGTAAGCCCTTGGTTTAAACATATATCTATTTTTCTATTCAATCATTGCAAACAATATTCATGCTACACACAAACATGCATAAATAAAAAGTGGTAGCAAAGCACAGTACATAATATAATAGGCAGTCAGTTGATGGTTTACGACATGAATAACATCTCAGAGGAATTGTGAAATAAAAAATATATATATATATATATATATATATGTGACCCTCTCTCACGAAACCAGTCTTAACTCGCAGCGAGCCGATCAGCACTACACGCAATAATATGTGGTGGGGGTCAATCTGGGTCATTTTCACTTTTTTGCAGAAATGTATTCTATAAACACCAAAGTATCATATGGTTAAAATCTTTATCATGAATAATGCCATTAAATAGGTTTAAAATGATTTTAAAAGTCTGCCCTTGGCCCCAATTATGCTGCACACAGAAACTTCCCAGGCTGTTTTCTCAAAATGGCTGCCAGAGGCTTTAACAACTTTAAACACTAACAACTTCTACAATTTTTGCACTACAGCATACAGTCATAAATCACAGTAATCAGCAAACATTGCAGTTTTCAGAAATGTATATATGTCAAAACATCCAAAATGTGAGTTAAGACTGATTTTGTGAGAGAGGGTCACATATATATATATATATATATATATATATATATATATATATATATTAATTACAGTGCCCAGCTACACCCCACACCTCGCCCGAAGGCCTAAAATCAGAGCAGTTGTAAATGGCAATGTACATAATCATTATTTGAAAGTTTCTCATGCCTATTTTTGAGTGATGTATATCCGTTGTGTCGTTGCCTTGTCATCTTGATATAATTTATGCATAAGTGTATATTAGTGTGCTTGGATGCGAATGAATGTGTTTGAGTGCGCCTTGAGTTGAGATATGTGCGCGTTATAAGTGCGCGTTATAAGTTCTTGTATTATATATAATATACTTGGTGACTATGACATAACTTGATGATGATGATGTAACTTGCAAATAAAGTCCCAAAGATGCCCAGGGCGTCAAAATTTGGCATGATTCTAGTACCTTGTTGTTGTTCTTTCTCTTGAGAATATTATTGTATTTACCACAGTGATATTAGACAAAATCAAACAAAACTAAATAATTAAATCAATAAAAAGAATTTATAAAATAAAATTAAAATGAATCAATAAAAAAAACATAGCGTACACTTACATTTCACCTCTAACACTCTTTCTTTCATAATTTTTATTATCATATAATAATTATGTATCTTGTACCTATGTCATTTGTTTACAAGTTTGTCGACATCCTATAAGTTTTTTTTTAAAAAAAACAGCCGATATGTTGTTTTTTGGTCTGGTGTCGCCTCGGTACCTCAAGCAGATAAACTCCAAACAAAACCTTGCTCATGCGTCATACTGGATGGAACCTAGGCATAATATAATAGTATAATATTAGCAGATAAGGGTATGTAGTATTAGTAATCAAAATCACGCATCTCTAGACACAATATTGTTTCGGAAGTTGCACAGAGCGTAACACACAGCAATAATGTGGTGAGCAAGCTTTGTTTCTGTTGCATCAAGCACACCAGTCATTTGCCCATGCCGATTATGCGCTCAATATGTACTCGCTTGCTGGACACTTTTCTGTCACTGAGAACTTGCTTTTCGGTCAATCTGTTTTTCTTTGAGAAGAAAGCTGTAATGTTAACCTGTACATCCTTAGGTGCAAACAAGTCTTGCACATTAAATCCTTTGTCTGCCATCACAGAATCACCTGGATCACACCAAAGTGGGATATTGCTTCTCTCAATAATCTGTCTGTCTGAAACAGATCCCCCATACACTTGAGACACATACGACACCAGCCCGCCTGGAGTTGATCCAATGATTGCTTTCACAGTGTTCTTGTTCTTGTATGAGCTGAAGGTGGCACGCTGTGTTGCAGGATTAGATGGCTTTTCAATGGGGACCTCGGTTCCATCCAGTATGACGCGTGTGCTAGGAAATTTCTGCTTGAAGTCACTAGGTGCAAAATAACTGTCACGTAACGGATGTGACATGTTGTTTTATTTTTTTCGCCAAGTCGTTTTTTTGTTAATAAATGTAGATCGCCGAATTCTGTACATAGCCTTAGTTTAGGGAAGTTAATAAATGTAGTGTGAGCGTAATCGTAAAGCCCGTGCAGCAAGCTTAACAGTGAGCGAGTACAGCGGTTGCACGCTTTAGCCAAGTAGCTTTAACCGAACAGTGTTCAGAAGTAAAGTTAAACTGCAAGGTAGCAGAAGGATATTACAGTCAGTCAGCGGAGTTAGCCAGCGAAGTGAGAGTCTGGGTCAGGGTGCGGCCTCGTTTGGAGCCCTTGACAAGCTGTGTGAGGGTTGTTTTACCCTCCCTGCAAGACCACGGCCAGTGTTCCTGGGTGTGGGTGTCCCGAGAGACTTGTGACCACGGCTGCTGCTCAGCAGAAGGACCCCTCCGGTTCGTCTTCGTCTCGTCCTGCCGGAGGACTCACCAGTGACAGGTATTTACTCAGGCCATTTTCCTCAGTTAGCTGTTGTGCTCTCGGGTGTGTGAATGTGTACATAGGTGCGGAAGTGTATGTTCATCTAGTTTTTTAGTGACGTTTTAATCAAGTCTTTAACCATGTTTTTTAGGTTGGGTTGTAATGTGATGGGTGTCGGATTTAGTTGTTTATATTCGGCTGTCGCCGAGTGAGTATATTTAAAGGGCCATGTTGTAAAATGAATTAAAGTGGGTATCCTTTCAAATATATTTGTATTAAGTCCTAGATGCAATGTAATAAGATTGTCACGTTGGGTGGTTGCTGGTGATTATTTCATATCGTTGTATGTACATGTGGATATTTTGATAATGTTGGTTTTAGCAGTGGCAATGTTATTATACAAAAGTGGTTGTGCTAGCTTAATGTTAGTGTAATGGAATAGTGCAGACCTGGCGAATGTTGAATGTACATAGGAATCCTTTTTATCCATGATTGTATATTTAATATGGCCAAGGCGGATATTAGGGTGAGACGAGACACAACTCACGTGGTTTGTGAGTAGGTGCGTGTCAAATAGGCCAGAATTAACTGTGTTGGCACTTTGACTGACAATGCGCCCTTTTCCAGTGCATTAGCTTCGAAGATTGGCTTCGAAGACTGGCTTCGAAGATTTCGTCGTTCTTCGATCTCTTCATCATCCACGACCAACGGTGACGCATCATCGGGAGTCGGAACGCCTTCGCTAGCCGGTCCTGTTGGACAAGTACGTTGGGCTACAGCGGGTTGATTCTACGTTCTGAGCGTCGGTCACAGGCGTGCGTGGGCAAGCGCGGCTACGGTGCTCTGTGGTGCAGGGGTAGTACTCGTACGTTATGAGCCACCCTGTCTAGTGTGGGACAGAGGACACTGTACAGAGACAAAGTTACCCGCCTTGTATAGCCGTTGGCCATATTAGTCACGTTCACCTGTTAGTCATATTCACCTGTTAGTCATTTTCGTCTGTTAGTCATATTCACCTGTTAGTCATATTCACCTGTTAGTCATTTACACTTGTTAGTCATTTTTTATATGTTAATCTTTTTTATGTGTTAATACGTTATGAGTGCATGTGTGGGTATGTGTGAGTGTGTGGGGCGTTAGTGGGTTGGGGTGGGAGTTGGAGTAAGGGTAGGTAATAAAGGATTTGTTTGTTGTTTATCACTGGCGTTGCGTTATTTATTTAGAGTGGGTGGGTTTTTCTCGAGTGTCTGCACTCATATTGTCCACGGCGCCCTGACTCCGTCAGGCGTGACGTGACAATAACTCACAAGTTCTTTGGGCACCCAAGTGTCTATTTCTCCCCAGTGCCTAGAACAAAAGTTTATCCATGTTATGTACACATTTTCTGCAGTGTATTTAGACACTCCACACATGCTTGATAAAGGAAGGTAATCGATATCCTGTCTCAATTTTCCCAACATGAGCAGAAATTGGTTAATAGGTGAAATAGTCGACACCGTCCTTGTTCTCCAGTATGTGAGATGGTGTACTGCTGGACCAAGAGTCTTAAACACCGCATGAAACCTCTCGTAGGAGACGAGTCCAGGATAATAATGTAGAAGCTCAGAGTTGTGTTCGAGGTTTTCCACAGACAGGTACGGTGGATGCAGTTTCCCTGTTATCAGTGTCTGTGTTTCTGTAGCCACAGTGATGTTTTCGGTCTGTGTGTCCTTGTTGGCAACTTCAGCTAACTCAGCATCCACCTGAAACAAACAGGATAACAAGTGTGCAAATAATTCCTTTCATAAAAAATAGTTGTTCATTTCTAAATTTAAAAGAAAATAATGCTGTTTTTTGTGTTGTTTTTTTTCCCCCATAGAAATAACAGAAAGAACAGAGAAAATGTTTGTGTTCATAGAAATAGATTTACAGGAGACATTTTCCTTCTATGTTTAGAACACAAGAGATACTGCAGACTTTATTTGAGTTTAGATTTACAGGAGACATTTTCTTTCTATGTTTAGAACATGAGAGATACTGCAGACTTTATTTGAGCGACTCGTGACTCGAGTCTGTCCACGTTTATCGGCTTTGTTCTCGACAACCACTGGGTCGATTAAGATAAAATTTGGCACATTATCTGGAATTCAGGTCCATTGAATGTATTAAATTTTCAGCGCTGAGCAGATAAATAAAACCGTTAAAATCCGTTATTTCCCAGTTTTATACCAAGTTTTTCCTTGATTAATTCAGTTATATAATTTTCAAGAAAACCAAAATTTTGGCAGTTAAAAACCATTCTAATTTATACCCCACTTTTTTTTCAAGAATTTTGTACGTGGTTGGGGAAAACGTGTTATGAAATAGTTTTGGGTGCCTAACGGTACCCTCTTATTGGTATGCAACTGAAACTCAACACTCCTTACCTTGGCCATGGCGTATCTTTTAGCTGAAACACTGAAGGGCAAATAGCATACCTCACTGACTGCACGTGCACTGTCACCAGTCCCCTCAAAGTTGCAATCATCATGACCAATGTCAGCTTCCACTTCCAGTTCAGCCCCAAGAAAGGTATCCACGCCAGAGATTTCTTGAAGCAGCATCTCTTCTCCCTTTAAGAAAGAAGTTAATATTCAACTTACATTTAAAGCACTGGCAATACTGCAGTACCTAATAAGCATAAACATCCTGGTTTTATTTTCCTTAGTTACAGTTTACCAATACCAGAAGATGAATTATTTCGAGGTCTGATGCACTGTACGTTGGTTAATCTCATTTATAGAATTATGTATTATTATGTTCATTTGGCCTCACCCCAAAATCCGTGTGGACTTTTCTCTTTTTGGTCTCTGTTTCTCTCAGACGTGCTGGTCGTTTCTCTGCCCTGGATTTCCGATTTTCTGCTGGCAGACTTAGAGGTTTAACCCAGTAAAAGACACTAGGTACAGCGTTTGGCTTCGTTTCCTTTGCCTCACTAGTCCACCTGCACACATAAAAAAATAATAATAAAAAAAATAAATAAATAAATGAAATAAAAGAAGACAGTAGTCTTCATTGTTTAAATTTAATAATATAATGTAAAGCTTCACTTATGCAAATGTTTTGCACGCACAACAAATGTAAGCGTTCTTCCTATTCTTATTTGTTTCATTTTTTTTCCATGAATGAATAGTTCATATGTTTTCAGAGTGGTAATAATTATTGAAATCACCAAAAGTTTAATCAATGCAACATATACGTGAGGCATTTACCTACTTTGTCTTCAAACACGCTCCACACACACACACAGACACTGTAATCAGATATATGTCATTCATCAGATATTAACTTTTATGAGCAGACATGCAGGTATGTGCAGGGCTTCTGAAAGACATTTTTCTGATTGAACAGCGAGAAAGTTGACTCGCCCAACCAAACATGGTTTACGAATCAAAAGCAAATTTGAGGGGAAAATGCGCCAGATAGTTGGAAAAGGAAGAAAATGTGTCATGTGAGGATTTTTTTTACTTACAAACTTAAATCTTGAAGTTATGTTATACTTATAGATTATTCAAAAACATTGCACGTAAGTGTCTCTTTCTTAGCATTGATCATCTATGATGGGCTGCAAAAATGGCTGAATAGACATCCTAGAGAATATCTGGTCCCCTTTACCTTTAGGCATTACTAGCTTTAGTTTCTGTGGCTGGAAAATATACTGGCCAATTTGGCTACTTCACCTGCACAACCTGGTAGCCAAACAGAAAATCAGGTAGCATTTGGCAACCTGCTTAAGAAGCCCTGCATGCAAATAAAAAAGGACTCACAGTTCCAAAACAACTGTTACGTACCAGAAGCCGTGGGCCCGTCTTTGTAGTCTGTTGGCAGAAAATGTTTCGGGCACACCACACTCGTCGATGTTGGGGACCAGTTGTCGCGTCGAACAGCAATAATCCATCGCTTCCTGACCTCTTTGTCACTCGGGAATTTAAAACCTAACGCACTGTTGCACTTGTACACTACGCATCGGTTCGGCATTTTGATAATTGATGTAGTTGAAAGGGAAATACAGCTCCAGGATTCGCTATGTTTACACTCCTAGCAACAAGGCGGAAGTGAAACAAGCGCCTGTTAAAAGGACTCCACCTAGCGGAAAGAAGAAAGGGGCATAACCTCGCCAGAAGCGCTCATTGTTGTCAAGTTATGTTCAAGACATATTTCTTAAAAATTGTCATTTCTTGGGTGCAGAAAAGTTTTTAAAAAATGCACATGTAGCAGTTGTCTCCCTAAATTGATGAAAGGCAACGCTGGGGTGGGTTCTGCTTTCTCGGCTTTTTATTAGGACACGTAGGAAAAGTAACAATAACGATAATTCTTGTCCTGCAACAGAAACAATGCAATCAAAACTAACAGTTGCAGACTACCAGTCATGAGTAGAACAGATGTACATCATACTCACTAAAACATGTAACTCCATGAAAACAATGTTCACCATCTTCAACATGGCACAAGTGTAAAAGATTGGAAAGTAGTAACCAACTAATTTCAGCTACAATACATGGTTTGATCAATTACGGAAGCTGACAATAACCAAAAACCACTACCCTAAAACTATACTGATACATCAAGCTCAGGTAAATTACAGGTAAGTCACATGCTTCCACAAAACCCCAAAATGATCAGCAAAACCCGATCTTACAATAAAAAGAAGAGTGAAACCAACATAGCTTAGTTTCAAATACACAAGTACAGCAAAATATCAAATAATTGTACTTACAGAAAATATGGTTCTCCAACATCAAGGCTGATACAGAAAATGTAGACATACAGAGCAAGACAATAGATGTTGCTCCTTCAACAGCCAAGGTAAAAATGACACACGGTTAAAAGGTAAATAGCTGAACCGGTTTGTGTGAACACTGCTCACGTGCAGCACACAAACACACCTGGAAGTTTCCAGCCTAAGCTAAAAGAGTTCAAAAAGGTTAAATTCAAAGGTCAAGGTTACAAGCTGACCAGCTGGTGAAACCAAGGGACATTACCTACTACAAGTTACTAAGGCAAACTCTCTCTCTCTCTCTCTCTCTGATACACAACTTGTACACATCAAAATCAGACTCTACCACACACAGACTATCTGTACTTATCATAGAACACTAAACCATACAAAAATAGCATGAAGCACAGTGTAACAGAACTTTACAACCCAAACACCATAAGTGTTACGTCATGTTATGTTCAGTCCAATACTGCCAGAACAGGGTTATTCTTACTTAATCTTATTTTACATAATGAAGAAACAATAATATAAAGTACATAAAGACAATGGGAACATTATCACAGCTCAAAATAAGAAAAACAACCATGTTTTGATTGAAGGTGCTATGTCTGTTCCCTTTTGCACTGCGTCATGTTATGTACAAACGCTATAATTCAGCAACTCATAATCTATGACCCGAAGTATAAATCAAATTAGCACAAAATCCCTTCCTACCAACAAAAATTGGTACAAAAAAGGTATGACTTATCCTTCCCCCAAAATGCAAAACTCATGGTTTGAACATAACTTTACATAAAGATTTACCTGGCCAAGCTGTGTAAAGTTATGAACAATCAAACAGCAGGAGCAAAAGACATTTACTCTATTTTTTATATCAAGAACGTTAAAGACAACAATACTGAATCGACGAAAATGTGTGATACGTAGTGTTCTTTTTAATCTTTGAAAATAAAGCTGTAATTGCCTGAACATAACGCTGACAACCTTCAACGTGTGTAAAGTTATGTACAAGCCGACACAACGGCAAGGTGATGGTAAAAGGTAATAATTATTGTTTCAAAGTGTTGCTGCGCTACAAAACTAATCCAAACATACATTACTTGTTCTGTTTTATCCTTTGAAATATTGAATATCGCATTCAGAAACTTGAACATAACTGTTACAACCAAAACTAAACCGTCATCGTCGGATGGAGGCAAATTCCATCAAGTAATGTTTTCTTCCTTTGTTCAAAACACGTGGTCATTGAGCCGATTGATTTTACATTTGTTTGCGTCAACATTCATTTGAAGTAATTAGAAAAACAGTACACTTACATTGCTTTTTTTAAACATTTATGGTGCTCAGTCATCAATTTTGCATGAACATAACCATTTACAACCAAAACTTACCTTCAACTTTGTCGCTTTCCTGCTCCATCGATGTCACCTGTACGTATCAGGTACGTAGGACTGACCGAATGCAAATCTCAAAATGGCCGTCGATTCCAGAAAATCACGCGCATTGATGATTGCGAGATTTTTTCCCGAGTTTGAACGTAACACAAAATTTACAACTTTTGGCTTGAAGAAGTTTAAAACTCAGCCTTCTTTCAATTCTCAAAAGGATTTTGAATTTGTTTACGGTAATCAGAATGAAGAGTAATGTTATCTAGGATATGTTAATTAGGTGACTCAGGGTATGTTTTTTGTGTTCCGGTGCACAGCGCGATTCGGACGTGTGAAATTGACAACGCACGTTATGTTCATTCTAGCCTTTACTTGCCCTCAAACTACTTTAAACTTAGACACACATAAAATTTGACGATATGGTAACAAAATAGTAACTTGCATTGGCTCTCTATAGGCCTAAACTTCGTTTCAAAATTCTATTTCATTCCCCGGAATTTTTTATCTGAAAGCGAACACACGTGTGTGATGTCACGTTTCGAAATTTTGGCTTCCGCCGCTCGGTCGCACAAAACAATAAATAACTCTTTTATCCCATCGGACGTATGCAAAAATGACACAGGATTAGAAGGTATGTTCAATTTCTAACCAGTTGAGATATGTTTGTGTGAGATGCATGCCTGATTTTGAGTTTGAAGGCTTTGTTTTGTCAGTCAGGTAGCGAAACCGGCACTTGACGCCTAGTCGTACTCTTGACCATATGCCAACGTTCACAACAGATGACAGTGGACAGGATCAGATGACCACTGGCCCAGAACATACTCACTTTTGCTTCGCATGTGAGCCAAACATCAAGTAGCACATAATTTTCATAAGATAATTTTCAAGCAAAAACATCATTTTTTTTCCTTCTTTAGATTCTCCTCCTTATCTTTCTTAAATAGAACAAACAGAAAGTGATACATACCACCAGAGGGGCCTCTCCTCTCTCCAGTCGGGAAGAACGCAAAAACAGCAAGTATGCATTTGGAGGCCTCTTTGGTTTTCCAAATTTTCTTAATTCCTGGAAGAAATCAGCAATGATCATTGAAGTGAAACGTACAGATATTCTAAAATGTCAAACAAAGCTCTCATGTCTCACGTGCGTGAATGATCCAGTTCTAATGTAAGCAAAGGGTTGGCTTTTGTACTTGCAAAATCCACCTGTTCTCAAAAGAAATGCATCACACTTTTGTCAATTTCTTCTATCCTTGACCTTTGCAAGTAGTGCACCAAAACAGTATGCACACAAAGGTTGATTGATTGTACATTGCTTAACGTCCCAACAGCAACAAGGCTTTCTCAGGACGTGCCTGCACTGCTTGTGAAAAAAACCCAAAAAAACAGAACATTGAATGTATGTCGCCAGCCGGTCAAGTACGTTAAATAAACCTAACACATGGGGCCTAAATAAAGCTAAGACCATTTAGCAACACACATCCAATATCAAGAGCTACAGGCAGTGCAGACAGTAGGGAGAGTTTTAAAAAGGCAAATACAGGTGAATGGACAAAGGGTAGACAGAAACACATGCCCCAGAATAGAGAGAAAAACCCACCCTGTGGGGCTGACCAGGGTGACCCTGGGAACTAAAAAATACCTAACCCCACCCAAGTCCCCCAGGGCAGACCCGGGTGGGGTATGCACACAAAGGTCTTATCAGCTACTTTTCATCCAATCTGATACTAGTGATAGATTTGCCATTCTCTTGTGACCCTTGACCTTTCCGAGGGGTCATCCAAATTTATGAAGGTCTTTGGGTTTTAGGTTGTAAATTGTATTCGAGAAAAACTATTTTTGTCAAGAAATATGTATTTTTCTCTAAAATGTATTTTTTTTAGAAAATACTTACTGATGGCATTACTGTATGGAAGGATCACTTAGCCTAACAATTTCAGCCCAGAGATCATTGTGTACAGCAACGCCACCGGGGAACCACCCGAGTGAGCTGTACCAACGTCCCTGAGTAGCTTCCCTTTCCTCAAACGGGTACATGCGCAGTGTCACCAGTTTCGCGCTTAGCTTACTGGCGGCGAGCGGGGCAGTTGGGAGGGCCTTCCAAGTAATGCCATCAATAAGTATTTTCTAGAAAAAATACATTTTAGACAAAAATACCTTTGTTTCCTCGAAAAACATTACTGGTGGCATTACTGTATGGAAGAATAACGAAAAGGAGGAGGCGCCAATTACCCCGCCACTGCGGAGGCATTAGCAAAAAAGGCTGGGATCAACACCTCAGAATTTCAGCTAAGCGTACCTAACACGCCTGGCATTCCGGCAGGGGGTGTTGAGCTGCCGAGACGTCGCCCACCAGGGCCAGATTGTCCTGCTGGCTCGAGAGGTCATGTAGATAGAAACGTGCAAAGGTGGATTCAGCTCTCCATCCTACTGCGGCAACAATGTCCAGTACTGCGCAGTTGAGGTCAAAGGCGAGGCTGGTCGAGACAGCTCTGATTTTGTGCACCCGAATTCGCATCCGCTTGGCGCCTACAGGGGAAAGGTCCTTGTAAGCGGAGCGTATGACCCACCGCAACCATGAAGAGATAGTCTGCGCAGTAATGTCCGTCCTGCCCCAATATAAGGGCAGAAAAAGGCGGGAGCGACTTCTCTGGAAAGGTTTTGTTCGTCGGAGGTATATCTTTAAGGCCCGAACAGGGTCCTGTTGGCGGGACTCCTGGGACTGGGAAGCATCCGGCAGCAGCCGGATGGTGATCACCTGTGCCCAGGCCGAGAGGAGCCAGTTCTTGGCGAAAAAGGTCAGGTTCGTGAGCAGCTGCACTGTGCCATCCGCCCAGAACTGAAGGCAAGCGGGCTCTGTGGAAAGGGCATGGAGCTCGCTAACCCGCGCTGCTGTGGCAAGAGCAAGGAGGAAGCAAGTCTTGCTGGTAACGTCGACCAGAGAGGCCAGAGGCAGGGGCTCAAACCGCTCAGAGTTGAGACACGTTAGCACCCAGGGAAGGTACCAGTTAACGCGGAACTGAACGACGAAGCTCAAAGTGGGCCATCAGGTCCGAAAGATCTTTACACACGCCTGGGTCATCACGCCACCAAGTGTCTGTAAGTGTCGGCGATCATAGCCAAGTATCCCCGTATGGAAATGGGCGCCAAGTGTTGGTCCTCAAAAAGCCATAAGAAGAAATCGGCGAGGAGCGGTATAGTCAGTGTCGTGGGGGAAAGGCGTCGAGCCGCGCACCAGGACTGGTAGACGCGCCACTTCCCTTCGTATACCCCGCGGGGGGAGGGTCTGCGGGCTGCAGCGATAGCTTCCACCGCTGCATGCGAGTAACCTCGTGCTGCGAGGGCCGCCCGCACAATCGCCAGGTGTGCAAGGCTAGCCTCTCCGGACACGGGTGGAAAAGGGCTTGTCGGGGCTGTTTCAACATTGTGCAAGGCGTCGGTAGCGTCACGGGGGGCTCCGTGGCGAGGTTCAACAGGTTGGTCGTCCAGCTCCTGGCCCAGTTGAACGGGGCGACCAGGAGGAGGACTGCGTTGCACCCCTGAAGCTTCTGAATGATCTTGGGGATCAGAACTGTGGGGGGATAGGCGTAGGCCACGAGGCCATCCCAAGGAAGGGACAGGGCATCCACGCCCCATGCGAGGGGGTCCGGAATGGGAGACACAAAGATCGGTAGTTGCCTGTTCCACCTCGTCGCGAATAGGTCGATGGAGGGGGTCTCCCAGCGGGCACATATCAGCGGGAGGAAAGCAACGGCGGTCACTGCTAGGTGCGCTGAGCCACAGGTCCTTGGAGGATTCCTTCACCCACTGCCAAGTCGGGTAGAAGAGCTGTGTCCCACCAATGGGGGCCTGGCGGAGCTGCGTCTTAATGGAGGGGGGTAAGCCGGGGCAAGAACGAAGGAGGCTGTCACGATGCATCAAATCACAATTAACCACACCCGTTAAAGCGTTAGCAGAGGCGTGGTAAGCTGCCCGATTGGCCACTGTAGCAACGGTGCGAATATCCTCCAACTGGAAAACGCTGGAGCGCCCAGACTCTTCAGTGCAACGAACAATAGCCTGTGTCGCCAGTTCCAGAAAACCGGAACACGCAAGGGTATTTTGAATTCGAATCGCCGTAGTATCCAGACCAGGAGGCATGATACGCCGAAGTTCCGCTCTGCCACTCACAAAGTTTTCCACTTACAAGTCCACTGACAGAAGGGCTCAGGAGAATAAGGGCGATTGTCCATTATACCAGCGCTGCCGGAAGGTAAGATCAAAGTCCTCCAACCAGCGAAAGTCTGAGAAAAAATGCTTGTCACCAAGGCGTCCCTGTCCGAGATGCATATTAAAGGCCTCCATAATGTTGTGAAAACCTGGGCGGTTGAGGGAGCCACTTAAAACGTTTGGGCTGAAGGTAGGCATCCATGAGAGCCGAGGACTTCCGCTTGATAGGAGGGGACGATGGGCAAACGTCTCGAGGAAGGAAGCCTGAAATCGGCCGAGCAGCCATGTCCAAGGCCGCACACACATCAGACCCCAGAGCGCCGCAGGCGGAAGGAGAAAGGACCGCTCCCTCACTTTCAGAAGAGTAAGAGCGATCACCAAGAGACCACAAGGCTGAAGTGGAGTCTTCCGGATGCAACTTAATCACGTCCTCATTGGAGGTCACATCCTGATGAACGCTCGAGCGCGGTGAAGGGGAGCGGTAGACAAGCAAAGAGGAGTCCCGGGAAGAAGAGGGGAAGCCGATGGAGGCCGGCGACATAGAGAGGGATCGGGCCTGAAAGGACGCGAGCCCCCCCTAGTCAATTCAACAGGAAGGGGGAGGAAGACCACCGAAGAACGTGCAAGACTCAAGCGTGAGTGACAACAGTTCCGCGAAGATATAAGCGAAGACGGGACAACGCGGAGGGAGGAATCCTTCCGGGAACGGTGAGACGTGGAAAGGCGATGGCGCGGGTGGGAGAGGCGGCCCCGAGAGGAAGAGCGCCGAACCGAAGAAGCCAAAGTATGGTCCAAGGAAGGGGGCCGTAATGCCGCCGAGCCCCAGCGGGCCGAGGCGGAAGAACGCAATCGTCGAGTGTCCGAGGGAGAGGGCGATCGAAGGTGCTGAGGCGCTGTACTCGTAACCATCGCAGAAGGTCGGGCGGAAGAAGGAATAGACAATAAATGGTGTGTACTCACGTGTGTGCTCGCTAACATGGCTCAGTCGCGTTGCCGCTGTGCGCTGGGACGCCTCTCACCTTGGTTAAGATGTCCTGTCAAGGGTGAGTAAACCGGGCGCAGAGATAGCGGCTGGTCCAAGCGGTTCATGGACACCACGATATCTGACAACGCACGCCGTGGGCCGGTGATGGCAGAAGGCGTAGCAGCAGTAAAGGTGTTCCTGGCAGACAGACTACCCGGCTGCAAGCGTGTGTCCTGGGGGGTAGCGGGTCGTTCCCTGCGGTAAAACCCCCATAACTGCGACCATTGAAGTTCCCGCCACGGGGCACACACATTGCACGTCCAAGAAGAAGAGTATCCAGAACACAGTAGGCAGACGGAGTGATTATCAGTGGGCCACTGAAAATCCTTACAACGCCGGCACGTCTGAACTTGCATTCTGCAACAAACACAACAAAGGTACAGCGTAAAAGGAACACAACAGGCCACGTGGTCAGAACACGAAACGCGCCGAGAATTTTCTTTCAAATACGAGTCAAGTATCCACAGAGTAATGTCGCTGCCGGTCTGGAAAACCCCTGGACTCCTGGCTGTGACAGTACCTGAAGCCTTACCTCGACACAAAGTAAGCCTAGTAAGAAATCCATAGAAGGGGAAGGGAGCCATAGGCTGACACAACCTGCATGCAGGAAGCTAAGTGCGAACTGGTGACGCTGCGCATGTACCCGTTTGAGGAAAGGGAAGCTACTCAGGGACATTGGTACAGCTCACTCGGGTGGTTCCCCGGTGGCGCTGCTGTACACAATGATCCCTGGGCTGAAATTGTTAGGCTAAGTGCTCCTTCCATACAGTAATGCCATCGGTAATGTTTTTCAAGGAAACAAAGCTATTTGTGAACTATTTGCTGATCTCTTGTGACCCTTGACCTCCCTGAAAGGTCATCCAAATTAGTATGGATTAATTGATTTATTGTACATTGCTTAACGTCCCGACAGCAACAAGGCTTTCTCAGGACGTGCCTGCACTGCTTGTGAAAAAAAATAAAAATAAAATAAACAGAATATTGAATGTATGTCGCCAGCCAGTCCAATACGTTAAATAAACCTACGACATGGGGCCTAAATAAAGCTAAGACCATTTAGCAACACACATCCAATATCAAGAGCTACAGGCAGTGCAGACAGTTGGGAGATATTTAAAAAGACAAATACAGGTGAATGGACCAAGGGTAGACAGAAACACAACCCCCAGAATAGAGGGAAAACCCCACCCTGTGGGGCTGACCAGGGTGACCCTGGGAACTAAAAAAAGTAGTTAACCCCACCCAAGTCCCCCAGGGCAGACCCGGGCAGCCCTGAAAATGGCGAGTAATTTACTCGCCATGGCAGCTGAATTTTTTATTTGGCGAGTAAAAAAAAATATACCCACTTGCCAAATGAGAGTGCGCTAGTGCGTTTTCCAATCCAACGGCTAACCGCCAGCCGAACATCAGGTACGCCGGCGCGTGACCTGACCGCACCGTGAGTCGCCTCTAACATCACTTTGCGGCAGTAGCCGAACACGTCACTCGAACTGTGCGTACCATAACAGTGGTCGGTGACAGTCGTTCTATTTTTAGTGACGAATTGATTCATTTAGCGGCTCGCTCAGTCGCGGCTGCGTTCAGAATCGACCCGACGCCGGGGTCCGTGTGAGTGTAACAGGGCGGGCAAACTGTTAGTTTATGTGTGGTGTCAGCATGTTATTACAAAGTGCGCGCTACATGTTGAACGCGTTACTTGCTGTGACGTCACCGTACATACTATTATGGGATACGGCATCGTGCGTTTCGCTTTCGATCTAGAACGAAGTTGTACATGGCGGAGAAAAAGCAAAGGAAGAGCTGGAATGCTTCGGATTCTTCAATCCGGCACCGTCTGATCTTGATAATCGCTAAGAAGAAAGTTGCACTTCGACATCGCCATCTCCATCGACAGTACCAGAAATGCTACCCCTGGGCCGTGTGTGGCACCACCGCTACGACACAGTTTTCAGAGTCCATGGCTGTGCTGAGTGTATTTCCATGGCTAAAGCACGACGGCTCTCGAATGGCATGCGCAATGAGCACTGAGGCAAACTCAAAAAGCAAGTCCAGAAATTTGAACAGAAATAAGTTTGTCAGGTTTTTTTTTTAATCGTGGTCGATCCATCTTCTGGTACACAGTTATTAGGCAAAAATTGGAGAAACACGTCTCAGTTCTGAGTGGTTAAACGGGTTGAAACAAACTTTGAAGTACATCAGTTTACACACACACACACAAACACGCAGAGTTTAGACAGTCACACTTTGGTTGTCAGTCTGCCGCATTCAGCAGAAAACGCTATATTCTCTGTTACAATACATTATCAAACGATCATACAAATAAATAAATAGATATATGTTTTTCTGTGTGTGAGAGAGCTAGGGAGACAGGCTTTTGCGCGATAGCTCACCAGTTAAAGAATCAGATCATGGAAAGGACACACACACTGTCACAACACATTTAAAGAGGAGAGAGAGAAATGAGATAATTTATTTTAATGATTGATTGATTGTACATTGTTTATCGTCCCGACAGCAACAAGGCTTTTTCAGGACGTGCCTGCACTGCTTGTGAAAAAAAAAGGAAACAGAATATTGAATGTATGTCGCCAGCTGGTCCAATACGTTAAATAAACATACGCCATGGGGCCTAAATAAAGCTAAGACCATTTAGCAACACACATCCAATATCAAGAGCTACAGGCAGTGCAGACAGTTTTAAAAAGACAAATACAGGTGAATGGACCAAGGGTAGACAGAAACACATGCCCCAGAAAAAAACACCCTGTGGGGCTGACCATGGTGACCCTGGGAACTAAAATGTAGTTAACCCCACCCAAGTCCCCCAGGGCAGACCCGGGTGTGGATAATTTATTTTAAAGAACATACACTATACAGATGATGCAGTTTTTCTTAAATAAATCTGGGGACCCTCTATAATGCTAGGATGGGGGTCTGTATACCCTCTAAAATTTATACCTGGGGGTCTACAGACCCTTTAACCTGTTGTGCAAACAGAAGCCCAGCTCTACATACAAAAAATAAATAAAAAATCCCACCACAGTTCACATGGGGACTTTGTCAGTTATTTCTCCACTTGATAGTCAACACCATCATGACAGCACTGAGAAACAGGCTTACACCTGAAAATCAGGACATGCTCTTGAGAGTCAAGCTGCATCAGGGAAGCATTGACCCCTACAAAGCACTATCTGTATGGGAGAAGGCTGAACTCAGAAAGGTTTAAAGTGTAAACCATGAAGCCTGTCTTCAGAGATTGAGGGACATTACTAGTCATGTCAGATGTCATGCCAGTACAATTTTTTGTTTTATGTGTTAATTGAATTCCATTCTAGTCATTTCATTAAGTTTTATGTCCTAAGATTTTCAAAATGTCCTAAAGGTTTGTGACTGAATCCGCCAATTGGCCTATGCTGAAAATTTCTAGCAACATCACTGGATACTATCAAAAGCCTGAAGTCAGGACATAAACATTAACTTGGTTATGATTGTCTGTTCAAATATTTGTTTTCAATGCCTCTAGGCAGAAAACACTCTCTAACATTGGGCGTCAAACACTTGTGGTACATTATATTGTTGAGTTTGGGGGCTATTTTTCAGTAGTAAAATTTTCAGTTTTGGCTAGTAACATTTTCAGTTTGGCTAGTAAAACTTGGAAGTCACTAGCCAAAGGCTGGTGGGCAAAATTTTAGACTTTCAGGGCTGCCGGGTGGGGGTCCAAATTAGTATGGATAGAGAGGACCTCCCATCAGATATATGGTCAAGAGTACGACTAGGCGTCGAGTGCCGGTTTCGCTACCTGACTGACAAAACAAAGCCTTCAAACTCAAAATCGGGCATGCATCTCACACAACCATATCTCAACTGGTTGGAAATTGAACATACCTTCTAATCCTGTGTCATTTTTGCATACATCCAATGGGATTAAAGAGTTATTCATTGTTTTGTGTGATCGAGCGGCTGAAGCCAAAATTTTGAAATGTGACAGCACTCATGTGTGTTCGCTTTCAGATAAAAAATTCCGGGGAATGAAATAGAATTTCGAACCAAGTTTAGGCCTATAGAGAGCCAATGCAAGTTACTATTTTGTTACCATATCATCGAGTTTTACATGTGTCTAAGTTTAAAGTAGTTTGAGGGCAAGTAAAGGCTAGAATGAACATAACGCATACATGTCATCAATTTAACACGTGCAAATCTCGCTGTGAACCGGAACACAAAAAACGTATCCTGAGGCACCTAATTAACATATCCTAGACAACATTACTCTTCATTCTGATTACCGTAAACAAATTCGAAATCCTTTTGAGAATTGAACGAAGGCTGCGTTTTAAACTTCTTCAACCCAAAAGTTGTAAATTTTGTGTTACGTTCAATCACGGGAAAAAATCTCGCAATTATCAACGCGCATGATTTTCTGGAATCGTCGGCCATTTTGAGATTTGCATTTGGTCAGTCCTACGTACCGCATACCTAGGGTGACATCGATGGAGCAGGGAAGTGACAAAGTTGAAGGTAAGTTTTGGTTGTAAATGGTATGTTCATGCAAAATTGATGACTGAGCACCATAAATGTTTAAAAAAAGCAATGTAAGTGTACTGTTTTTCTAATTACTTCAAATGAATGTTGACGCAAACAAATGTAAAATCAATCGGCTCAATGACCGCGTGTTTTGAACAAAGGAAGAAAACATTACTTGATGGAATTTGCCTCCATCCGACGATGACGGTTTAGTTTTGGTTGTAACAGTTATGTTCAAGTTTCTGAATGCGATATTCAATATTTCAAAGGATAAAACAGAACAAGTAATGTATGTTCGGATTAGTTTTGTAGCGCAAAAACACTTTGAAACAATAATTATTACCGTTTACCGTCACTTTGCCTTTGTGTCTGCTTGTACATAACTTTACACATGGTTGAAGGTTGTCAGCGTTATGTTCAGGCAATTATAGCGTTATTTTCAAAGATTAAAAAGAACTCTACGTATCACACATTTTCGTCAATTCAGTATTGTTGTCTTTATCCTTCCTGATATAAAAAATAGAGTAAATGTCTTTTGCTCCTGCTGTTTGATTGTTCATAACTTTACACAGTTTGGCCAGGTAAATCTTTATAGTTATGTTCAAACCATGAGTTTTGCATTTTGGGGGGAAGGACAAGTCATACTTTTTTTTTTAACCAATTTTTGTTGGTAGGAAGAGATTTGTGCTAATTTGATTTATACTTCGGGTCATAGATTATGAGTTGCTGAATTATAGCGTTTGTACGTAACATGACGCAGTGCAAAAGGAAACAGACATAGCACCTTCAATCAAAAAATGGTCGTTTTTCTTATCTTAAGCTGTGATAATGTTCCCATTGTCTTTATGTACTTTATATTATTGTTTCTTTGTATGTAACATAGGATTAAGTAAGAATAACCCTGTTCTGGCAGTATTGGACTGAACATATCATGACACTTAGGGTGGTTGGGTTGGAAAGTTCTGTTACACTGTGCTTCCTGATATTTTTGTATGGTTTAGTGTTCTATGATAAGTACAGATAGTCTGTGCATTTTCAAAAAAACTTTTCTGCACCCAAGAAATGGCAATTTTTAAGAAGTGTCTTGAACAAAACTTGACAACAATTATGTGTCTTGAACAAAACTTGACAACAATTATGTTGTCAAGTTATGTACAGTTAAAACAGTGCTCAGCTAACATTTTCCTTCATAGTAACAGTCTCTTTTAAAGTAGAAGACTGGTTTAATTATTTTGTCTATTGTAACTAATGTACAAACTATTATTCTTATTTCTAGCTATATGATTGTGAACATAACTTGACAAACTAGACTGACAAGTGACATGTAAAGTGTAAAGTTATGTTCATTACTGTAGCACAATTCCTAGTATTCTGTCTTTTGGATACCCACTTTGCTAGTTGTTATTTATCAAAATACAGCTTGGGTACTAAAATATAAATTGTTAAACCCAGAATATACATTTTTCTGTTTTAAATAGTTTGTACATAACATGACAACATCATGTGTTGTCAAGTTATGTTCAACCACAGTTATGTTTGGTTCACACATTGTCTTCCAATTTACACTTACAGTCTGATCATGCCTTTTACTCTTTGTTGTGCTGGCCAAGCTTGATAGCTGCCATTTATATATCATAATTTAATAATAACCAGCCATTTTAGTACAAAGCTGTTGAAAAATAACCAGACATATTAGGCTGATGCTAGCTAAAAACAAATCGCAAACATGGGCACAAATTGAAATTATTTGACCCTCTGTTTCAGTTCTTTGGGATTTGTTCCTGAATCGAAAGTTTCAAAGGCTAAAGCCAAAGGGTCTTTCCCAGCAGTGAAAGCACGTAGAAAATGGATGCTAAACACGTGACGTGGTGCAGTACCCTGACAGGTTGTACCCTGGTGAGCAAGATTATGTCGGCATACTTGTGCTTACGAATGATAGCAGCCAGGAATCTTTATAAAGTATTTGAAACCACAAAAATGTGGATTTTGAACATGTATTAGCTCCATTTAAGTTTGAGATGGAGACATTAAAAAATTATAAAAGGTTGTAAGGTACGACCCGAAACAAGTGGGATTGGTTGTCACTGGCCAATAAAGAAAAGGAGTTTGAAGTTTCCTTAGGAAACTTGATCAGCAGGAAGCTTGTTATGGGTTGCTTCAAGAAAGCGCTGTGATCATTATGCAACATAAATAAAGCAGTCTCTTTTTTCTGTTTCAGGAGTGATTGTCGGAGTAGATCCTCTGAGGGTCAAATTCCTCAAGCCTCACCAGACAAAACAAGGAATATTTGTTTACCCTGAAATAGATGACATCCAAGAAGTAGGGGATGATATGATTGTAGCGTCGAATGTAGATTTCCTGCCACTCTCCAACAGTGCACGCGAGTGGAGAGTGGTTGGGTTTGATCAATTTTAATTTGTTTCTGCCGTGTTTAGCTCAAGTATGAAGCTAACTAAAGTGAGTACTTTCTGTGCCAGTGGTCTGCTGAAAACCATTGGTCGTGGTAAACTTAGGTCAATTGGTGCTAGATTATATTTGTTTGAAAGTGGTACAGGAAAGTGTTTCTTTGCGGAGGTATTTGGGCAAAAGGTAGGCTCCGATGTCACATGGCCCATAGCAAGCATGAGCAATGGCTAACTAACGTCAGTGTTCAAGAGTGTTAAATGTATTGCTGGTGTTCTAAAATATATTGAAAGTTTAAACTTTTTTCACTTGGTGCTTTCTCACATTGTGGAACCACATTGTGCAAAGATTTGAACCCCATGTTGTAAAGTTATGTACAAACATATATATATATATAATACAGATTTGTTTTGCTACTTGCGTTAAACATTGTAGACACAATTATTAAAACTGGTAAATGCTGGGGTTTACTGACCACATAATTTGATTTTCCATTTTTATCGTTTATTTTTACTTCAGTGTTGATAATACCAACATGTTCGGTTGTAAAGTTATGTTCAAACTTGCCATTTTCACACATTATTCCCTTGTTATCAATTTCAAACCTGATAAATACATCACTGCTGTTCTGTAGTGTAGTAGAAAGCTACAGGTGATTGTGATTTTTATTTTCTGGTTCTTGTCCATTTGTGGAGGCACTTTTTGCTGAAATTTGAAGCTCGTGGTATAAAGTTATGTACAAACAATTACAATATGTATTTGCTGCTTTCATTACTCGTTTAGACACAATTTTGGGATAAATAAAAGTGTATTTGTTAAAAACACATCACTTGAGTAGTGTTTTGTTATTTTTGGATTAATGCACGTTAGTTAAAGAACCTCAAGTTTGTTCGTCAGGGTGTAAAGTTATGTTCAAGCATTGTGTGTTTCTTGTTTTTAGCCTTCATTTCATTCTATGTTGTGAATGGTGTATTTTTCCTAAATTATTCTGTAATCTACAAGTTTAGTACACAATAAAGGGAAAACACACCATCTTAATTGACTTTCTTTGCTGTGTTGTCAAGTATTTCAAAATTTTTGTTCATAAGCAAGTTGTCCAATTTTTTTAAAAGTTTATAGCTACTGTGTTCACACTTATCTCAATTAGGATAGTTTAGAATCTATCAATGTGCAATTGAAATTGTGTGTTTAATACCACACACAATTTGTTATATATAATTTATGCATTTTTTTTGCATAATGTATAGCTGAGTGTAAAGTTATGTTCAAACAATTTCAGTGTTGCACCATTGTGTATCTATTCACCCCATCAAACTTTCTTTGAAGTTTAAGCATAGCCTAGTAAGGAAAGAACAACATGATAATTTTATACAGCATGAATCTACTTTGTGAAAGCTAGAAAATGTGTTTTATAAATGTGTGACGGTGTAAATGTTATGTACAAACCATAACGGTTTTTCGCCAATTACACCCAAACGACTGCTCATGGGGAAACTCTTTTAGGGGGGGCATGTTACTTTATGACTAAACACATCACAATAATGCAAAATGATGCTCATATGTTCAAGTTCAAAATCAGAGACCCATGTCACACTCTTTGGACACCCAGTCGTACTCTTGACCATATACCACATTTGGGTCTGACGTTACGTGCAGTATTTGAGAAAAAAAAACATGTTGTCAAAATATGACTATTTTGTACCCATTACCTGAGCCTTTGTGACGCTTGACCTTTCCAAGAGGTCACTCCAAATTAGTATGCATAGAAAGGTCATACCATCAGATAACTTTGTACCAAGTTTGTGTTCAAAGTTGCGAATAGCATAAATTTTAGAAAAAAAAAATTTTTGGGTCAAAATATGGCTGTTTGACCTATTTCCTGATCTGTGACCTTGACCTTTGAGAAAGGTCACTCAAATTGGTGTGTTTAGAAAGGTCTTGCCAAAAGTATCCTTCAGCCAAGTCTGAGACTGGCTAGAATAATCTCCAAGAAAATGCAAACGTTAAAGTTTAGTTAAAGTTTACCACAGACACCAGATGGATGGATGGCCGCTGGCCCAGAACCTAGGCTAGTCCTAGTGTCACTTTTGCTTCGCAAAGGAGCCCCCAAAAAGCTGCAGGCATAAAATACTACACAAACGCTCAACATTATGGTCCTACTTAAAAAATAATGGGTGCACTATCATTCACCACATACAAGAAAGGAGTTTCATTGTCAGTGTGAGTCAGCTGACACTAGTGACAGTCCAGAGCAATCTACAGAGAAAGATAATGCCATTCGGTACACTACACTGTTTTTCTCAGACTGTCTCTAGGCTAAACGATTTAGCCCTTTGGCTGTCATTAGCGCTTTTTGGCATGAAATTTCCTGCAGGAATCATCACAACATAAAGCGCTACTAACAGCCAAAGGGTTAATCCCTTTGTGCATGCAGCCACCAGTACTGTAAACAATATAAGCAGCGGAAAATGCATAAGTATGGGGATCATGACGGACTCAGAACTCACTGATCTGTGTCTGCGTTTTTCCCTGGTCTCTTTCTTGGACTTGAGATTATCAAAGTACTGATTCCTGTCTTGATCACTTAGTCCATCCAGAAACTTGAGGTATTCCAATTTATATGCCAGCTGCCTTTCCCTTGCTTCCAGTTTTAGCTTCTGTAGACAGACATAACACACAGGTCAACCTCAGTATACATTAGCAATACCTTGAATCCATAAAGCCAGACAACGTTCTTCATGTTCACATTAGTGTGATGCTAAATTTTATAAAGGTTTGTGAAGAAAAAAGACGCAGTAAGGAAGTCCTCTTGCTGACTTATGCCTTACAAGACCTGTGCACTGGCCAAAGCTGACTTTGGCCAGAGGATTTTTTGCTCACCTTGTAAGTGGTATCTCCTTTAAAGAGGGGTAATTTTTGTTATACTGGTTAACACAAGACCAAGATAAGATTTAGAACAATCTTTCCCTAATTCAGGGCTCCCAATACAAATTCTTAAAATCCCTGAAAAAAATCCAGTCGCCAGATTTGCGCATGCGCGAGTGTTACTTTCAGAGTATAGACTTATGACTGCCTGGACAACAGGTGTCTGTGAGGGTCCATGTGCTAGCAGTACGACCAGCCAGTTAAAAGAATTATCACACTCTTTGTCTATATCCTTTGCTCTGCTAAAATTCTTCTCGACGATGTCTGCACGCGACATTGTTTCCTCAAAACACATTACCGATGACATGACTAACTGGAACTGGAAATAGTCTACTTGCTTACCAATTTTAGCCTAAGACCCAAAGGGTCCCCCCAGGAGGCTCTCGGGGATCCCTGATAGGGACGAGAGAGCTTTCGGGGATCCCTAACAGGGACGAGAGTAGCCTCCCCTGCCCATCCGGTCAGGCGCCCGGTGGTGTCTCCTTTAGCCAGTTGTCTACTTCGCTGTTAGCGTTCGGACGCTTTTACCTGAGCCTCTGACCCTTGGAAAGACTGTGTACGGTTCGACCGTCCCTTACCGGCCTGCCTTCGCCTAGCCTCTCGTCTACTGCTTCGGGCGTGGCCTCCGTCTTCTCTGCTAGCCCTCGTCTGTGCCTCGTGCTCTTGGCTGGCCCTGGAACCTTCTAGGCTCCCGTCGTCGTCTCCCTGCCATTCCGCCATGGACAGGTAAAGTCTCGGCCGTTTCCGACGTCTCGCCTGGCTGGGTCGGATGTCGGGCTTCGCTCGAGCTACTGTGGGTTTCTCTCCGCATTGCACGGTGAGTTTCGAGTGTTTCTTGATTTCGAAGCTTTATATGGCGGGGTTCGTTACCCGCCCCCGGTCGCCTTTCATGTTTGGGTATGGGCTGCAGTTACCTAGTGCGCCTCTCCCCAGTACCCCGACCTCCAGTGACCTACTGTCCGGTACTTTGTGCTTCGTCACTCTGCCGTTCCGCCATGGAAAGGTGGAGTCTCGGCCACTTCCTACGTCTCGCCTGGCTGGGCCGGACGTCGGGCTTCGCTCGAGCTACTGTTGTTTGTCTTTGCATTCACTGTCAGTTTCGCGTGTTTCTTAAATTTCGAAGCTTTAAATGGCGGGGTTTGTTACCCGCCGCCGGTCGCCTTTCATGTTTGGGTTTGGGTTGCAGTTGCCAAGTGCGCCTCTTCCCAGTTCAGCGATTTCCAGTGACCTTGTGTCCGGTGCTTTGTGCTTCGTCACGCTGCAGTTCCGCCATGAAAAGGTAAAGTCTTGGCCACTGCCTACGTCTCCCCCGGCGGGGCCGGACGTTGTGCTTGGCTCGGACTTCTGTTTGTTTTCTCTCCGCATTTCACGGTGAGTTTTGCTCGTTACTTCGGAGCTTTAACTGGCGGCGTTAGTTGCCCGCCGCCCGTCACCTTTCATGTATGGGTATGTGTTGCAGTACCAAGTGCGTTTCTGCCCAGGACGGCGGCTTCCAGTGGCCTGCTGTCCGCCACACTGTAGACCGAGTGCCACCTGCTCCTCTGTCATCGGCTGCGCTGACTGCCCTGCTTGACTGGAGGTTCTTGGTCTCTACTCCGGTGTTCCACCGCCGAGCGACCCGCGCCTTCCGCCTTCCTTGGGACCTTCCGCGGCACGGCGGGATTGTTCACGCTGCCCTCGGACTTGGGATAGCCACTCCTCTCGTCCCTGGTAAGTTTGTAGCTTATTCGTAGACGCGTTAAGCCCGCTGACTCCTCCGGCGAGTCGCCAAGCTGGCTACGTGCCCCCCTCCCTTAAAAAGGAGCCCCGGGCACTGCGACCATGTCGCCTTAGTTCACGCGTCGGCCCCTCGGCCAAACCTCAAGCCCGCTGACTCCTCCGGCGAGTCGCCAAGCCGGCTACGTGCCCCCCTCCTTGAGCCCCGGGCACCGCGACCTTGGTCGCTAATTAGTTAAGCGTCGGCCTTCGGCCCTTCTTCTAAGCCCGCTGACTCCTCCGGCGAGTCGCCTAGCTGGCTACGTGCCCCCCTCCTTGAGCCCCGGGCACTGCGACCTTGTCGCCTGTTACATTCAAAAAAAAAAAAAAAAAAGAAGTTGACGCTTGGCCCCGCGGCCCCTCTTGAGCCCGCTGACTCCTCCGGCGAGTTGCCAAGCCGGCTACGTGCCCCCCTCCTTGAGCCCCGGGCACCGCGACCTTGTCGCTAATTAGCTTAAGCACCGGCCTTCGGCCCATCTAAGCCCGCTGACTCCTCCGGCGAGTCGCCTAGCTGGCTACGTGCCCCCCTCCTTGAGCCCCGGGCACCGCGACTTGTCGCTAACTAGTCTACGCGTCGGCCTTCGGACCTGCTCAGCCCACTGACTCCTCCGGCAAGTCACCAAGCCGGCTACGTGCCCCCCTCCTTGAGCCCCGGGCACTGCGACCTTGTTGCCTATTGTAGACGCGTTGGCCTCACGGCCCCTCCTAAGCCTGCGGACTCCTCCGGCGAGTCGCCGAGCCGCTTTGTGCCCCCGCCTTGAGCCCTGGGCACCGTGACCTGGTCGCCAATTAGTTCACGCGTCGGCCTTCGGCCCCAACTTCAGTCCGTGTGCCCCCCTCCTTGAGCCGGGCACCGCGACCTTGTCGCCTTCGTTCTCGCTTCGGCACTTCGACCTCAGTCTCTGGGCCCGCTGACTCCTACGGCGAGTCGCCTAGCCGCTTGTGCCCCCTCCTTGAGCCCCGGGCACCGCGACCCTTATCGCCTGTTGGTACCCTACGCGGCTTATGGCCCCCTTCTTCTAACCCGCTGACTCCTCCGTCGAGTCCCCCAGCCAGCTACGTGCCCCCTACTTGAGCTTCGCGCACTGCGTCTGGATCGGCCTTCTTGTACCTCGGGACTTCGGGCCGTTTCCCCCTGGCGCCGACGGCCTTCCACGTTTCACCGGTTCTCGTCCGTTCACCGAAGTGAAGCTACGTCGCGCTGTTAGTGTTTGGTTGGGTGCCCCTAGGGGTACACCTAGTGCAGTGGGGATCGACTTCCTCGCCCTCGTCGCCTGGATAGTTGCGGCGCCCGACGGTCGTCGCCCGCCCTTCGACTCCCTCCAGGGTCCCTGTCAACCTTCGCCTGGTGCGGCGCTGTCGTTCTCCTCGGGACATCCTCTTCCCCGCTCCCTGCACCCTTCGCCTCCAGCGTCTCCCCGACCCTCTCCGGGAGATGACTCGGCGTCCTCCGTTCGCCTCTGGCCTGCTGGCGTCTTAGCCTTCGGCGCCCCGGTGGTTCCGCCGGCGCCCGTGCTTGCGGCATCCCTTCCCAGCTCTAGCGGATCTTCCGCGTGGCTTCGAACCCTCCGCCCCTTGCCTTCGTTCGTTCGTGGCGGCCTGGCTCCTTCCTGACCATCTCGCCTGATGCGACGTCGCAGCTCTACCGTGCTCCTGTGGGTACCCGCGCCCTTCGGCCCTGCCTGGCAGTCTCTGAAGGAACCCCTCTAGGCCGGTGGGCCCAACTCCACCCTTGTGGATTGAGTTCCCGCCCGTTCGGACCAAGGCCCTCGCCCTTCGCGCGCAGGTCTCCGCTCTTATTTGGGAAGTTGCGATGCTGCTCATCGCTCGGCACGGCTCCCCCGCCTCGGACCCTTTGCGTCGCCTTCAGCCCTTGGTTGTCGCCGCCAGCCTGGACCTACCCGTTGCTTCTACGCGTCCCCATGCCTCCCGCCCCAGCCTTTGTCTTCGCTTGCCGTCGACGGGACCGTTTCCAGCTCGGCCTCTCTTGGGTGGTCTCCCCTCAGCCCTGGGTCCTTGCGTGGATCGTGGATGCCTTGGTTGCCCGGGACCTTCGATCTTCCGCCAGCCATTCTCCTCCTTGGTCGACCTGCTTCTGCGGTATCAGTCAGTGGTTCCTCCTTGTAGGGCAGGGATGCTCTTCTCCTCCGGTTGCTCGCCTGGTCAGCGCCTACGGTCCGGCCTCTCGCCCTCGCCGCCTGTTCACCTGGGAATGGATTTGGTGACCGACCGCAACTTGGTGCGTCTTCACGAGCCTCGGATCCAGTTCTTGCCGTTCTAGCCCGTGGGTAGCTGCGGGCGCGGCGGTCCCCTCCTGACTGCGGCTCCAGCTCCTCCTCCTGATGAGTGCAGCGGCTGATCTCCTTCCCTCGGTCTTCTGTACTCCACCTCTGGAGGCTGTCCTCCGGCGATCTCTCTACCCTGGTGCCGATCTCCCCTGTGCTGCGCCACATCGGCTTCGCTGGACAGACATTCTTAGCTCGGCTCCCGGATCCCCCCTGACCTCGCCACTGCCCCTCTCTCTCTGCGTCATTGCCGGTCTCGACGGTTGGGGCGCTCTCCTTCTCCCGATTTCCACTCGTCGCCCGGCCGGCCGCTGGCCCGCGAACCTGACTTCGCGGCACGTCAACCCGCTGGGACTGGTTGCAGTTGGCAGGCCCTCTGCGCTTGGCGATGCGATCTTTGGACACAGGACCTCCTCGTCCTTCCGACAACCCCTCTTCGTGGCTTGCCTTCAGACGCAGGAGGAACCCGCTCTCCCGACTTCTGCTTCCTCCTCTATCGCCCCTTCGCTGATGCGCGGACAGCGACTTCTCCCTCCCAGACCGCCACAGTCCAGGTCTCCTGTTCGTGCTGGCAGACTACCTCTTGCGACGGAGGCAGCTTCTTCACACGGATTGCGCCCTACGCTGGGACATCCTTCGCTGGTTCTGCGCTCGTTGGGAGACTCCCCCCTTGTTCTCTTCGCCACGAAGTGGAACCTCCGGCTTCCCTCTTCATCTCCCCGTTCCCGACCTCTGGCCTGGGCAGTCGATGCGCTTGATCCCTTGGGACGGTCTGGTCCTTTACACCTACCCTCCGGCGGTCCTGGTCCTCTAGTCCTGCTCAGCCTCCGGGGATGCAACGCAGTCCTTCTCCTGGTAGCCGTTTTCCCGGACCGGATCGTGGACTTCCGACCTTCTCAGTCTCGCCACGGGCTCTCCCTCCCTCTTCCCACCCCCCGCACGGTGCTCGAGCAGCGCCGACAGCCGCTCTTCCACCCCTGCCCCGAGCGACTTCTCCTACACGCCTGGCGATTGTGCGGCAAGCCCTCTCTGCTGGAGGCTTCTCGAGTGCGACAGCGGACGCTATCGCTTCAGCCCGCAGTCCTACCAGACGTGTCTACGAGGGAAAGTGGCGTGCTTCGTGCCTGGTGCTCTGACCCCGCCGCCTCTCCACCGTCAGCCTGACATCTCCTCAGCTCGCGGACTTCTTCTCTGGCTCGTCCAAGACCAAGGTTGGCTCCCCTCTGGGGCAGCTGCTACCCCTCTTGATCGCCGACGCCTACCGTCACCTCGGCCGTCCCGACCCAGCGCCTGCAAGGACCTGCCCGACCTTATGGCGCGTTTCGGCGTGCAGCGTCCGGTCTTCCTCTCCCTTGGCCCGCGCTGGGACCTCCCTGGTCCTCCCCTGACTGACTTCGGACCGTTAAACCGCTCCATCTGGCCCGCTTCGCTGACGTGACTCGGAGGCCTGCTTCCTGATGGCCCTCGCCACGGCGCCCCACGTCAGCGAGCTCCACACGCTCTTGTCTCGCCCCACCGGCCTGCAGTTCCGAGTGGATGGCTCCGTGCAGCTACTCCCGGATCCTTCCTTCTCGCTCAGCCTAGGTCTCCCTTGACAGCGCCTCCGGCCCTCGCCGCTCGGGCCGCTTACACGACCCGGTTCCTCGGGGCACTCCGCAGCAAGATCCGGGACGGGCACTTCGTATCTACCTGCTCCAAGTCCGTGCGGAGGGGACGGTCTCGTCCCTTGCCGCCGACCGCTGGCAGAACCGGCTTCTCAGCCCAAACGTTCTCCTCCTCGCTCCGCTGGGTATTCCGGTCCGCCTATCGCGACCTCTCCCCACAGGGAGCCGAGGCACTGAAGATCCGCGCCCATGGGACGCGCGCTAGGGCCGCACTTCTCGCCTTCGCCGCGCCGGTGTGGTTAAGGACACTGTGGCGGCGGTGGGGTGGCGGGACGGATCTACCATTGCCGCTTCTACTCCCGCGCCCTGACAGTCCAGCGCGACAACCTTACGCTGGTGGGCAACTTCTGCGGCGCAACACTCCCTCCAGGCGCCCTCGGTGCTTAGGCGGCACTTCGCTAAAATTGTTGGGAGTGGGTGATCAGGAGTGACGGGCCGTCTTCGTCCCTGAAGAGGTTTCTAAAAGGGATTGTGCGGCACCCTCCTCCTCTTTGCCATTCTTCCAGTTAGTCATGTCATCGGTAATGTGTTTTGAGGAAACAAATTAATTTTTCTCTAAAATGTATTTTTTCGAAAAATACTTACCGATGACATGACTCGGAGGTCCCTCCCTCCTCCCCGCTTGCTGCTGGTAACTCCGTAGACAACTGGCTAAAGGAGACACCACCGGGCGCCTGACCGGATGGGCAGGGGAGGCTACTCTCGTCCCTGTTAGGGATCCCCGAAAGCTCTCTCGTCCCTATCAGGGATCCCCGAGAGCCTCCTGGGGGGACCCTTTGGGTCTTAGGCTAAAATTGGTAAGCAAGTAGACTATTTCCAGTTCCAGTTAGTCATGTCATCGGTAAGTATTTTTCGAAAAAATACATTTTAGAGAAAAATTAATTTTTTGCGCTGTGATCGAAATGGTGGTAGCCGTGAGGTGCGCGTGCATCGGTAACTTCCGGCCGCATTCCGCCAACTTCCGTCATCTGCTCTCAGACTCTGGCTGTGACTCGCAGTTCAGCGTATTTTCATTATTTTAATTTTCTCCTGGACATTTTTTTTTCGCGGGCCGCAGGTAAAGTACGGGTAAATGACATTTGGTTTTTCGCGGAAATCTGCGAAACCGCGGGTAATTAGGAGCCCTGCTAATTATGTCATGAAGAATCTGGTCATGATATGTCCAAGAATTAACCCATATCATACTGAGACTAAAAGCTTCAAATTTGTACACTGCCATATATGCAAGCTACATTATAGTACTTACAGACGATATATAGACCAATGGCTCTAGTTCAAGGGTGGTGCCAGAATAGCTTGGCGCCTCTAGATGCCAAGCTATTCTGGCACTACCCTTGAACTATTTTAGTCAAACTTATTTCACACACTGGTGTAATCCGAATGATATGGGTTAAAATAAAAAACCTCAGTGTGCAAGTAAACCCATCTAACCCTTGGCTGCATTTCACAAATTTTGGAGTTTTCACATAACAATTATGCACCAGTTGCAAGAAATGAATCAACCATGATAATTCAAGTACAGTGCCTCATCTGGCACTACCCTTGAATTATCATGGTTGACCCATTTCCTGGTGTAGTGCGGCAGGGCCAAATGGGTTAAACATGTACGGCTAGCATTAACTTACATCTCTTTGTTCAGGATTGAGGTCTCTCCACATCTGACCACCGATCTTCGCTCTTTCTCCATTGCTTATCCCTATGAACAGAAACAAATCATGCCATGAAGCTATTATATAGGCTGTTTGACATCGGAGCACACAATGTTTTTCCTAAATATCTCCGCAAAGAAACACTTTTCTGTACCACTAAGAAGAAATATCTTTTAGCGCCAACTGACCTTATCTGGAATATTTTTTACTGAACTCCTATGATTCGTCGATTTTGCTCTAGAGTCATACAAATTTGCTGAAAAGAAGAACAAGCCATTCTCAATACCCTAAATAGAGCCCTGGCAGATTTCAATATCCAGGTCAAGCAGGCAGACTGTATCATGTATGCCTGCGCTGTTTCTGGTTTGAAAACTTGGCCAGATCATGTTAAAATGGATCTTTGTTAAACTGGGCTTAATATACATCTGAGGCACATTTAGGGATGCAAAATCAGTCATTTCATGCAATAATTCCACATTTTTATGGCTGAACAGCAAAACTGACACATTGTTCAAGTTTGATAACACTATTTGTTCTAAGATTGGTATAGAAAAGTGGTTCGTTGTCGAGATACTTGAGAAAAACGTGTGCTCCAATGTCAAATGACCTGAAAATTGTAAATTTTGGACTTCAAGTTGTTAAGGGTGTCACACACAGGCAAAGCCGCGTATGATGGCCTGAATAACAATTTCTGGCAATAACTGAAGCAAAATATCCTGCTACTTGAGATGAAAAATCACATGTGAAGAATACAATGACTGAATCCCCCCCCCCCCCCCCCCCCCCCATTTCCTAGTTGTTTGCAATATTAACTTGGAGACTTCTAGTTCTAATTTTAAAATTGTTCATTTTCAGCAGTTAACTTTCACCCATGGAAATGTATAGTGACAAATAAATGGCTTTGGTTAAAATGAAAATGCACTACAAAAGATTTGTGTAACCTTTCATGCAAAAAAAAAAAAAGAAGTTTAAAACACCAAAACCAAAACTACTTATATCATTTTAAAGGCCTTTGTAAAACTAAAAAAAAACACCACATGAATAGATGTGTAGTGCATGAATTATTTCTGTAACCCGGGATAAATGAAAATAGGCTACCACTTAGTACCAGGGCTTCCGTTTTAGTGCGTCTATGACGCATTAAAACTCAAAATCACGTACTGAAAATGTAACTAAGGGGTAGTCAGACACACTAAAATTCAGTGCATCTGCATCCGAGACGCAGTATCCTTGCGCCACCGTGCGTAACATAACAGAGGCCGGTGACAGTCGTTCTATTTTTAGTGATGAGTTGGTTCGTTAGTAGCCGCTCGCTCCGTCGCGGCTGCGTTCTTCTTCTTCTTTTCGTTCGCAGTGGGCTATACGGTCAGTCCAGCACCGGCGATGAATGACGTCATTTTCTCCAGGTCTTCTCAACTGCCGTAGAGTTTGGTCTGCAGTGGAGTTGGCGACGGCCACACTTCTTTTCTTTCATAGTCCAGTAGGGGGCATCTCTGGAGAATATGTTCCGCTGTTTGGTCTTCCTGACCACAGGCGCAGGTTGGTGATGGTGCCAGCTTGAGCTTTCTGTTCATGTGTGCGTTCAGTCTGTTGTGGCCGGTACGCAGTCTGATCAGGACGACTTGCTGCTCTCTGGTCATTGTGTGGTAGTCGTCTCTGTTTGACCTCGGCCTCATCAATGCCTTGATGATTGTCTTTTGCTCACTATAGCTGACGCTGTTTTCTTGTTGATCTTTTGTGGCTCCTTCTTTCGCCAGCTCGTCTGCCCTTTCATTTCCTGGTACCCCACAGTGGGCTGGTATCCACTGGAGAACAACTCTTCTGGTTTGTCTGACCTTCTGCAAAGCTCTGGTCAGCTGGGGGAGTTTGTCGTTCTCAAGGGCCTGAAGGACTGAAAGGGCATCGGAGAAGAAGACAACTTGATAGCATGGGTCTGTAGAATTCTGAACCATGGAGGCGGCCTGCATAAGTGCTTCGGTTTCTGCTTTGTAGTTTGTGCAGTGTTTGCCGGTGGTTACACTGGATGTGGCTGTATGTCCCCCTGGGAACTGGATCAGGATGCCAGCACCTCCATTGGAAAAGGCATTTGTTGCTGATCCATCAGTGTAGATGTGGATCCATGCCTCCTTTGGGTACTGTTCGTCGATCAGGGCTAGGGTGAATGCCCGTCAAACGGTGTCATCCTGACTGTCTCCTGAGGCAGCATGTGGGACACTGGTGCAGATCTGGATGTCTGGTTTGTCCACTGCCCAAGGGTTTTCCACTTCTTTTGTGATCAGAGGTAGAGTGCTCTGTGGAAGGACTTCCCTGTACTGTCGAGAAAGTCGCATGCTCTCATGGACAAAGCTGCTTCTTTTGAGCCGGTTCTTGGTGAAGTTGCTTAGTCTGTGCTTCATGGGGTGGTCGGGCAAGCACCTGAGCTTCTCCGCCTGTACCATGGTTTTGGCTTCTCTCCCTGGCTGAGAGGTTGGATTGTGGTCAGCTTCTCCATTTCCTTGATTGGTGTGGATTTCATTGCACCAGTGATGAGTCGAAGAGCCTGGTTTTGCACTCGGTCGAGAGTCTGCAGGTTCGTCTTGGCTGAGGTTGACCACGCTGTGGAGCCGTACTCGAGGTGGGGCCTGACTGTTCCCTGGTATACTGTCTTCAGTATCTTCTCGTTCGCTCCCCAGGTGGTGCCTGCCAGTTTCCTGAGTATGGCCAGCTTGCGCCGGGCCTTCCCCTCTGCCTGTGCAATGTGTGGTTTCCAGGTCTGACGTCTGTCGAAGGTGACACCAAGGTAGGTAGCTTCTTCATCATCTCTCAGAGGGGTTCCACCAAGCTTGATGGTTCCGGCTTTCTGCTTTGGGGACAGTGTGAAGAGGGTGGTGGAGGATTTCTCCTTGTTGACGGAGATGCACCAGTCTTCTGCCCATGCGTTCAGCTTATCTGCCGCTAGCTGCATTCTGTAGGTGGCAGTACTTGCATGCTCCTCCTTGCACCAGATCACAAGGTCATCTGCGTATAGGGCAGCTTTGATTCCCTTGGGCATCTCAGACACCAGATCGTCGATGAAGAGAAGGAAGAGGGTAGGTGAGAGGACTCCGCCTTGCGGGACGCCATGACGAAGGAGGAATTTCTTGCTTTTGGTCTGGTCGACGCTGACTCTTGCCCTGCGGTTGAAGAGGTAGGAGCGTATCCACTGGAACATGTTACTGGACAAGCCTTTTCTCAGCAGTTTGACAAGCAGCCCATCTTTCCAGACCTTGTCAAAAGCCTTCTGAAGATCAATCCAGGTTACAAAGACCAGCTTCTGCTCCTGGAAGGCATCTTCAACTTCCTGCGCCAAGTAAGTGACCTGGTCTTCGGTGCTGCGGAACTGTTGGAAGCCAGCTTGTTCAGGGGCGAGGAGGTTCCTGGATTCCAGGTAACACCTGAGGCGCTCGTTCACAATTCTCTCCAAGGTCTTCACAACAGCTGGTGAGGCTGATTGGGCGATAGCTGGTGGCCTTCTTTGGATCCTTCCCTTTCTTTAGAATGGGGATCATGATCGCTTCTTGCCAGAGTTGTGGTAGCGATCCTTCTTGCCAGCTCCTGTTGAGGACCTCAAGTAGCTTGTTTTCTGCTGCACTACCAAGGTGGGTTAGCATCTCGTTGGTGATGCCATCTGGACCAGGAGACTTCTTCGCCTTCAACTTTTGGAGAGCTATATGAAGCTCTTTGTGTGTAAGTGGTTGATTCATGGCGTCTGCTGTTGCTTGTTTGGCAGGTCTCTCTCTTTGCTCTCTTCTTGCTTCTCTCTGCTTTTTGGGGCTAACATGGAGATTGCTCTCAGCTGCATAGCTTTCAGCAAATTGGTTGGCAGCATGCTTTCCTGTTAGTATCGCGGCTGCGTTCAGAATCGATCCGACTCCGGGGTCCGTGCGAGTGTAACTGGGCGGGCAAACTGTTAGTTTATGTGTGGTGTCAGCATGTTAATACAAAGTGCGCGCTAAATGTTGAACGCGTTACTTGCTGCGGACGCACCATGCCCTTATTATGAGATACGGCATCGTATGTTTCACTTTCGATCTTATACGAAGTTGTAAATGGCGGAGAAAAAGCAAAGGAAGCTGAAATGCTTCGGATTCTTCAATCCGGCACCGTCTGATCTTCATAATCGCTAAGAAGAAAGTTGCACTTCGACACCGCCATCTCCACCGACAAGCGACAGTACCAGATATGATACACCTGGGCCGTGTGTGGCACTGCCGCTGCGACGCAGTTTTCAGAGTCCATGGCTGCGCTGCGTGTATTTCCATGGCTAAAGCACGACGGCACACGAATGGCATGCGCAATGTGCACTGAGGCAAACTCAAAAAGCAAGTCCAGAAATTTTAACAGAAATAAGTTTGTCAGGTTTTTTTTTTCATCGTGATCGATCCATCTTCTGGTACACAGTTATTAGGCAAAAATTGGAGAAACACGTCTTTCTGAGTGGTTAAATGGGTTGAAATAAACTTTTATGTACATCAGTTCACACACACACACATACACAGTGACAGAGAGAGAGAGAGAATTTAGACAAGTCACACTTTGGTTGTCAATTTGCCGCATTCAGCAGAAAACGCTATATTCTCCGTTACATTATCAAACGATCATACAAATAAATAAATACAGTGGAGTCCGCTTAACACGAATTTCTGGGGACACGGAAAATCACTTTGTGTTAAACGTATTTTGTGTTAACCAATATGGCCTCAAAATTGATCACGGCCCTCAAGGAGACGTGTGTAAGACGTGTGCGTGAATGAGTACGAGGTTAAAAGTGCACATTATCGTACTTTATGTGCATACCTTCAGCTCGCTAGGAAAACAAAAGAAAACGTGTACAGCTCGCGTATTTAATGTAAAATCCATCAGGTAAAATCCATAGTAAGTTACAATCCATTAGGTAAAAGCAACACAGGCTGAAGTACAATCTCGCATCGGTAAAATTGTTGTGTTGGTACACGAATGATACAACATGAATACAGTTCAGAAATGCTAGCCAATGAAAAGACGGATTACAAAAGCCGAAGGCTATTCAGCCAATCACAGACTAGAGTTCGCTCTGATCTGTCATTTGTACCACCACAGCGCGAGAGCGACATGTGAATTGGTTTTCGGTGAATGGAATCTGTGTTCGTGTTAAACAGGTGAATAATAGTGAAATTGCCCTGGTTGGGAACCGAAACCAGCTTCGTGTAAAGCGAAATTTCGTGTTAAGCATTTCGTGTTATCAGTGAAATTTTAATACAGAATAAGAAGGCCGTCGGCCGGGAATGCAAAAACGGTTCGTGTTAAACGGAATTTCGTGTAAAGCGAGTTCGTGTTAACTGGACTCCACTGTAGATATATGTTTTTCTGTGTGTGACAGAGAGCGAGGGAGACAGGATTTTGCGCGATAGCTCACCAGTTAAAGAATCAGTATCATGGAAAGGATACACACACTGTCACAGCACATTTAAAGAGGAGAGAGCGAAATGAGTTAATTTATTTTAAGAAACATACACATGATGCAGTTTTTCTTAAATAAATCTGCGGACCCTCTATAATGCTCAGATGGGGGTCTGTGTACCCTCTAAAATTTATACCTGGGGGTCTAGACCCTTTAAACTGTTGTGAAAACGGAAGCCCTGGGCTACATAACAATCGAATATACTTATAAAAATTAAAATGTGTTGTTCTTACTCTTAGTCCCATCTCGAGTTACACAAGATTAATTGCCGATAATCATTCCTTACATCTTCAATTTTTCCTTTGATTTTTAAAACATAACTATTTAAAAATCACTGAATTAGTGTATGGTTACACCATGGTCTCTCCCCACTCAGATTATGTCCTCGTCTTTGTGGATCCTCAGAAGGTGCTCCTCCTTTTCAGTACCAGGTCCCTAATGTGTGGAACTCCCTACCTCCCCATATCTGTCAGTCACCTACACGATCAGTCTTTAAAACCAAATTTTAAAAAATATATAATTTGGCATATCAGTGTTCATTTGCTTTGCCTTCCACAATGTGATTTTGGATGGTGTAACTGTCAACAGAATGTGTTCATTGTGTGAAAGACTTTTGTGATTTATAGTGTTTGAGTGCGTTTATAATCATTTGTAAAGCGTTCTGAGCCTGCCAAGTAGGGAAGGACACCATAGAAAAGCAATGTATTATTATTCGATATTGCGGAAAGATCACCGTGTAACAAATTTATCTCATACAAGGACCTGGGTTGTTCTTTTTTATTTCTTCTGTCTTTGCACTCAGGAAGTTGAAGAATGCCCCAGGTGGTTTCTTTGGTGCCCGGGGAGCCAGAAAGTTCTGGCTGACACTGACAAAGTGCTGGCCACCTGAAACTGGTCTGAAAATGTAAAAACACAACTTTTACATTATGATGAATATTCCCAATCACTGTATCTGTCATATATATGCTATTTCACAACCCTTGTACATAAACCACCAGTGCTGTTTTCGGTATGGTGGTTTCATGTACAAGTGGGTTTATACCTTCAACCAAAGTACCAAAGAGGTGCGGTCCAAGGTAGAAATGTGGAGAGTGCCCTCTGAAAGCAGAAGTGCAAAGATCTAGGCACAAACCCTTCAAGGCATTTTGTAAAAATAAAGGCTTGACCAACCTCTGAGTGATCACAAAAGTCACTTGGTGAAAGCTGGTTTTGCGGCATGAAACTGGCATAGTCTCTGTTACTTAGTATGGCAAAAAAAATGATATGTGCCCTTGTGTTCGGATGTTATGTGTTACGGTAACCACGTGCTGTATGTCACCACAGCAGTTTGACTGTGGAGCCAAAGCACATATACTGTTGAGAGCACATTCAAACTGTTGAGAGGTGGGCTAAACTGATCCAATTTTAAAAAAAAGAAAAAAAAAGGCTGTTTTAATGTTTAGCCTTTCCAAAGGAAAACTGTACATGATGAGGTAAGCATTAAGTCAAACAACCTGAAACATAATCCACATGTGTCTATCCATACATGTGCATTCACAACCTGCTTGTAACAAGGGCAATAACCTGCTGCCAGTGACAACGATAGCGTTATGTGATCTGGACAGGAATTTGCCAGTGTGATCCTGTCATACAAAATTTGCTAACAATTCCTAAACACATGCAATACACTTTCTAAATTATAAAAAGTATAAACTGCCCAAACAACATTGTAAATTGTGAGTACTGCTCCATACAGGAGCTGCTCAGTGTTAAACCCCAATAACTTTAAAACTAACTCCATACAGGTGCTCAGATGGATTCAGACTATAACAAATTTAATACTCAGAGCCCATAGTATTTTTAGCTTACTTACCCTGTTCGCACAATTATATGCTATGCCCTCTAAAAGTGTGATGATGATGACAAAAATGTGTAGGAAGACAGTGGTACATTTCATGGAACAATATACTTCAGGCTGCATCCTTACCAACAGCCGTTTGCAAACTCAGAGAAACCTTTTCACTTTCAGTGTTAATGAAAACAAAATTAATTTGCCAAAAAAGACTGTCCCCAGATGTCATGTTAAACTAGCTTTTTAAAGTGTTTCTTAAGGGTTTGGGTGAAAACAAGTGGCTACACACGATTGCTCTGTAACTGTACAAAACTGATGGATTCAGTTGCAACTGCCCTAAGAATGTTCTGAGGCGCAGTGCGGTCACTTGAATCAAACGGTGGAGCAACGGGCATATTCAGATAAAAAAAAGATGTTAAAATAATAGATGCACTTATTTGAACGCACCGCAGAGCCACTACGGGCAAACGTCTGCATATAATATCAACAGCAACACGGGCACATGCCGCCACAACAGCCATGTTTGTGACCGTCGCGCGCTAATAGGGAGCAGTCCGTTATCCCCAACAAAGAAGTTTTACACTGCATATCTCAGGCTTCGGTCAACCCTTTTAGATAAGAGAATAAAAGAATACTATAAAACTACTGTAAATTGAATCAATATCGTGTACACAGGGTCAGGTACGACATATAATGTCTTCAATAAAACAAAATTATGAGACATCCCCTTTACGCCATCTTTTGCGTCAGCGAATAAATTATCGCTAATGACGCGCTCGGGTTCCTTTGCCAGAAGCTGACAGCTGTTTCCACCCAGGAACGTCTCCGGATCGCTGTCCAGATTTACACCAGAGGCATCGGAACCTGCACGAGGCAGCCAAAAGGAATGATGATGTGTGCACCATTGTCTAAGGCCATCCTCTTGGCCTTGGCTTTGGGTGGTCTGGCAGCAGGTTCCAAGGAAGAGGAGTTCAATTACATCCACCATGACCACCCGGCCACCATTGCCTTGATGGAACAAGTCCACCAGAAGTGTCCTGACATCTCAAGGCTTTATAATCTGACCGAAACTTCAGTAGAAGGCCGGGAACTTCTTGTGATTGAGCTCACAGAAAACCCAGGCAAACACATCCCAGGTAATATTGTTTGATGATTTGTATGATTATTTTTTTTAAAAGTAAAATGTAGATAATAGGAAATCAATTTCTAAAAAAATATAAAAGTACTAGAAATAGACACACAGACAGACATAAACACGGAGAGTAGGTATCAGTTTTAACTGGGCAAACAGATGACAAATCAGTTGACACATTTACCAATGTGGTGTGGCTTCATCAGTTAACTATTTCACTACTTTCTCTTCTGAGTGAATTAGTGCACAATATGATAATAAAATAAATAATAAATCAGCGCATTAAATAGGCACTTTATCCCAATTGAAAATCGGCTCAAAGCGCTGCCATGAACTGAACCCAACAAGCATGCTCACGTGAATCACGCGCATTCACTCACACACTGTACATAAATACAGAACATTTCCGTGCTAAGGCAAGCTCAAGTGAGCTACTGAAGTTTTGGAACGTCAAATCATTTATGTTTAAAATTTGATTAAGTAGGCTGAAATTGATGCCAAAGATAATAAAGGTAATCCTGTGATATGACTATTTAAAAAAAACAAAAAACATTTTGTTGTGTGGACCCTCTATATTTTAGTTAATAAAAACACCAGTGTATCCACTCAGTTTGAGGAACCGCTGTATTAAACCTCCTTCTTCATGATAAAGTTAAGTGGATGACCCTCTGCGGAGAGTATTATCCCACTGTGCATGCCCTACCCTGAAAGTAAAACTATTTCTAATTGGAGAAGCACTGTTTAAACTTGACAGTCAGTGCTATACATGTGCAATGTTTGAATCTTTGATAGGTATATAGGAAGTCAGAAAGTAGGCTATGAAAGTTACTACTTGTCAATCTACAGATTTTTTTTTTTTTCATAAAACAAAATTGTCTAATTTCACATATATCTTTCTCCTCTCCCTAAGGCAGAAATAGGTTGAGAATAGCAATGTGAACAGACCGTATAAGTTATAACATGTTTTTTATTGCTTCTGTTGTGTTAACCTTATTTCTCTTTCTTAATTATTATTTTTCAAGGAGGGAGGGCCAAGTAATGTCATTTATTGTGCTCTGTAAGTAAAAGTAAAAGCCTTGCTTATCTAGTGGTTAGTGAGTTTAATATGTCAAACCGTGTAATCCTGTCAGATTTGCAATAATTTCTCTGTGTGTAAAGATGTGTTTGACATCACGCACTATATGAGTATATGATGCACCAGCCTGTTTATTTGCTGGCTATCATTTTATTTATTGTTATTGTGAAATATCCCGGTTTTTGCTAGAACTTTACATTTAAGTTTGTTTTTATTTAAAATAAAAAGGGGAACTGCGATGAAGTCAGTGGCAGGCTTCATCGTTTTATCTTGTTCATGATTGATTTGCTTTGAGTTACAGAGTAACTGACACTGTCTGCTGTCAGAGATATATATGTCTGTTATTTTGATAAAGAGAATGTTTGAGCGTGCCGTCAGCATAGGATATAACAGAAAGCTGTCGATGACTGGGTGTGGGTTGTTTCTCTAGCTCGTAGCTGTTGTATTCACAATGCAAAATCTCAGCCACCAGTCAATGACATGTGCAGGAAGACAGACTTTCTCAAATTGTCAATTAAATCATTTCATGAATTAACATAAAGTATGTGAGTGTGTGTAGGATTATTTGTCAGAGGAAATCGGACTATGAAAATTGAGCCTAAAGAGAGATTGTGTTATCTGTGGTCATTATGAGTGGGGGTGTGGAATTAAAGAGTGTGTGGTAGGGAGACAGAATCGTGATTACAAAAAGAGAGCGAGGGGAAAATGAGGTGCCAAGATGTCTGTCTAGAGTTCAGTGAGACTGAGATAGTGATCATGATAGTTGATACAGAATACCCCTGTTTCATGCTAACAGGTGAACTGTGTGTAGGAATCAAACACATTATTTCCAAGTACAGATAAATTAAAATCCTGTGCTTAATTCATTTAGAGTTTATCTTCTTCAATGAGGAGTGGTCATCCGGTGTGATGAATCTCTCACAGAAATGACCCCTTTGAGCTGTGGGTGTGATATATTGGGCAGAGAGAATAATAACAGACAGATTATCAGTAAAATACTAATAGGCATACGTGGGTGTGTGGGTGGCAGGATACAGAATTACAGTGTTGACATCACCTTACAGATATTGATTTTCTGCTGCTCCTGCAGCTGCTGTCACTGTCCTGATTTCATCTGTTTGTGTCCCTATCTAAATACCTAACCCACACATGACCCCTATTTCTAGTTGTGGCTGTAAAGTCACTATAAAGAGCATTTATAGATCTATGTCACTACTTTTGTTTCTAATGTCACCATTAAATTAGAACTTAATAAGTAAATTAACCAAAAATATGTCAAGTAGACCTTGAAGTAGAAGTGTGTTTGTTAGTACAGTGAGTTTGATTGCCTCAATGCTGTAATGTGCAGTGAAATGCATTGTCAATTATGCTTCTGTGTGGTGATGTATGATGAGGCTCTAAGCAAACACTTTTTTGTACAACACTCTCAGCCAATTTTCACCCACCACCCCTCTTTTCACACACACACACACAGAGGTCCATACACACAGACAAGTCCTTTTACACACGCATGCAAACACAAAGATTCCTGTGCTTAGCAAACATAAAAGTTTTGTCCAGGCAATACATTGTGATGAAACGATGAGGCTAAGCATTCTTTATGAACATGATTATAAAACACTTTAATGTAAAGAAGTACCCAACGGAGAAAGAAACACGCTTAGAAAAGACGGGTACAACACAATTTATTAATATTTCGGGTAAATACCCTTTGTCAAAATAGACAAACAAACAAACATAGAGATTAGCCGCTACTTATCTTCAATGGCAGAAGGAATGTGGCAACTGAAGGAGGTGACGTAAAATAAAAGAAAAGAAAAGGAAGAACAAAAGTGCGGAAAAAGTAAAAATGACGTCAACGAAAAATCGCGTAAGAGAGAGACTCGGAAAGAACCTGAACACGAGAGACAAGAGTGTGTGCAAGCACGTGCAGGAGCGAGCGAAAGAAAAGGCGTGTAGATGAGGCCAGAGAAAGAGAGAGAGAGAGAGAGAGAGAGAGAAAGAGAGAGAGAGAGAGAGAGAGAGAGCGAGACGGAGAGAGAGAAAGAGAGAGAGAACGAATGGGGAGTACCCTTGGGCACGAAGTAGGCTGAGTGTCTAATACACAAAGCCTGCTAAACACCAACCCGAAGGCAAACTTTATATCACCTTCAAGTTGAGGACTACCTCGGGGAAAAACGGGAGGACCCCGGGAAAAAAACCCCAGCATTTAGCACGGTACACAACAAGTAATAAGTCATGAAAACAAAGCAAAGAATCAAAATCAGTAAGAGAATATTGGTATAAGTGGAGAGTAGGTAGTTGTGAAACCGTCTTCAAGGGTAACTCAAAAAATAAGGGGGAGAGAGAGAGAGGGAGGGGTGGGGGGGGGGGGGGGGGGGGGGGGGGGGGGGGGGGGGAAAGGGGAAAGGAGTAAGGAAAAAAAAAAAAAAAAAAAAAGGGAGGGGGGGGGGGGGGGGGGGGCGGAAGACAATCAGCCAGAGCCACCAACCCCACCCAACGGGCACCCACCAGCCCACAGAAAAACACACAGGTACGCAACAAGACGACCACATACATCCCCAAGGGATGCACACGATCGCCCCGCCCCAAAACCGCGTATCAAACCGTGAGCCGGAGACCCGGTGCCCGACTTAGAGAGAGAGAGCGAGACGGAGAGAGAGAAAGAGAGAGAGAACGAATGGGGAGTACCCTTGGGCACGAAGTAGGCTGAGTGTCTAATACACAAAGCCTGCTAAACACCAACCCGAAGGCAAACTTTATATCACCTTCAAGTTGAGGACTACCTCGGGGAAAAACGGGAGGACCCCGGGAAAAAAATGTAGACTTAGCCCTTCAACTATTGCCGTATTGGTAGCACTTTTTGTCAAGGTGGTTCCATTTGCTGTCGATAGCATTTTTTGTTGGGGTGATTCCTTTGGCTGTTGGTAACGTTTTTGGCTCATGTGTCTAAGTACTGGACCATCTGTTCGGCGTCCGTGCTAAACTTTAGCGTTGGCATTTTGTCGGAGACTATTCAAGCAACAGACTTCAAACTTGGCACAAGGACACTTTGTGGCAAGACCTTTCTAAATAAACCAATTTCAGTGACCTCTCTCAAAGGTCAAGGTCACAGGGGTCGATCCAGAAATGTTTTTTAAAAATGGCTATATTTTGACACAAATTGTTTCTTCGCTAATATTATTTTTATTTCAAACCCAAACTTGGTACAGAGATACCTGATGGTAAAACTGTTCTATGCATACTAATTTGGATGACCCCTCAGAAAGCTCAAAGGTCACAAGAGGTTGGCAAATGTGTGAGTGGTGTCAGTATATTATCACACAGTGCGCACCGCATGGTGAACACGTTACTTGCACGTTATCAGCCATTCATACTAATATGGGATGCGGCATCATTTTGCGTTGACTTTCAGTTTTGTGCAGAGTCAAGTTGTGGAAAATAGTGCTCAGCATTGCACACCAAAAGACATGTTAATTTCAACCTGGTTCCGGATTGAGCAAAGTTTCATGACAGCAGTCTAGATTTGGTTTTTGTCACTAGTTTCTTTGTGTATTTCGAGCAGGTTTTCACGTTGGTAAGCTGGCCATGTACTACTCTTTTCAGTGGACCAAACCTTTCCACGTGCTCTCACTTTTGTTGGGTTTCTGTGGCTTTACCTTTTTGTTGGTATTTATTTGCATTGATATTTATTGCATTTCTGTTTGTCATTTGTTGTATCCATATTTTCCAGTGTGTATATTATTTTGCGTCATTTTGACTGTTAGATGTTAGACCGCTTAGTGTTGTTCACTGGATATTAGTTACTTAGGCACCGTTTTGCCGTTCATTGCAGGGTTTTTCTCGGTTCTTAATGGTAGATTAGATGACATTGTTTTGCCGTTCCTGTGGGTTTTTGGTCGGTTCTTGATGGTAGATTATTCTGGCATTGTTTTGCCATTGATTGTGTTGTTGGCAGATGCTTAATGTAGTTTTCTTTCCCCTAGGGCTACCCGGCTTAGAGTTAGATCGGTTCCTCTTGTGAAAGGACTGTGTGTCTTTGAAGACCTAATGTAACCACATCATGACGTCTGTAGGAAATGGCCACGTTCCTTTGCTCTTGCTACGATGGTAGATTATTCTAGCATTGTTTTGCCATTCATTGCATTTGTTGGGAGGGGGTTTGGATGTGTAGTTTTCTTTCCCCTGCAGTTTAGTTTGGTTTGTCACGCTAAAAAAATAACTGTCTTTTGTGAGACGTTCTGTAAACACATTTAAAGAAGAGAGAGCAAAATGAGTTAATTATACAAACAGAAGAAAACAACAACATACAACTGATGCAGTTTTCTTAAAATATCAAATTTGTGACCCCTTATTATGCTAAAATAGGAGTCCGTGTACCCTCTAAAATTTACACCCGGGGGTCTACAGACCCTTCAACAGTTTACGCTGTTGTGAAAACAGAAGCCCTAGATGCCCCCTCGGAAAAGTCAAGGGTCACAAGGGGTCGGCAAGTGTGTGAAAAATGCCAGTATGCAAACTTTTCAATCAAATTTGGCACAAAGGTCACTGGTGACAACACCGTTGTATGCATATTAATTTAGTCACAAAGGTCAAGGATCACGGAGGGTTGGCAAATTTGTGAAAAATGCATACACTTGAAGAAAACTTGCTGGTATAAAAGCCATAAATGTAAACTTTTGTTTAGACATTTGAACACTAGCTCATTTCAGTGACCTGTTGAAAAGGTCAAGGTCACACTTATTAAGTGGATTGGTCTCACACGTTAACCATAAGGGCTTTGCCTTTCTTGTTGTTATGCATGAATGACCACGACAAAAAGTGGTGCAACAGCCAAAGAGTTAATTTATTATGTTAATGCACTTACAGGCAAACCAGAGTTTAAGTATATTGGCAACATGCACGGCAATGAAGTGGTGGGTAAGGAGCTGTTGCTGCGTCTCATGGTCTACCTGTGTGACGAGTACCTTAGTGGTAACGAGCTGGTAACCTACCTCCTGCAGAAAACACGCCTCCATATCCTGCCCACCATGAACCCAGATGGTTGGCAGAAGGCTTATGAGGAACTGCAGGTGAGCATTCATTGTTAACCCTTTTTCAGTAGTGGTTTAGTCGCAATAATTCCTACAGGAATCATTGTGCCAAAAACTGCTAATGATATGCACAGGGTTAACCCTTGATGCTACTGACAATACCGATCAGTCCAAAAATGTGTCTTTTTCAGTTTTGCTGAACAGTATCATCAGTAGCAGGCAAGGGGTTAATCCCTTTGAAAAATGTATGTTGCTCCTTTGGAATAACATGCAGGCATGGGAATTGTCCGCGAAATTCCGTGGGAAAAAGAAATCGTCCGCGAAAATAAAAAGGGGTTTCCGCGAAAAACCATTGTGGGTAGCAAAACAAGCAAAGCACCGGTTTTATTCCGCAACAGAATATGACACGGCAGGCGGTGTCCGTGGCCAGTCTGAGTGCGCGGTGCGCGGTAAACTCTGAACTTAGGCGGGCAGACCCAAGGTGCCCCGTCAACTGCCCCATCTTCCCCCCCTCCCCTCCCCCCCCCCCCCCCTCCCCTCCCCCTCCCCCCCCCCCCCCCCCTCCCCCCTCCCCGCACTGTTTGATTTTTCGGCACCGAGAAGCAAGCAAGGTCCGGCGCCTACCCCCCCCCACCCCCCCTCTCCCCACTGTTTGATTTTTCAGCCCTCGCGGAAACAAGATCTAGCGACTCCTATCCACCCCCACCCCCCACTGTTTGATTTTTCAGCCCTCGCGGAAACAAGATCTAGCGACACCTACCCCCCCTCCCCCCCACTGTTTGATTTTTCGGCCCTCGCGGAAACAAAACAAGATCTAGCGACACCTACCCCCCCCCCCCCACCCCCACCCCCACCCCACCCACCCACTGTTTGATTTTTCGGCCCTCACGGAAACAAGATCTAGCATGGTGGAGGTCTTTTGTATCAGGTTCAAGGTCCCAAAGAAAAAGTTGCCCCCCCCCCCCCCCCCCCCCCCCCCCCCCCCATGGAGTCAAGTGATCCGGCCTTGTTTTGTATCAGGTTGAAGGTCCCGTTTCAGATGATTTTTGCTTGGGCAATTCCCATGCCTGAACATGAAATATCTCAATAATATATACATATACTGAAAATACATTTGCAACAAGTCTTAGTGCTGCTATCTTTTGCCCATTCATCTCTTGACAGTCTAACAAGATTATTGTTTTATAGATGGACCACCATTAATAGTTAAAGGGTGGTGCCAGAGAGTACTCATTACTGTCGGTGGTCGATCTCCTGGCACCATCCTTGCACTAGTATGGTCTTCAGAGGTTAGCTCTCTCTCTCTCTCTCTCTCTCTCTCTCTCTCTCTCTCTCTCTCTCTCTCTCTCTCTCTCTCTCTCTCTCTCTCTCTCTCTTATATACACTTTGAGGATTTAAAAAAGGTATTGAACATAGAGAAAAACATTACATTACAATGTTGTTGTTTACTTTTTCCAAGTGTACTGTAAGAAGCTTAGCTGACAATAGACTGTCAATAATGTACAATAATTCCTGTGTCATTGAGGTTTTACTCTGACTGTACTTACTAAGTAGGCTTAGCATGAATGAGCAGCATTTGCATAGTGAATTTAAATCATGCACACACCAGTAAGCAATGTATGCCTCTAGGAGGACCTTGTATAGTGGCATGCACAAGATTTAAGCCTGCTCGTACAGCTGACTCCAGCTGGCTCTTAACCCATTGCATCCTGAGTCTGATTTCTAAACATTTGCTGATTATATCTTGTGAAAGCTACATTACAGATTAGGAGATAGATCAACTGTTTTAGTTTAAGCAGGGTTCAAAATACTTTTCAAAAATACGGGGCCCTTTGGCCCCCCTGTTAGTAAAAGTAGTGGGGCCCACAGGAAAGTGTTGGTACCACGCTGATGCGTTGAGTACCGCCTACCGCTGCTTTGAGACAAAGTAGGTCTGACAAGAAGGGGGCACGTCGGGCCCGTGGACATGAAAATAGAGGGCCCGAGGCCAAAGTAAGGGGCTTTTTGCCCCAGGCCCCCAGTTATTTCGAACCCTGACACCACCCTTGAGCTATCATTGTCAAATTAATGTCAAGCAGTCACTATCAGGATGAAAAAAGTTAACAGTATAGAGCTGGCTTAGGGACTGGTGTACTAATGTCATACATGCACTGATGTAGTCTGCATGTCACTCCCATAGGAGCCAAAGGCTGACCAGCATCTGTGAAAATCAATATCTGTTCAGTATTCATCTGGAGTTAGTAGCTAATTTACGCGGCCATTGTCCTCAGCAGCTGGTTCTGATGGTGTCATTACCTACATGATGTGTTTGAGATGATATTGATAAGTCTTAATGACAGCTTCACGTATTGGATAAGATCATGGCAATACATGTTTATTCAACCGGTACTGTATTATATTTAACCCTTTTCATTCTGATACACTACTGCTTGAAATTAGTTTGACTATGATAGTTCAAGGGTGGTGCCATAATAGCTTGGCACCTGAGGTGCCAAGCTATTCTGGCACCACCCTTGAACTTAAATGGTTAATCTGTCTCCTAATCTGTAATTTAGCCTTTATAGGACAACAAGCAAAGTTTTAAAAAATCAGCCTCAGGATGTAATGAGTTAAGTAGTAGTAAATACATTTCATCAGCAAGTATATTGACATGAGCCCCCCCTCCCCCCTCTCTCTCTCTCCCCCCAAGCCACAAGAGTTTATGAGGATCAATGCCTCCTAATGGGTTTATGAATAGACTGTTCAAACCGCCATGAAACATCTTTCATCTTCAAGAGGCATAGGTTATCATGCATGAGTCCCTGCCAGCTGCAGCGACTCATGAGGATCAGTGCAAATTGCTGACACTTGCAGGAGCTCAAGGATCTATAGACTAAAGCTTTAACCTGTTTAGTGCTGAGAAAATTTCAACGCCACCCAAATGCTAGAGGTATAGATCCTCATGAGACTCTGCAGGTGGGGGTGGGGGTGGGGGGGGGGGTGGGGGCGGGCGGCTCATGAGGTGTATAACTGATTTAATATTGCTTTCAGAAAAATGGAACAGTGCAGTGGCTGACTGGCCGTTCCAATGCCAACAATGTGGACCTAAACCGCAATTTCCCAGACCTGAACGACGAGATGTTCAAACACGAGACGTCTGGCACTGGACGTAACAACCACCTGCTGAAACTGCAGAAAGTTCTGGAGGTCAACAAGGATGTAAGTTTTAGTACCGTTTATGTGAGATCTGCAAACGGTACCGATTAGCATTTAAGGAGCAAAGGTCCTCGACCAACATCGGCCATAGTTGGCCCACGAACAGCAGTGCGCAGACCAACTACAGTTGACATTAAACTTGGGGCCTTTTGCATGCTATAAAACACTATTTACAGATATATTTCTTATCAGTTATTTTTATAGTCTAATATTTCAGTTTTAGTTCACATCACACCTGTTACATACGTTGTACACGTCGCAGATCAAGGTACATGTATGTAACCGGTGTAAAGTTAACTAGTAGTTCATGCAGATCCAGGGAGATAACCAGTTTGAGTCCAACTTGTATCCTTTGTCTTCTGTGTCCTACTCAATAGCTGCAGCCAGAGACGCGTGCCATGATGAAATGGCTGGCGAGCATTGGATTTGTCCTGTCCTCCAATTTGCATGGTGGGGACCTCGTGGCCAACTACCCTTATGATGAGACGCGATCTGGGTCCAGCCAGCAGTACACAGCCAGCCCTGATGATGTGAACTTCATGTAAGTCTGTGCATCAGTGAAAACAATACTAGTGTGCACAAGCACGCACACATACCCAGGTGTATATTTGTAATCACACTCAGTAATGCCCACATGTTCACACAGCAGCACAAGCAGTAAGATGTTAGTTGTTTATTTTCTAATATCTAAGTAGTAATAGTTATGGTGTTGATGTTATATTATATCCCTTTCAGAGGTAGATATTTGTGGTTATGCTATAGTGGTCAAGGGGCCTTATTAAGTCCCTTCTATTAATAGAAGGGACTTTTTAAGATGGGTCGCGGTGGGGCGAATTTAATAGCATGTCCGTGATGTCAAAGGCGGGCAGGCTAAACCTCTAACAATTGAAGTAACAAGATAAAAATTACGTCATGTCTAGTTACGCTAACCTCACTGCTGAACGTACATTTGGCATGAAGCGCCGTTTGTGCGTATGTATGTATGTGTGTGCGTATGTATGTAAACAAGAGAATCTCCAATATTTCTGTACACACAAGCATGAAACTTGGCAAAATACTTTCTTAAGTGGGTGGCTAAGAGAGCCTCTGAGCATATTGTAATTGAATGTCTCATTGAAGACATAAACAACCGTTCATAGGAAGTCGGTTGACCCGGATTAGAGTCCGTAATTTTTGTCATATTTACTTGAACTTTTGCATATCTAGTTTGGAGAAAGACATTGGATGAGTTCGTTAGCAAGCTTTGTATCTTTTCAACTTCTTTAGTAAAAATTACTTCTTTCAGAAAAGAATTAAAAGAGTAAAAACCTTCTAGAGAAAGTCAAGACAGTGGCGGTGACGTAAAAGAGGCAACTCCGTCACCACGCAGACACTGACATAATACTCTAAATATGACGTCATTCTCTTGCGCGCGCGGCTCTCTCTCTCTCTCTCTCTCTCTCTCTCTCTCTCTCTCTCTCTCTCTCTCTCTCTCTCTCTCTCTCTCTCTCTCTCTCTCTCTCTCTCTCTCTCTCTCTCACACACACACACACACACACACACACACACACACACACACACACACACAAACATGCGCGCATCTCCAGGAGGAATAGATCCTCATGTGCCCTCCTGCCAATCTATGCCTCTTGGAGATGTTTGGGGGGTGCGTGCATGCACGTACTAACACGCACACACACATCAACGCGTTTTCAGAAGAGCATGTACTTAGTTTAGTATATCATGTAGCTAGGTAAAGTCAACCTACTTTCACACAAATTATAGCAAGACTGAAATTGTACCATGAAGTTCTAGTTTTGTGACCATTCTCTCAAGCCTATGAAGCGAAAGTGAAACTCGTATAACGTAAAATATAAAATTACGTAAACACTAAAACTTGCGTCTTGACAAATGACGTTTGACAAATCAATGGCGCGTATGTCCTGCGCCCCTTATAGAACTCACTGACGCATTGGCAGATCTGCAATACTTTTTCAATAATAATAATAATAATAATTACGGTATCTATAATGCACTTATAATAATTATAACTCTAAGCGCGCACTCACAACTCGCGCACGCATGCGCACGCTTTAGACAATGACTCACGTACCACAAATAGTGAAATACATTACGACGGTCAGCTTGGGGTGGGGAGGGTGGTGATATAGTGCTAAAACTGTTGAAAGAGGTGAGTTTTGAGGGCGGACTGGAAGGAGGAGAGAGAGTGTTTCTGACGGTGGGAGAGTGTTCCAGGTGGATGGATCGTAGACGGAGGAGCGGGGGCCGAAAGTGTTGAGTAGGAGATCATTCAACATTAGAAAAAGGTCAAAGACAAAAGGTAGAGGCCATCGACAGTGAGGACAGCTCTCATATAGAAGGGACTTTGTGGATTATGGTTCATCCCATCTTGTTATTATTTATGATGCAGATGTTTCAGATATTATATTTTATTTTTAGTCATAGTGTTGATTTATTATGATGTGCCCTGCCCCATCAATAACAAAGGGTAATTTACTTTGCTTATGTGTCTGTATTGTTTTTCATTTGTAATAAATTTGCTTTTTAGTTACCTGGCCAAGGCCTATTCTTACTTTCACGCTGAGATGGCGGACCCTGACCGCAAACCCTGTGACAAGATGGGGGGAGACACTTTTGAAGATGGCATCACCAACGGAGGTGCTTGGTACTCTGTTGGAAGAGGTAATGAAACACAGTCAGTGTGATGTGTGTTTTGCAGCATTTTTACCACAAAATGATGCACATCATGGTAGTTTCTGTGTCTACCTTGTTCGCTCTTTCTGTTCTTGCGGTCTTTGTTTAGGGGAAGGAGGTTTGGGGATGGTTTGAAACCCATGGATGTGGACTTATCCACTCTGGACTTTGCCATTTTGTCAGTGTTGGCCTCAGTTGGCCCTTGCTGTGTTAACTAAGGCCCCAGGATCTTTTGCTTATTAGGGCATGAAAAAATAAGGGACTGATTCTCAGTATGACTACCAAGAGAAGCTTCTTACCCCATTCAAGTGACGCAAAAGTGCTGCATTATGGCTGCACTGAAACCCCTACAAGTTGTGGTGGCTGCATGTGCAGCTACTAATACTGTTTGCAAGGGGGTTAAGGGTTGATGGGTGCAGACTAGCTAAGTAACCCCATCACTGCTAAGAAAGATTAAAACACCACCCAACTCCGGAGACTCATGAGGATCAATACCTCTTGCTGAAACCTCTTTGTATCCATGTTCATTTGATGGCTGGATCTGTGACGTTGAATTTACAATGATTTTGAAAAGACAGTCTGCATTCACTGGCAGTGAAGGGGTGAAGCCTGTATATTTCATTTCCCAGATGATTATCCCATATCATACTAAGGCTAAAAGCTTCAAATTTATACACTGCCATATATGCAAGCTACATTATAGTACTTAGAGATAAGGATATAGACCAATGGCTTTAGTTCAAGGGTGGTACCAAAATAGCTTGGCGCCTAGAGGCGCTAAGCTATTCTGGCACTACCCTTGAACTATTTTAGTCACACTTATTTCATACACTGGTGTATTCCCAATGATAAGGGTTATCTGTTGGCAGGCATGCAGGACTACAACTACCTGGAGACAAATTGTTTTGAGATCACTCTGGAACTGGGCTGTGAGAAATTCCCGCCTGAGTCCAAACTGAAGGGCCTGTGGGAGGACAATGCTGTGGCTCTCGTCAACTTTATGCTGCAGGTAGGATCTTTTATTTTACCCTTTCGGCTGTCAGTAGCACTTTTTGTCACAATGATCCCTGCCGGAAACATCAAGACAAAAACAAAAAAATGCCACCGTGTTAAATGTAAATCTGAAAAATATGTCGACACTTTTAATTGTATGACAGTTTTGACAATATGTTTCCATTATGTGAGATGTCAAGATAATAATATTGCCTGAGGTGTTGTGAAAACAAAAACGGTGCAGCACACATTGTTTCCCATTTTGAGTCAGATGTGTTTCTGTAGCTCAAACTATATTTGTGTGTTTGTGTATGTGTGCATGTAACTTACGAGCATGTTTTCTGTTTCTGTCTACAATTTCTACAATTTCTTTCTTTTTTTAATTGCTTGTTCAATTTTTGGCTCACATGCGAAGCAAAAGTGAGTCTATGTTTTGGGCCAGTGGTCGTCCATCTGTCGTCTGTCGTCCATCCACCGTCGTCCGTGGTAAGCTTTAACGTTGGCATTTTCTCAGAGACTATTCAAGCCACATTCTTCAAACTTGCCCCAAGGATACATTGTGGTAAGACCTTTCTAAACATACCAATTTGAGTGACCTCTCACAAAGGTCAAGGTCACAGGGGATCGAGAAATAGGTAAAAAATAGCTATATTTTGACATAATTTATTTTTTCTCAAATACTATTCACAACTTCAAACCCAAACTTGGTACAAAGATACCTGATGGTAAGACCTTTCTATAGTACTAATTTGGTTGATCCCTCAAATAGGTCAAGGGTCACAAGATCTCAGGAAATAGGTGAAAAATAGCCATATTTTGACAAAAGATATTTTTTCTCAGGGATGACCCTTGGAAAGGTCAAGGGTCACAAGAGGCTGGAAAATGTGTGTAACATGCTAATTTGTTTCCTCAAAACACATTACCGATGACATGACTGTCAGGAAATAGTCTACTTGCTTACCAATTTTAGCCTAAGGCCCAAAGGGTCCCCCCAGGAGGCTCTCGGGGATCCCTAACAGGGACGAGAGTAGCCTCCCCTGCCCATCCGGTCACGTGCCCGGTGGTGTCTCCTTTAGCCAGTTGTCTACTTCGCTGTTAGCGTTCGGACGCTTTTACCTGAGCCTCTGACCCTTGGAAAGACTGTGTACGGTTCGACCGTCCCTTACCGGCCTGCCTTCGCCTAGCCTCTCGTCTACTGCTTCTGGCGTGGCCTCCGTCTTCTCTGTTAGCCCTCGTCTGTGCCTCGTGCACTTGGCTGGCCCTGGAACCTTCTAGGCTTCCGTCGCGCGGTGGTTGTGCTTCGTCACCCTGCCATTCCGCCATGGACAGGTAAAGTCTCGGCCGCTTCCTATGTCTCGCCTGGCTGGGCCGGACGTCGGGCTTCGCTCGAGCTACTGTTGTTTTCTCTTTGCATTTCACTGTCAGTTTCGTGTGTTTCTTAAATTTCGAAGCTTTAAATGGCGGCGTTGTTACCCGCCGCCGGTCGCCTTTCATGTTTGGGTACGGGTTGCAGTTACCAAGTGCGCCTCTCCCCAGTACGGCGACTTCCAGTGACCTACTGTCCGGTACTTTGTGCTTCGTCACTCTGCCGTTCCGCCATGAAAAGGTAAAGTCTCGGCCGCTTCCTACGTCTCACCCTGCGGGGCCGGACGTCATGCATGGCTCGGACTTCTGTTTGTTTTCTCTCCGCATTTCACGGTGAGTTTCGCTCGTTACTTACTTCGGAGCTTTAACTGGCGGCGTTAGTTGCCTGCTGCCCGTCACCTTTCATGTATGGGTATGTGTTGCAGTACCAAGTGCGCATCTGCCCAGGACGGCGACTTCCAGTGGCCTGGTGTCCGCCACACAGTCTGTCGACCGGGTGCCGCCTGCTCCTCTGTCATCGGCTGCGCTGGCTGCCCCTCTTGACTGGAGGTTCTTGGTCTCTACTCTGGTTTCCACCGCCGAGCGACCCGCGACTTTCCGCCTTCCTTGGGACCTCCCGCGGCACGGTGGGATTGTTCAAGCTCCCCTCGGACTTGGGATACCCCACACCTCATGTCCCTGGTAAGTTTGTAGCTTATTCGTAGACGCGTTAAGCCCGCTGACTCCTCCGGCGAGTCGCCAAGCCGGCTACATGCCCCCCTCCTTAAAAAAGGAGCCCCGGGCACCGCGACCTTGTCGCCTTTAGTTCATGCGTCGGCCTTCGGCCAAACCTCAAGCCCGCTGACTCCTCTGGCGAGTCGCCAAGCCGGCTACGTGCCCCCCTCCTTGAGCCCCGGGCACCGCGACCCTTGTCACTAATTAGTTTAAGCGTCGGCCTTTGGCCCTTCTTTTAAGCCCGCTGACTCCTCTGGCGAGTCGCCTAGCCGGCTACGTGCCCCCCTCCTTGAGCCCCGGGCACCGCGACATTGTCGCCTGTTACATACAAAAAAAAAGAAAAAAAAAAGAAGAAGTTGACGCTTGGCCTCGAAGCCCCTCCTGAGCCCGCTGACTCCTCCGGCGAGTCGCCAAGCCGGCTACGTGCCCCCCTCCTTGAGCCCCAGGCACCGCGACCTTTGTCGCTAATTAGCTTATGCGTCGGCCTTCGGCCCTTCTTCTAAGCCCGCTGACTCCTCCGGCGAGTCGCCTAGCCGGCTACGTGCCCCCCTCCTTGAGCCCCGGGCACCGCGACTTTGTCGCTAACTAGTCTACGCGTCGGCCTTCGGACCTGCTCAGCCCGCTGACTCCTCCGGCGAGTCGCCAAGCCGGCTACGTGCCCCCCTCCTTGAGCCCCGGGCACTGCGACCTTGTCGCCTATTGTAGACGCGTTGGCCTCGCGGCCCCTCCTAAGCCTGCGGACTCCTCCGGCGAGTCGCCGAGCCGCTATGTGCCCCTGCCTTGAGCCCTGGGCACCGCGACCTTGTCGCCAATTAGTTCACGCGTCGGCCTTCGGCCCCAGCCTTAAGTCCGCTGACTCCTACGGCGAGTCGTCTAGCCGACTATGTGCCCCCCTCCTTGAGCCGGGCACCGCGACCTTGTCACCTTCGTTCTCACTTCGGCACTTTGGCCTCAGTCTCTGGGCCCGCTGACTCCTACGGCGAGTCGCCAAGCCGCTTGTGCCCCCTCCTTGAGCCACGGGCACCGCGACCCTTATCGCCTGTTGGTACCCTAGTCGGCCTTATGGCCCTCCTTCCAACCCGCTGACTCCTCCGTCGAGTCCCCCAGCCAGCTACGTGCCCCCTCCTTGAGCCTCGCGCTCTGCGTCTGGTTCGTCCTTCACATACCTCGGGACTTCGGGCCGTTTCCCCTGGCACCTACGGCCTTTCCACGTTTTCACCGGTTCTCGTCTGTTCACTGAAGTGAAGCTATGTCGCGCTCTGTTAGCACTTGGATGGGTGCCCCCTGGGGTACACCCAGTGCAGTGGGGATCGACGTCTTCGCCCTCGTCGCCTGGATAGTTGCGTCGCCCGACGTTCGTCGCCCGCCCGCTCGACTCCCTCCGGTGTCCCTGTCGACCTTCGCCTTGTGATCGGCTCTGTCGTTCTCCTCGGGACATCCTTTTCCCCGCTCCCTGCACCCTTCGCCTCCAGCGTCTCCCCGACCCTCTCCGGTGGATGACTCGGCGTCCTGCATTCGCCGCTGGGCTGCTGGCGTCTAAGCCTTCGGCTCCCCGGTTCGCTGGCCACTCGCTCCCCTTCGTGCTCGCTGCCTCCGGTGGTTCTGCCGGCACTCGTGCTTGCGGCAACCCTTCCCAGCTCTAGTGGATCTTCCGCGTGGCTTCGAACCCTCCGCCCCTTGCCTTCCTTCGTTCGTGGCGGCCTGGCTCCTTCCTGACCATCTCCCCTGATGCAACGTCGCAGCTCTACCGTGCTCCTGTGGGTACCCGCGTCTTTCGGCCCTGCCTGGCAGTCTCTGAAGTAACCCTTCTAGGCCTGTGGGCCCAGCGTCACCCTTGTGGATTGAGTTCCCGCCCCTTCGGACCAAGGCCCTCGCCCTTCACGCGCAGGTCTCCGCTCTTCCTTGGGAAGTTGCGATGCTGCTCGTCGCTCGGCACGGCTCCCCCGCCTCGGACCCTTCTCGTTGCCTTCAGCCCTTGGTCGTCGCCGCCAGCCTGGACCTACCCGTTGCTTCTATGCGTCCCATGCCTCCCGCCCCCGCCGTTGTCTTCGCTTGCCGTCGACGGGACCGTTTCCAGCTCGGCCTCTCCGGTGTGGTCTCCCCCTCAGCCCTGGGTCCTTGCGTGGATCGTGGATGCCTTGGTTGCCCGAGACCTTCGATCTTCCGCCAGCCGTTCTCCTCCTTGGTCGACCTGCTTCTGCGGTCTCAGTCAGTGGTCCCTCTTCGTAGGGCAGGGATGCTCTCCTCCTCCGGTTTGCTCGCCTGGTTGCCCTGGTCAGCGCCAACAGTCCGACCTCTCGCCCTCTCGCCACTTGTTCACCTAGGGATGGATTTGGTGACCGACCGCAACTTGGTGCATCTTCCCGAGCCTCGGATCCAGTTCGTGCCTTTCTAGCCCGCGGGTAGCTGCGGACGCGGCGGTCCCCACCTGACTGCGGCTCCAGCTCCTCCTCCTGATGAGTGCGGTGGCTGATCTCCTTCCCTCGGTCTTCTGTACTCCGCCTTCGGAGGCCGTCCTCCGGCGATCTCTCTACCCTGGTGCCGATCTCTCCTGTGCTGCGGCCCATCGGCTTCGCTGGACGGACATTCTTGGCTCGGCTCCCGGATTCCCCCTGACCCCGCCACTGCCCGTCTCTCGCTGCGTCGTTGCCGGTCTCGACGGTTGGGGCGCTCTCCTTCTTCCGAATTTTCGCTCGTCGGCCGGCCGCTGGCCCACGAACCTGACTTCGCGGCACGTCAACCCGCTGGGACTGGTTGCAGTCGGCAGGCCCTCGGCGCTTGGCGATACGATCTTCGGACTCAGGACCTCTTCGTCCTTCCGACAACCCCTCATTCGTGGCTTGCCTTCAGACGCAGGAGGAACCCTCTCTCCCGACCTCTGCTTCCTCCTCTATCGCCCCCTTCGCTGGTGCGAGGACAGCGACTTCTCCCTCCCAGCCCGTCACACTCCAGGTCACCTGTTCGTCCTGGCTGCCTACCTCTTGCGACGGAGGCAGCTTCTTCACACGGATTGCGCCCTACGCTGGGACATCCTTCGCTGGTTCTGCGCTCGTTGGGAGACCCCCCCTTGTTCTCTTCGCCACGAAGTGGAGCCTCCGGCTTCCCCTCTTCATCTCCCCGTTTCCTGACCCCTGGCCTGGGCAGTCGATGCGCTTCGATCCCTTGGGACAGACTGGTCGCTTACACCTACCCTCCGGCGGTCCTGGTCCTCAAGTCCTGCTCAGCCTCCGGGGATGCAACGCAGTCCTTCTCCTGGTGGCCGTTCTCCTGGACCGGATCATGGACTTCTGACCTTCTCAGTCTCGCCACGGGCTCATCCTTCCTCTTCCCACCCCCCGCACGATGCTCGAGCAGCGCCGACAGCCGCTCTTCCACCCCTGCCCCGAGCGACTTCTCCTACACGCCTGGTGATTGTGCGGCAAGCTCTCTCTGCTGGAGGCTTCTCGAGTGTGACTGCAGACGCTATCGCTTCAGCCCGCAGACCTTCTACCAGACGTGTCTACGAGGGAAAGTGGCGTGCTTCGTGCCTGGTGCTCTGACCACCGCCTCTCCACCATCGGCCTGACGACTCCTCAGCTCGCGGACTTCTTCGCTGGCTCGTCCAAGACCAAGGTTGGCTCCCCTCTGGTGCAGCAGCTACACCTCTTGATCGCTGACGCCTACCGTCACCTCGGCTGTCCCGACCCAGCGTCTGCAAGGACCTGCCCGACCTTATGGCGCGTTTCGGCGTGCAGCGTCCGGTCTCCCGCTCCCTTGTCCCGTGCTGGGACCTCCCTGGTCCTCCCCTGGCTGCCTTCGGACCGTTGAACCGCTCCATCTGGCCCGCTTCGCTGACGTGACTCGGAGACCTGCTTCCTGATGGCCCTCGCCACGGCGCCCCACGTCAGCGAGCTCCACACGCTCTTGTCTCGCCCCGCCGGCCTGCAGTTCCGAGTGGATGGCTCCGTTCAGCTACTCCCGGATCCTTCCTTCTCGCTCAGCCTAGGTCTCCCTTGACAGCGCCTCCGGTCATCGCCACTCGGCCGCTTACACGACCCGGCTTCCTCGGGGGACTCCGCAGCAAGATCCGGTGCAGGCTCTTCGTATCTACCTACGTCGCTCCAAATCCGTGCGGAGGGGACGGACTCGTCTCTTTGCCGCCGACCACTGGCAGAACCAGCTTCTCAGCCCAAACGTTCTCCTCCTCGCTCCGCTGGGTATTACGGTCCGCCTATTGCGACCTCTCCCCACAGGGAGCCGAGGCACTGAGGAACCACGCCCATGGAGTGCGCGCTAGGGCCGCACGTCTCGCCTTCGCCGCGCCTGTGTGGTTAAGGACATTGTGGCTGCGGTGGGGTGGCGGGACGAATCTACCATCGCCCGCTTCTACTTCCGCGCCCTGACAGTTCAGCGCGACAACCTTACGCTGGTGGGCAACTTCTGCGGCGCAACACTCCCTCCAGGCGCCCTCGGCGCTTTAAGTGGCACTTCGCTAAAATTGTCGGGAGTGTGTGATCAGGAGTGACGGGCCGTCTTCGTCCCTAAAGAGGTTTCTTAAAGGGATTGTGCGGCACCCTCCTCCTTTTTGTCATTCTTCCTGACAGTCATGTCATCGGTAATGTGTTTTGAGGAAACAAATTAAATTTTTCTCTAAAATGTATTTTTTCGAAAAATACTTACCGATGACATGACTCGGAGGTCCCTCCCTCCTCCCCGCTTGCCGCTGGTAACTCCATAGACAACTGGCTAAAGGAGACACCACCGGGCACGTGACTGGATGGGCAGGGGAGGCTACTCTCGTCCCTGTTAGGGATCCCCGAGAGCCTCCTGGGGGGACCCTTTGGGTCTTAGGCTAAAATTGGTAAGCAAGTAGACTATTTCCTGACAGTCATGTCATTGGTAAGTATTTTTTGAAAAAATACATTTTAGAGAAAAATTAATTTTTTATAAAATTGTAGTTATTCCCAAATTTTTGCAAATTTTTCAACCAAACTTGGTACAAAGATAGCTGATGATAAGACCTTCCTATGCATACTAATTTAGTCGACTCATCACAAAGGTCAAGGGTCATGAGGGGTTGACAGATTTGTAAAAAATGCTTACATTTTCAGAAAACATGGATTTTGCTGCTGCAGAAGTCAGCCCTTGTCACAGAGGTCACACTATATGTAAATCGGTCATACAGGTGAGCCCTAATGGCTTTGCCTTTCTTGTTTCTCAAATACTATTCACAACTTCAAACCCAAACTTGGTACAAAGATACCTGATGGTAAGACCTTTCTATACGTACTAATTTGGTTCATCCCTCATAAAAGTCAAGGGTCACAAGAGCTCAGGAAATAGGTGAAAATAGCCGTATTTTGACAAAAGATGTTTTTTCTCAGACTACTATTCACAACTTTAAACGCAAACTTGGTACAGAGATACCTGATGGTAAGACCTATCTATGCATACTAATTTGGATGACCCCTCAGGAAGGTCAAGGGTCACAAGGGCTCAGGAAATAGGTCCGAAATAGCCATATTTTGACAAATACTATTCACAACTTTAAACCCAAACTTGCTACAGAGATACCTGATCGGAAGACCTTTCTATGCACACTAATTTGGTTGATCCCTCGGAAAGGTCAAGGGTCACAAGAGCTCAAGAAATAGGTCTAAAATAGCCATATTTTGACAAAACATGTTTTTTCTCAAATACTATTCGGAATTTAAAACCCAAATTTGGTACAGAGATACCTGATGGTAAGACCTATCTATGCATACTAATTTGGATGACCCTTTGGAAAGGTCAAGGGTCACAAGAGGCTGGCAAATGTGTGTAAAATGCTGATTTTGATAAACTCATCACAAAGTTCAAGGGTCACATGGGGTTGACAGGTGTGTGAAAAATGCTTACATTTTCAGAAAACATGGATTTTGCTGCTGCAGAAGCCAGCCCTTGTCGCAAAGGTCACACATATATGTAAATCGGTCATACACGTGAGCCATAATGGCTTTGCCTTTCTTGTTTTAACCATTGCCGATCAGGCAGAGATGTGTTATTGACAGTATATTTATATTATTGCTAGTTTCCATCTTGTCGCATACATTTTTTTTTCTTATTGATGATATTAATGCAACAACAGTGTAGATTTTATAATTTCTAGCATTCTCATCGTTCAGTCTTTTTTATCTGAACGAATTTCTGATATTCAATGGTGGTCCAGAAGTAAGGGAGAAAACTGTTGAATACAGTCATCATAATTTTTAGTGAAACCATATTTTTAACCCTCTGCGTGTCGGTACCAGTTTTAATCACAATGATTCCTGTAGGGATCATCGCAACTAAAACTGCTGCCAACACGCAAAGGGTTAAAATGCTGGCATTTTTATTGAGCCATTTTGCTGCATTTTTGCCTCTAGTCCAGCATGCATTCTCTTTCTGCATTCATTTCACTTTCAGAATGAGATGGTTTTGATTTGCATCTCGGAGGAATGCCATCGGTAAACCACTGTTCATGGTTTGGGTTTTCACTCTGTGTGGTGTGAGGGTTTGGTTAAGTTGTGTTTACAAAGAAGTGAAGTGCATATGATCTGTAATTTTGTGGTCCAACAATCACAGACCGGCACTTGTAGACTTTAAAACAGAAGAGGAATGTGGTTCACACAGTATAATTTTTTTATATGGATTCTGTAAAGTGATATGTTTGAAGTACTGTTTAACTGGGGTTTGTTGCTTGGGGTTGCCAGTTTGGGCATTTTGCATGATATGGATACTGCATGTACCAATGTTTTATGCATGATGCACATCTCTGCCATTATTCCACAAAAGCCAGTATGTCCATTTTTGAGAAAAGCAAGGTTTTCATTGTTATACAAAATAAAATCTCATATATACAGGCTTTTGCCATGTAACAGCAGATAGCCCCCACCCTCTGCACAATTTCTCTACTTTCTTCTGGGTCTACCTCTCTCTCTTTTTCACCTTGTTGCTTATTAACTCATTTCATCCTAAAGCTGATTTTTTAAAAATGCTTATTGTCCTATGAAGTCTACATTATAGATTCGTTCAAGGGTGGTGCCAGAATAGCTTGCTGCCTCAGGCGCCAAGCTATTCTGGCAACAACCCTTGAACTATCATATTCATAGTCAAATTTATTTCAAGCAATGGGTGTATCAGGATGAAAAGGGTTAAAACATTCAGACCTATTATCAAAATCATTCGAAATTTTGGAGTTGTCTTGTGAAGCGTACGTAACGGTCCAGGAGATACATCAACCATGAGAAGCTATACTGCCAGAAGCTATGCTCGCACCACCTGAGAACTGGCATAGTCGATCTGTCTTCTGTTTGAATGTGTCAGAGCTGAGCAGGTTCACGTAGTTAAGGGGGTCTGTCCTGTTCGGAATTATTCTAGACAGTATATTTCATGTTCAGCTTGTGAAAATGTCTAAAATGTTATGGAAAGTTTATATTTTTCTTTGTTTTTCTGTACATTTGTGGTGACAACGTTTTGTCTCGATTAAAACATAATGTTACATGAGAACACAGAAGGAAGGGAAGTTGAAATTAAAGATCAGGTGTCATGAAGATGGTTTGACCAGAATGACCTTGATACATTTAGCGAAAAAGCACATAATCTTTATGTGACACATGACCTGGCAAGACTGTCTAGCATAATTTGCTGGTAATTGTGACTAATAGGTAAATTTAACTTTTTCACTCAGAAGTGCTTCAAATTTGTCCTGATGAGACAGCACAGGCTACATATCATTAACAATTGTTTCATTTTCATAATTTTAGTAGTAATTACGACTCCACACTTGGAGCAAAAAGTCAGCTATGTAACAAGCATAGCATAGGAGAATGACACAAAAGGCAGCTGATGTTGCATGTTTTCCAAAATTTTCCATGCCAGCTTTACCATTTTTACCTTTGTTCCACAAACCTGTGTTATAAATATTTGAATGTGTATGATAGTGAATCTGGACAAACTCATTGCATAGAACTGTGACAAAAGTCTAGCTCATTGTCACACCTCAACTGTCACCAATGAGAGACATCGCCTTTGGTGTAGTTAGGTGTCTTAATATGACCAAACACCATAATTTACCATTGTACAAGTGAAAACAGATACCGCTTTTCCAAAATAAATTTTGTCGGATAAAAAGTGAATTAATTTAACCCCTTCAGTGCCAGTTGCTGCAGACTGTTGTTACTGCAATCTTTATTAATTCAAAACCAAAGGTCCGTAGCTGTTCCAGGGACATGGATTCAAAGTGGTGTCAGCAAGAGGTATAGATCCTCATAAACCTCAGCAACTGCGGGGGCTCATGAGGATCTATACCTCTTGCAGTTGTGTGGTGTTCAAATTTTCCTGGCACTAAACGGGTTGGCTGTTCATAGCATTCTCTTTTGCCACAACAAAGAGTGCAACCAACAGCTGAAGGGTTAAACATAATGTCACAAAAGCACTGGTCTTTCTTGTTGTTTTAAGGTGTTCACCTATTGGCTGGAAACTGTTTATTCTCGTCTTTGAGAGAGTGTCATGAACTTTGTGACAATTTGTTGTCATTGAAGGAGTAAGTCCAGCATTGAGTGATTCCTCTTTACTTCTTGCAGTCACACATCGGCATCAAGGGTACAGTGAAGAACACTGCTGGAGAACCCATCGCTGATGCTGAAGTGAAGATTCGCAACCTGTCTGCTGGCAAGCCCGTTGAGCATGACATTTTGTCTTGTAAGTCTGCTTTTTAACACACTGAACCCTGTGATACAAATTCCAAGATTTGAGAGTTGTCCTCTGATCTGAAAATTGCTACTCAGGTTAAGAGGCAGGTTAAGAGACATGTCGATTGTTACAAGTTAGTGCCAGAATACTTGCTGGTACCTTTCCTCTGCCATTAACCCGTTAGCATTCAGATTCTTTCAATAGAAAAATGTACCTAGTGTTCAGATTCTTTTGTGTTACAACAAGAAAAGTATAGTTGTTTCATTGGAGAGGCCAACATTCGATTGCCTGACATCCTAGCACACTGAGATTTGGCAGAAGTATTGGAAAGTAGCTACACTATACATGCGTGGTCATGTCATGTGGCTAGAGCAGATGGGTCATGTCACCGTCACCTAATATGTTACCAAATCTTGGTGACAAAGCTGTATTAGTAAACAAATCATGCACTCATATACTAGACATGCAGCTGTGAGTCCCAAAGGTGAATGCTGTGTCCTATCTTGTCCATCTCCAAACCCTGCAAACGGGTCATATGCTGCTGACTGGGTCACAAATTGTCACAGAAAATGTCACATGTGCACAGTGCTACAGGTAGTGTCACATGGTCACGGTGTTTGTTTTCCATTTTGGCTGTTTTGTTTGTCAAAAAATATACCTGAGATGGAGGGAGAAATAAAAAAAGAAACATTCTAGTGGTCTGCTATCGCTGCACATTGTGAGTGGGACCCGTTGCTTCCACTAACTCCCGCACTGGTATCGCTCGCTCAGCTGACCGCCATTTGACAAAGAGGTCATGAGAGGAAAGTCATCTTTTGGGCCATTTCAAGTGTTTAAATCTGCATCAAAGTGATCTTCAAAGTTAGTGTCTGATTCGAGTAATTCTTGTCTTTCGTATTTCTCAGCATCTCTCAAAATAACACATGTGTACTCCTCTGTATAGTCAGCAATATCGCCCCCATTGCTGGTAGCCGCCATTTTCCCATGGTCCCATTTGTGAATGAAAATAATGCGATCAGTTCCAGACTCTCTGCTACATGAATTGGAGGGTGTGTGCATGTACAAATAGCCCTAAGATATGATTGGATCCCCTGGGGTTTCCCCAGCAGTGGTTGGTTCTGTTTGGGAAGCCAGCTGAAGGCCACAGAGTGATGGGAAAAACCCTTTTCACGCACTTCCGGAACGAACAGTAGCGGCTGCTTACGCAGCTCCTGGTTATTCCCGAAATGAAATGCTAAAGGGTTAAAGGGTTTTTTACCCTTTGGCTGTTGGATTTTCCAACAGACATATTGTTTACACCATTACTAATTTACTGTTGGATGACCCAGATATCGCATACATAATTTATGAATTCGGCCAGCAAGAGGCATAGTTTGTGCCGCTTGCCTTTTTTTGTTGTTCTGATGGTGAAGGGGTTTAACCCCCTTGTGCATGCAACAGTCTTGATAACGGTATCAATGGCTGCCTGTACAAGGGGCGGGATAACCCCTTCACTGCGAAGAACAAAGGAGCAGGATCCTACTGCAAGAGACATAGATCCTCATGAGCCCCCACAGTTGCAGGAGCTCATGAGGATCTATGCCGCTTGCTGAGAACACTTTGTTGCCATGTTGCTTGGACTATTCAGGCTTTTTAATGTTAAATTAATACTTTGGCTGTCAGTGGTACTTTTTAGGTCCCTTCTAAATAGAGAAGGGACTTTTTAAGACGGTTCGCGGTGGGGTGAATTTAATAGCATGTCCATGATGTCAAAGGCGGGCAGGCGTAAATCTCTCATAATTGAAGTAACAAGATAAAAATTACGTCATGTATATTTACACTCAACCGCCTCAAAACTTTCGCCGAGGAACTGCTGGCAGAAGAACAGGCTGGCTTCAGAGTTGGAAGAAGCACTGTAGAGCAGATTTTCAACTGCCGCGTCCTGATTGAGAAACATCTGCAGCATCAGCGCGAACTCTACCACAACTTCATTGATTTCAGGAAAGCATTTGATCGCGTCTGGCACGACGGACTCTGGCAAGTCATGAGATCGTTCAACATAGAGGAGGGACTGATCCAAATGATAGAAGCGCTTTACAAGAACGCCTGCAGCGCGGTTCTACTTAACAATCAGTCAGGCGTGTTCTTCAGGACGACGATCGGTGTCCGTCAAGGATGCCTGCTCTCTCCTGTCCTTTTCAACATATTCCTGGAGAAGATCATGCAGGAAACCCTCCACGACCACCATACTTCAATCTCTATTGGTGGCAGATCCCTGTGCAATCTTCGATTCGCAGACGACATTGACCTCATGGCAGGCAGCAATAGTGAGCTTCAAAACCTGACAGACAAACTTTCAAGTAGCGCAGGGTCTTATGGCATGGAGATCAGTACGGATAAAAGCAAAGTGATGATCAACACCACAAGCGACAGCAGCAGCAACATTCACATGAACGGCCAGAAGCTAGAAGAGGTCAATAGCTTCAAGTACTTGGGAGCCACCCTGTCCAAAGACGGTAGTTGCATAGCAGAGATCCGTATCAGGATAGGTACAGCAACATCCGCAATGGCCAGGCTGGACAGGATATGGCGAAGTAACTCCATCAGCTTCACCATCAAGTACAGGCTTTACAAGTCCCTCGTAGTGTCTATTCTACTCTACGGCTGTGAGACTTGGACACTGCTTGCAGACTCAGAAAAGAAAATCCAGGCCTTTGAGAACAAGTGCCTGAGGAAGTTGCTCCGCATCTCGTACCGCGAGCACAAGACCAACGAATATGTACGGAGCATCGTCACTTCCCTGGTGGGCCCACATGAACCCCTTCTGGCAACCGTGAAACGGCGCAAGCTTGCTTGGTTTGGCCACGTGACCCGACACAACACCTTGTCCAAGACTATCCTCCAAGGCACTCTCGAAGGAAGTCGTCGGCGAGGTCGTCAGAGAAAGAGTTGGGTCGCAAACATAAAAGAATGGACCGAACTCGAGATGCCAGACTTGCTTGCCACCGCCCAAAATAGAACTCAGTGGAGAGCACTGTCTGTTGCTGCTGCCTTTCAGTCCCCCCAACGCCCAGTTCGGGCAAGGGACTGATGATGATGATGATGATATTTACACTAACCTCGCTGTTGAACGTACATTTGGCACGAAGCGCCGTATGTATGTGTGTGGGTATGTATGTAAAGAAGAGAATCTCCGATATTTCTGTACACACATGCTTGAAACTTGGCAAAATACTTTCTTAAGTGGGTGGCTAAGAGAGCCTCCGAGCATATTGTAATTGAATGTCTCATTGAAGACATAAACAACCGTTTATAGGAAGACAGTTGACCCAGATTAGAGTCCGTAATTCTTGTTATATTTACTTGAAATTTTGTATATAGCTAGTTTGAATAAAGACATTCGATGAGTTCATTAGCCAGCTTTGTATCCTTTCAATTTATTTAGCAAAAAAATTAATTCTTTTCAGAAAAGAATTAAAACAGTAAAAAAAACCTTGACTTCTAGAGAAAGTCAGACAGTGGCGGTGACATAAAAGAGGCAACTCATTCACCACGCAGACATTGACATAATACTCTAAATATGATGTAATTCTCTCTAGCGCACCGAAGTCTCTCTCTCTCTCTCTCTCACAGACATGCACGCATCTCCAAGAGGCATAGATCCTCATGCACCCAGAGAGCGCATGAGGATATATGTCTCTTGGAGATGTTTGGAGCACATGCACGCACTAACACACACACACACACACATCGGCGCGCTTTCAGAAGAGCATGCAGGTGACCTGATATCGCTAGTTTGGAGAAAGACATTGGATGAGTTCGTAGCCAGCTTTGTACCCTTTCAACTTCTTCACCAAAAATTATTTCCTTTCAGAAAAAATTAAAACAGTAAAATACCTTGACACCTGGAGAAAGTCAGACAGTGGCGGTGACGTAAAAGAGGCAACTCCGTCACCACACAGACATACTCTAAATATGATGTAATTCTCTCTCTCTCTCTCTCTCTCTCTCTCTCTCTCTCTCTCTCTCTCACACACACACACACACACACACACACACACACACACACACACACACACACACACACACACACACACATATGCGCGCATCTCCAAGAGGCATAGATCCTCATGTGCCCGGAGGGTGCATGCCTCATGAGGATGTTTGGAGTGCGCACAAAGACAGTTTGTGACTAGTGGTGGCAAAGGGTTGACCCATTTAGTCCCAAGTCCCTAGAGCAGGAGATTGATTGACCATGATAATTCAAGGGTAGTGCCAGATTAGCTTGGCACATGAAGGCACCAAGCTAATCTGGCACTACCCTTGAATTATCACGGTCAAGCCATCTCCTGCAACTGGTACATAGTCATTAGGCAACGCCTCCAAAATTTGAGACATGAGACCTTTGGGCTAAAAGGGTTAAAGACTTTTTGTTTCCACTTGCAGTGGAGGCTGGTGACTACTACCGACTGTTGGTGGACGGCAGTTATGAAGTGACCATGGCTGCCAAGGGCTACCACCCAGCCAAGAAATGTGTGACTGTGGAGAACGACATGTACGTGGGGTCCGGCATCGCCCAGGAGGCGCAGGTCGTCAACTTCAAGCTGACCCCTGAGGCAGAGAAAAAGCCGGACGAGGCAGAGGTCACAGCCGAGTGTCAGCTGATTGTTGACGGACAGAGTGCTGAGGGTGATAGCGCAGACGCAGAAGAAAAACGCAAAGGTCATAAGAATCTAGCAGTAAGTTGATGAAAGTATGTTTTACCTCTTTTTGTATACCCCCAACCTCACCCCTACCCCTCTCTAGGAGGGAGGGGATTATATTGATATCACTTTCTGTGTAAAGTTTGAAACTTCTGAAGAGGCTATAATAATAATAATGGTGATTTTTATGGCGCCTAACCTGAGTTAGAGCTCTAGGCACCTTACAAATTTAATAAATATGAATCAGTCAAATCAGAAGCCATAGCCCATAGAGGGCAGTTTTTACCCATTATATTCTAAAGTGCATAATGTGCCCTTATAAATCATGCAATGACACTGAGATTTTCACTAAGAAATGCCTGTTCTGAGTGTGTGCCTGAACAGTCAACTTCAGGAACATACCTTTAACCCATTTAGCCCAGATGCACCACAGCAGGATATGGATAGTCCATGAAATTCAAGTGTAGTGCCAGATTAGCTTTGTGCCTGATGTCGCCAAGCTAATCTAGCACTATCCTTGAGTTATCATGGTCCATCCATCTCCTCCTGTAGTGCTACATTTGTTAGGTAACGCCTTCAAAATTAGTTTTGCATGTACCAAAAGAAAGAGAACTCCTGTGACTATCAAGCTGCTTTCTAATCCTCGGTTGCTTCCCTGGCATTGCCCGAGGCCTACCGTCACACAACTACTATTATCTGGTGCAGCAGAGGAACATGTATAGTTGTGCATGTCATCTGAATTTATTCCAGAAATCAAGATTGAAACATTTCTGAGAGAGTGTTCTTCAGATCAGGAATAATTTCAGTTTTGAATTGTGTAATTTTTGGTTTGAAGATGTTCAGCTGGAAGTAAAGTTGCAATAGTGTCGCTCTCACCCCAATATGCTACTATAATCTTTGGAATGTTTGATCACATTCATGATGTCAGTATTTTACAGTGTCATTGCATGATCACCTAACACAACTGATGGGCTTTAACTGTGGGCTTTAACCCATTTAGCCTCAACACCCTGCAGCAGAAGATGGATTGACCATGCTAATTCAAAGGTAGTGTCAGATTAGCTTGGCGCCTTCAAGTGCCAAGCTAATCTGGCACTACCCTTGAATTAGTATGGTCAATACATCTCCTGCATCTGATGTTGTTAGGTAAAACTTGCAAAATTTGGGAAATGCGGCTGTCGGGTTAAATGGGTTAATATTGATTGTTATCTTGCAGCTGACAGAATCTGAGGAGCGTCAAGTCCTCCTAGAAGTACTGGCCTACATGGATGAGCGAATCAACTGGGCCAGCCTGGGGCCGCAGATGGATCTGTCTGATCTCTACTACACTTTGGCCATGAAACTCAGCCAGCTGGACGCCAAGATACGTGATGAATTTCTGGAACTTCTGCCTCCACAGATGCGCGAACACCTCTTTCAGTCTCAGCAGTAAACAGTCAGGTTCACAGAGAGTCGTGGGATAATAGAACTAACGCCAGGCTATACTAACTAGTTTCAATTAATCCCCGTGTATGCAGCCACCAGTACTGATTACAGTACTGGTGGCTACAAGCACTGAGGGATCATTTTTTTTTTATTTTATTATTCCATTGATGTGGTATATTGTAAAAGGTTGGTCTCATACACACAATAAAATTATATAGTTCTCAGGACAGATGTCTCAATGTTGCATTCACAATTTAACGGTGAATGTTCTGTCACCTCCTTTGCCATAAACTTTTACTGTATTTGACTAAATGGTTTTACAATTGTTTGAATAATACTAATGGTTAATGAGACCAGTATATTTTGCGGTAACTAAGAAACATCATGTTGCTGACCGTGATGAATGTTAATTAGTGCAAAATAAACCTGCATCCTCCATGTGTACAAGACACTGAGGATTTTTCATTTGAGAGAGCTTCAATTACCGAAGTAGCTCTCAACGGCAAAACTTTTTCCTGCGGACGCACTGAACACATTGCCTCAGGTGGCAGTTTCTTTTTTTTTTTTTTTTTTTTTTTTTTGGTTGTGGGCAGTATTACTTTACCAGGTGAATTGGTTCCTAAAACTTAAGTTACATTTGTGAAAGCAATAATTGTTTTAATCCATAGACTTTCATGGCTACCTTCAATCTGATCAAAGTTCTTCTTGGAGATAATTGCTTTGGTTCACAGTACGTGTAAGCCTCATGTTGACACAGACAGCTTTTAACGCCATTTGTCTAAAATCCAAAGTTTTCTTCTTTTTAAAATTATTTTTATCCTTGAAGCCCTTGCTTCTAAATCAGTTTATAAATGTTAATATTTACAATTGTGTTCCTTTATCTATCTGAAATCAGGTATTTTTCTCCAAATCCTTCCCTCCCCCAGCCCCAGTATCATCCGATCTTCAGGCTGGTCCGTAATGAAAATCACAATCAGCTCACAGTCTTTTTTTCCTCAGCATTCCAGGCTTTTCCACTGCCGTCAGTTACATTTGATCTATTTTATCTCCAGCTTTTCTGGTATCTTGGAACCACAGTAGAACATGTTTTGAGCAGCCACCTTTTCTTGCAAGAAGAAAGTGGTCTAAAAAGACAGGTGCTCTCTCAAGAGAAGTCTCGAAGGGCAGAAAGTGTCCCCTGTCATTAAAGACCATCTTTTAGGTGCTACACAGCCACCTAAATGATGGTCTTTAACCCTTTTAGCCCTGGATCCCTACAGCAGGAGATAGCTTGACCATGATAATTCAAGGGTAGTGCCAGATTAGCTTGGCGCCTTCAGGCGCCAAGATAATCTGGCACTACCCTTGAATTATCATGGTCAAGCAGTCTCCTATAGCTGGTTCATAGTCGTTGGGCAACAGCTCTAAAATTTGAAAAATGGGACCTTGGGGCCAAAAGGGTTAATAACAGTTTATCTCTCGTGAGGGTGGTCACTCAAACAGGTTCTGCTGTAGATCTATTCCTTTTTAAGCTCAGCCCCCCCCCCCCCCCCCCCCCCCTCAACCGCCCAAAATACAGCCCCCTCCTGTCACCCAGCAGATCTCTTTCATCCATCTTGTTTTCCCTTCAATTACGCTGTTCGTGTTGATGTTCTTTTGAACAAATATCACTCTCTCTTGTGTTAGCATTGTTTGCTTAATGACTTTTTGTGATAGTGCATATTTTCTCTGTACAGGTGTTGTTGGGGTAGAGCATGGTGGTGGTTTGATCCTTCACCATCAGTTTTGACCACAATTAAAAGTCTCAATAAAAGTGTGCTTTCTACCATTGCACAGCAAAATCAAATATGAGTTAAATCAAATGCATACTGGTGAGATTTGAGTATATATGTGTAAAGTACTAAAACTGTTGTACGACACATTTTACTTGTAAGTACATCAGTTGTGTATGCCATGGGTGTAAACAGCTGATAAAACAACCATACTCTGCCCCTTTCAACAGCAGTCATAAGTAATCCCCTTATACACACTGTTTATACTTAAAATGTGATACACTCAGTGGTCAAATGTAAGTACTTGTTATTGCATTGTTAACCCCTTGTGTGTGCAGCCACCGGTACTGTGAACAGTACCAGTGACTGCATGTTCGGTGGAATTAAGATCACTTAAGAAAACCAGTTTTTCCAGAACTTTTGATCTGTACTTATTACAGTGGGTATTATCTCAGACATTGTATTTATACCGGTAATATTAACCCTTTAGCTGTTGATAGTGCTTTTTGTGGAGTGATTCCTGTATGTTAACCCTTTGGCTGTCCATGGCACATTTTGTTTAGGTGATACCTGTAGGAATCACCTCAACAAAATGTGCCATGGACAGACAAAGGTTAATATACTAACATGTTTTCTGTTAAGTTTCCTTTGTTTATATTTTTATTGTACAGGTGTTGACATTTGAAAGTTATTTTGTCCATACTGGCTCACACATTTTGTAGTTTATTGCCTGTGTTCACAGATCATATACTAATGAGGACTGCAATCTGTATATTCATGTGAAAAGTTTTGCTCACTGAAAAATGAAAAAATGTTTTCAGAGCACAGCATTCCAGGTTTCGTTCAGATTGTTCTTTCAGTTTTTGTTTTTTGTAAGGAAATATTAAGGGCTACAGGCATTGTGAATGCTAAAAAAAAAAGAACGAACAGAGTGGTATTTGTGCCTCTAACCCTCGCTATGCTTGCGCTTTGTAAATAAGTATGTTGTGATCACTGAAATACTAATTCAGAAACGTAATAAGGGTGTAACATTTATGTGCCTGAGTTCCAAGGCATTGCAGCGAAGTTATCATTTAGTATGTTTAACCCTTTGGCTGTCAGCGTATTTTGTCACATTGAACTATCAAGACAAAAAGGGCTACTGACAAAGGGTTAAGAATGAATTATGTTTAACAAAATGTTTTAAGTTCCTTTACCATGGAAAACTGCCCCCTGCATTTACCCTGGTGTTGTGATGTATTTATTTGCTTTTGTTATATTTTATGTCTTTGCGCTCACTACTGGTAAGTTTTTTTGTGACATTTTGTGCTCATTATTACATTAAGTATTGCATATTATGTGTGTAATAATCATTCATATTGTCCGTCTTGTATCACATTGTATTGTGATAACATTGTAGAATCATTTCATGTTATGATCACAAGGGAGTGTTTTGTCGGGTTAGCCAAAAGGTCTATATTCAAAAGATATGTATCACTGATAATTCAAGAGTGGTGCCAAAATAGCTTTGCAGCTCTGGGCACCACACTGTTCTTTCTCCATCCTTGTACTAACTTGGTCAATCTGTCTTTGGATGTACAGTCTGTAGATGACAGCTGCCACATTTGGGAATTTTGATTCTGGGCTCTATCTGTTAATTCATTCAGCCCTGACACACCACAGCAAGACATGGATTGAGCATGATAGTTCAAGGGTGGTGCCAGAATAGCTTGGCGCCCATAGGTGCCAAGCTATTCTGGCACCACCCTTGAACTATCATGCTTGAGCTGCCTCTTGAATTGTGATACAGTCCTTCAGAGAACAACTTCAAAATTGGAGGATTTCGGTCCTGGGGCAGAATGTATTAAGTCTGTGAGAAGGATAGTACATTTTAAATCACCAGTCTTAAAATTCACTGATCAAAATGCTTGTTGATCGGAAAATATGGAACATAATGACAGCGAGAAATTTACTCTTTGTGCGCAAGCTGTGGTTCAAGAACAGTACATTTTCTGTTTGTATCTTATGAGAGTTGTATATTTGCGGTATGTTATTAGTGTTGGTGACAGATTTACAATGGGTCGTCATTTCTCAGAAGACTTTAACCCTTTGGCTGTTGGTAGAGATTTTTGTTGTGGTGATTCCAGCAGGATTCATCGTGTTAAAACCACTACTGACTGCCAAAGGGTGAACCCCTTCAATGCCAGCATCTAGAACTTTCTCTAAAACCATCACAGATTTACTGCTAGATCACCTCATCTACATGAGGCATATGGATTTGATTGAGGCCAGCATGTGGCATAGATCCTCATGAGCCCATGCAAATGCGGGGGCTCATGAGGATCTATACCTCTTGCATTTTGGGTGATCAGGCATGGGAATTGTCCTCGGATCCGCGGTTTTCCGCGGAAAATAATTTCACATTCCTTGGGGAAAGAAGAAAAATCCTCGGATCTTATTTCCGTTGCCGCCATCTAATAGCAAAGTAGACAAGACAGGCATGGGAATTGTCCTTGGCTCGCACTGGTCACAGTCAGAGCGTGCCGCGCGCTGCGCAGTAAACCTAGGCGGGCAGACGCTCTGTATTTGATTATTCGTCCGGAGCAAGGTGTCGCACCCCCCCCCCCCCCCCCCCCCCCCCCCCCCGTCATTTGATTTTTCGGCCCCTCGAAGCAAGGCCTAGCGCCTACCCCCCCTCCCCCGTCGTTTGATTTTTCGGCCCCTCAAAGCAAGGCCTAGCGCCTACCTCCCCCCCCCCCTCCCCTGTGGTTTGATTTTTCGGCTCCTCGAACCAAGGCCTAGCGCCTACCCCCCCCCCCCCCTCCCCCGTCGTTTGATTTTTCGGCCCCTGGAAACAAGGTCTAGCGTCTTGGAAGCCTTTTGTATCAGGCTGAAGGTCCTGGACCCCCCTAGTTTCAGCTGATTTTTGCTTGAGCAATTCCCATGCCTGGTGAGTTTTTTTTTGTTTTGTTCTGGCAGTGAAGGGATTAAATCAGTTTAAATAGAGAGTCTGCTTAGCTCACATACATTTTACTTAAAGACACATTTAGAGAGAAATCAAAGGAATTGATGTACTTACAAAGTGTTTATCAGAGATGCATTTGAAAGCATATTTTGTTACCTATTATTTTAATTGTACAGATGGTATAAGACATTACATAGTTATGCAAAGTGCAATCAACCTTTTTTTAGAAACTTATTTATGTGCTGACAAGGTATAATCTCAGCAGGGTATATGTATATATGTAAGTTGCATAATCAGTGACATCATGTGTCCGTCTCTATGTGTTTGATTTTAATGTTTTCCCTATTCACCACAAATATTGTTTAATCATCACAGGTCAGCCTCAGTATACCTCGGTACTGGGGAGCCATAAAGTCAGAACACATTCCTTATCACACTATGTAGTGCTTTATAGAGAGGTAAAGTAAAAACGCTTGGTAGGCTGTACAGGCCAGCTAAGGCTGATGTCAGCCCGAGGACCTTTCGCTCACCAGGCGTCCCCATGGGAGTCGGAGGCCTGTGAACATATTATATACCTCATTATACTGGAGAGTGTTATATCGAGGCTGACCTGTACAAAAAAAAATAGTTCAATGTCTATAGATAGCCAAAACAGATGCCTATTGAAAGAAAAATAAATAGGACAGCATATTTTATTATATTTTGGAGCTTGTCTTAATTTGCTTCACATAAACTACGCAACATTTCAGTTACAGTGGGGGGTTTTCGCGGGAAAAACATGGTGGAAAGTATTGTGGTGATGTTCTTTGAAGGTATTTTTTCATGAGTTGTCTGTTATTCTTTTATTTTAAAGATGTGGTGAGGGGATGTTATATTTATTTGGTATGTGTACAATTCTGCCAGCGCTAGCCTCACCTATCTGGTTTGTGAGTATATTTTTAAGAGACATGGTGAGGGGATGTTATGTGTGCTGGTCTTTGATTTTGGACCTCATGACTGACAACCGTAGGTCCAAAACCAAAGACGGCACACAAATAAGTGAAATGAAATAAAAAGACAAGTAAAATTATTAAAATATTTTCTTGGCGTGATTTATTCTCGTTTTGGTTCAAGGTTTATCAGGTTGAAATGATAAAGTAAGAAACATTATTTGTCTAATAGCAGGTTTCATCACAATCTTTGTGTTTCACATTCCAATCTTGTTTACATGCACATGTAGTTTCGTTTCCCCACAAACATTGTTACTTATTGTTTCGTGAATAAATCTAGCAAAACGTTGCCACCTTTTGTGAATTCTGCATTTTTGTGTCTTTTTGTGTGTGTGTGCGCTTGCGTACATGCGTGAGTGTGCATTTGTTTGTTTGTCAGCAAATGTGTAAATATATCTCTGTGTGTGCATGTATGTGTGGGCTTGTGTGTGTGTGTGAGGATCCTGTTTTGAAGTAAGACAACCTCCCAACACGCTGAACCAAGTATCAAATCCGTATTCCCAAATTTGTTCCCAAACGCATTGGGTTTTGAAAGGCAGTTTAAGGCTGGTGTCAGAATATCGAGGCTGACCTGTGACCTCTAGGCACCAAGCTATTCTGGCACAGCCCTTGAACTATCATGGTCGATTCATATAATTATCCTTGTGTATCAGGGCTCCACAAAGTAAAACTGACGTATGCCACAGAAGCCATTTATCACCAACACCCTACAGCAGCAAGATTGACCATGATAATTCAAGGGTAGTGCCAGATGAGCTTGGCGCCTTCAGGCGCCAAGCTCTTCTGGCACTACCCTTGAATTATCATGGTCAATCCATCTCCCGCAGCTGGTATGTAGTCATTCGGTAACATCTCCCAAAAATTTGGCTATGGGGTTAAATAGGCAAAGTCACACTGCCGCAATTCAGCTTTCAGTTCTCGTGTTCTGACGGGGAAAAAGCGAACGTCCGCATGTGACGAGTTTATTCAAAATGATAGAGTGTTGTTGGAATGCGAGAAATACCTAAGTATTGATGCAGTTCCGTCAATGAACAACATCCATCTGCATGAGGCATAGATCCTCATGAGCCTTTGCAGAATGTGGGGGATTCACTGATGTGGATCTATGCCTCTCGCTGTCTACAGAACAATCTTAAATTCCCAGTCTGTGAGCTCACGAGGCTCGGCTTTGCCTCTTACTGGCTTCAGTTTCTAGAAGTAGGAGGTAATGCGGTGTTAACCTCTTACCTGCCGGGACACAGCAACCACCAGCCGAATGCAGGAGGCATACATCCGCATGAGTCCCCGCAATTGCGAGTGTTCATCAACCACCAGCCGAATGCAGGAGGCATACATCCGCATGAGTCCCCGCAATTGCGAGTGTTCATCAACCACCAGCCGAATGCAGGAGGCATACATCCGCATGAGTCCCCGCAATTGCGAGTGTTCATGCGGATTTATGTCTTTTGCTCGTTCCAGTCATATCTGCAAAATCCAGACAGAAAAGGTGATCGCGTGAAAGAGCGTTAAACGCACAGAAGGAACCAACCAAGAAAAAAAAAAAACACGCTTTGAAACGTCGGGCACACACAAAACAGTAAAATTTAGTCGACTGGTTTTTGGGAGCGTTTCTCATGCAGCACTGACGGTTATCAGGCTTTCAAGACTTCAGTGATTTAACTTAAAACATGAAAATCCAGACAAAAAAAGATGACTGGCAAGCGTGTAAAATGCATTGAAAACCCAAAGACAGAAAGAAACGCACTTACTTAGGACAAGTACAGCACAGTTTATGAAAATGTCCATTTAACCCATTACAACCTGAGGCTGACTTTAGTTTTAAAAGTTCCTTAGTGCTGTCCTATGATGGCTACATTACAGATTAGGAGATAGGTCAACCATTTTAGTTTAAGGGTAGCGCCAGAATAGCTTGGCGCCTCACTAGGTGCCAAACTATTCTGGCACCATCCTTGAACTATCATGGTCTTTTGTTTTCAAGCAATAGTGTATCAGGATGAAAACGGTTTGAAGTCCTTTTTCAAAATTAATATAAGTAGTGAATTCTATTCTTATTTATGTGCCTATTTTAAAAAGGGCTTTTAAGCCGAAAATGTAATATGTGGTGTCGTATTTTTCTGTTTAAAGCGTGTTTCTCTTCTGTGCTGGGATTTTCTTCTTTAGCCCTTTGGCTGTCAGTAGCGCTTTTTGTCTCGATTATTCCTGCAAGAATTATCGCGACAAAAAGCACTACCGACAGCCAAAGAGTTAAAGATGTATGATAACATTAAATGTTTTCAGTGACAAACTGGGTGTGGAATCTCTTGATGCCATCCGTGTTGGCGAGTCTCTCATCCCTTTCTCCAAGACTGTCCGAGATCTTGATGTCTTTGTCGATACCAGTCTTACCATGGAAGACCATATCAGTGCTGTTGTCAGGGGATGCTACTTCCATCTTCGCTCCCTGGGGAAACTACGACCTGTCCTGACAGACAAAGCTGCAAATGCTGTCGCCTTTGCCCTTGTCCTATCCAGACTGGACTACTGTAACAGCTGTCTTTGGGGTCTGCCAGAGCAACAACTCAGACGTCTTCAACTGGTTCATAACACGACCGCCAGAATTGTCACAAGAACCAAAAGAAGGGAGCATATCACACCAGTCCTTAAGCAGTTGCACTGGCTTCCAGTCAAGCAAAGAATTGATCACAAGATTCTCACATTGTGCCACAAGTCTATAAATGACCCAGACTCGCCAGAGTACCTCCGGGAAATAGTCGGCCCACGCCATAACCCTCCGAGGCAGCTCCGTTCTGCTGTCCGGTCCAAACTCTGCACCCGAAGTGCTGAAGCCACACAAAGAAGCGACTTCGTTTCCGGGCATTTTCACACTGCGGACCTGGGCTGTGGAATGGACTACCATAATCCTTGAGGGACATGGACTGCATTGGCACCTTCAGGAGGCACCTCAAAACCCAACTGTTTCTTGACTTTTAATTCTAGGACTACTGTGCACCAGAAGTTGCGTGTGTTGTTTTTATTTATTTTTTATTTCTTTTATTCAAGTTTTAAAAATATATATATTATATATATATATATATATATATATATACATATATATATATATATATATATATATATATATATATATATATATATATATATATATATATATATATATATATATATATATATATATATATATATATTTTTTTTTTTTTTTTTTTTTTTTTTTTTTTTTTTTTTTTTTGCGCCCTGAGCACGCTGCTAGCATGGAGTGGATGCGCATTACAAGTGGACATCATCATCATCACCATCACAAAACTGATTTCATTCTGAATTTCATGGCCACGGGCAGCTGCAGTGATGGGGTTAATTCTCTGATGTGGATGGTGCACGCTAGCACCCTCGTGACTAAGATGCATCGGCTTCCTCCCTCCTCCCACCAGGTAACAGCATACCTTATGTTTGTCAGGTGGTTGCACAATGAGGAGTCGAAGAAAAATGCCACCGCCTTCTGCTGACAAACACTCTTCTGTTTTTGCAGTGGGTGGTGGATGAGTGTGTGTGTGGGGGGGGGGGGGTGTAGGGGAGGATAGTTATTTTAGGGGAAATGGGGTGGGGAGGAGGGGAGGCGTGGGTAGGGTTGAGGTTTCTGGTTGATTTGGGAGTAGTGCTGGGACTGGAGTCAGAGTGAGCAAGGGATTTACAGCTGGTTTTAGGTGTGTGTGTGTGGAGGGGAGGGGGGGGGGGGGCATAGGTGGATAGAGGCAGTTTTTATCGGTTTGTTATTCATCCTCAGCTTTTTTAAGGGTAAGCATTAGAAGATATGCCGCTTTGCGGGGGATCTGAAATGACCTTTTCGACTGGTGAAGAAAATGCCGCAAATAAAAGGCCAATGCATACTTCTTCATGAGACAAATAAACCAACTTAAACACGGAGAAGTGAACAGGGCAAGGGGACGAGTTAACACTTGTAGCCCTAACGTCAACATTCCTAATTCGTGCGTTGTCCCGTCTGAGGACTACATCACACTTCAGGAGACAGACTGACCATATGATAGTTCAAGGGTGGTGCTGGAAGAGCTTGGAGCCTAGATAGGCGCCAACCTGTTATGACACCACCTTTGTTAGTCAGTCAAATTAAAGATTCGTCGACCCATATCTTGTGAATTGTCAAGGGGTGAATCAGCTAACTCCTTTGCTGCCGGATCACAACGAGCAACGCCCAAATACAAGATGCACTGATCCTCATGAGCCCCCGCAGTCGCGCGGGTTCATGAGGATCCGGCAATGCCTCAGTCCTGCCGACTCTACTCTGTGTGAAAGTTCCTGGACGGTTGGGGATCTTTGGCGCTGAATTATCAGAACGCAAATTGTGAATTAAAAATACACTGTCTACAAATAAGCGTCATAAAGGCCATTGTTTTTGTTTGTTTTTTCGTATCCTCTGTCTGATCACGCTGCACGGCCGCCTCCACCACCTCCGTTAAAAAAAATTTTTAAAAAGCAAAAATGGTCTTTCTTCAGCTCAGGTGCGAAAAATCTTAGTAGCAGCAGGTGCCAATGAAACCGGGCGTTGCCCATTAAAGAGTCGGTTTTTATGGTGTTATTTTCCAGACGGATCATGCGCGAATTACAATACCAGACCAGGTCTGTCATGCCTGCACACGCTTGTCAGACCAGAACGATGGAAACTTTTTTCATTTTACATTTCATTTCCCCCCCCCCCCCCCCCCCCTCGTCTTTATCGGTGGAGGATTTCCTGGTGTGCTAGTTACAGGAAAAGGTGCCACTGTGACCTAGTCTGGTGACTCTGTCACAACCAGCGCCGAGTCAGGGGCACAACTCTTGCCTTAACTTCTCGTAGCACAAAGGTGCAACAAGCACCTTGAAAGCAAACGGTATTGAACGCCTTTAAAGTAAATGAAAGGCACTACCTTTAGCTGCAATGGTCATCCTACTTCGCTATTAGCTGGTGGCAAAAACTGGTCAAATAATTAATAACAAGAAAAAAGGTAGTAACTTAAGTCGGGTGCCGATGCACTGCAGCGACACGTCTTCCTCGGGGAAGGCAGCCTAAATTTCCCTTCGTGGAACGTTAAACAAAATAATTCCCAAAAACGTGCTTCGAAGAAGATTTTTGTTTGGCTCTGAAATATAAGGCACTACCATGATGGTCGATCCGTCTTCACTTCTTGCGAAACAGAAGCAGACGATTATTCTCTCCGGGCGCGCAAATGCGGCGGGTCATCGGGTCGATGTCGGCCCGCGCACAGCCGCCGTGTGCGGACTAACTTCGGCCGTCATCGGCCCGATTACCCTTAACGCGACGGGCGGAGAAAAAAAAGGAAGTGTGGAGACCTCTGTGAAAAAAAAAGCGCTTCTGTTGTTGTTTCGGTCGAACGCATTACTGGCTAAAGCCCGGTGGAAAAGGAAAAAAAAACAAAAAAAAAAAAACAACAAAACAAACAAAACTAAAGACAAACAAGACGTGAAAAATGAAGTTTTGTAATTCTTTCCTTTGCTGAGGCTAATTAACCCTAACACTGCCGAGAAAGACTTAACACCACCCAACAGGCAAGAGGTATAGATCCTCATGAGCCCCCGCAGTTGCGGGGGCTCATGAGGATCTATGCCTCTTGCTGACACCACTTTGCAAGCATGTTCCTTGGACGGCTGGGGTTCTTTGGTGTTGAATTAACCCTTTGGGTGCCGGTACCGGGTTTAGTCGCGATAATTCCTGTAGGAATCATCGCGACTAAATCCGCTACCGCGGAGACCCAAAGGGTTAAGAAAGACTGCAGAAACACAATCTGCGTCAGCCGGCGGCGACGGGGTTAAGAGTCTAAAAGTCGTCTGCTTCCGATAAGTTGCCGTACAAAGATCGCAGATATCTCAAGAGTAGTGCCCGCTTATATTTCACGTGACCAAGAGGTCACTGTCCTCGCCGGCCGTACACCATCGACTGAAGCTGGAAATTAATCACGGCTGACGTTGATCTGCGGATCTATTGCTCACTGGGAACCTAATCAGTCACTGCCCTTCGGATAGCGCCTCTCACAGCGCTAGAACCTGATTAGGTCGCCTTCGTAGTCGCAAGTTGTGATATCCGCTTCGTCCGTTTTGTGGATTAGGTGAATGCACAATGGATACACGCTTGTGTTATCGCCTCCCTTCAGTAACTCCTTCTCTGCCACTGTACGTACATTTTTGTTTCTAAAATCTTTGTTCATGCCGATGGCCAACAGCCACAACCGTGCGAAGGACCATGGATACAAATTGGTCTCAGCAAGAGACATAGATCCTCATGAGCCCCCGCAGTCGCGGGGGCTCATCAGGATCTATGCCTCTTGCGGTTGGAACGCGATCACTTTTTTTTCGGCAGTGAAGGGGTTAAACTATCACAGTCGAACCATCTTTGACGGGTGGTGCTGGAAACAAACTGGTTACTTGCGAGGATACACAGAGTTGCTGAGATAAGCAGAAAAAAAACAAAGCTTGACGGCGAGTTTCCCCATCTTAAAAAAAATAATAATAATAATTTTTCTTTTAAGTTTTTGTTTCACTCGAATGCCTACTAGGCTAAGTGTAATTTCAGAGAAGTCGCAGGCGGTAAAAAAAAAAAAAAAAAAAAAAAAAAACAGAAAAAAGTGAAAAATGTAATCACGTAAGCTCAGAAGACATCAGGGGCCAATTGCATGAGCGAGCTTAGTCCTGCACCAGCCACTAAGCAAGGTGCGCCGCTATAGCTATAGCGGCGCAACTTGCTTAGTGGCTGGTGCACATATATAGCCATAGCTATAGCGGCGCACCTTGCGTAGTTACTGGTGCAGGACTAAGCTCGCTCATGCAACTGGCCCCAGGTATATCGATGATTCTGTATGCATCCAAGAGCAATAGACCGTTTATTGCACTGGGCTGTGGTGCGTGCACAGATAGTCTGTTTACCCGTTCAGTTCAGTTCGGTCAGGTTGGGATTTCTGGGAGGCCCATACGCGTTCCACCCCACTCATCAGAAGTCTTCCAAGAGTTCCTTTCGATATTGTTCATTATTGGTTTGGGTTACTGTTTCCAGTTGTAAGTGCTAGCCCTGTGACTGTCGGCAGCGCTTTTTGTCGAGGTGATTCCTGTAGGAATCACCTCGACAAAGAGCGCTACCAGCAGCAACTTGCTTTTTTATAGTCAGTATTGAAAGAGACACAAAGACTGAGTAACAAAATGATTTTATGACTCGGTAACTTCAAGTCTTCAAGTAACTTGACTGATGTGAGAAGGTCGTAGCTGCCTGTTACGTGGTAGTCGTAGTATGAAACAATCTCAAACCAGACGCACGCACGTAGGGTTCTTGTTTAGAAACTTCACTCAGTTGCAACTCGTCACACGTGGCATAAGGTTGTAGACTACACTGGAGTAACAGTTCCCAAAATATTTTATTGCAGCGATGCGATCTCCGCACAATGCATCCACAAATGCACCAACACTGATACACTGTCTCCTCTACAATGCATCAACACTTTTGACATAATGCGTCTTTCATACAATGTACAGACATACTTCCTAACACGGTCTTTTATACTATTACAGATTTCCAGAATAATCCAGCAAATTTGCACAATACAACCAATCAAAAAAGAAAACGTAACCAAAACTCATTAATATTCATGAAAAAAAAGTGTTCTAGAAATAACTACAAATTTCCACTACCATCTAGGCGTCTTTGATACAATGTTGCGAAATGTTGCCAACAACTTTGACGTCATATATGAGGTCACTAGAAAGATCGGGACCCTGCTGGAATCTTCCAGTCTAATGTAGGTCAAACTTTACAACATTGTAGCGAAACTACGCGTCACAACAAAAATCGAACGCCGAATTCTCCGCGCAAACGAAAATGAATCCTACTAAAAAGATACGTAATTCTTATCCAAAATAACTCAAATGAATATCGGATCTTTCCTATGATTAACACACACATGCTCTCAAAGAATATCACAACCACAAACGTAACACTGCCTGCTCGACGTTAAAACCAAAATAACTAATTAACTCCAAGTAAAACAGTTGGTCGTGTGACGCAATTTGACAAGTATTTGTTCTTGTCCTGACATTTATTTTGTCTGATAACCTTCCTCTATTTTAATATTGTGTACGGTTACATAATACAACATCAAACTTATTATTTTAATATTGTGTAAGGTCACATAATACAGCATCAAACTTATTATTTTCATGTCTTGTTAGTTGCAGTCGTCTGCATTTTTGAAATGGTGCATTTTCATAAACCACAGTGCTTACGAAACAGTTATTTGTATTTGCGTTTTTGTCATGAATGTCGACGAAAAAAAAAAATGGACGGAAAACCGACAGATGAAACAGACAGATGGGTGTATGTCAATTAGCACACAGACAAAAACACAGACCTGTTTTCTGGACAGTATAGATGTAAATTTATTTCCCCGCCAACACCTGTAGTGTGAAGAGAATACTGCAACCCCAGTGCACCAGTGCAGCCGACTGACACCATTCACTCGACATTCTCAGTTGCAGAAAACCGGCACCATCCACATTCAAGAGGTATAGATCCTCATGAGCCCCCGCATTTGCGGGGGCTCATGAGGATCTATACCTCTTGCAGGAATAGTTGTATCCCTGTTCGGCAGCAGATAGGATAGATCAGGAGGTGTTTAATATCATTGCTCAGGGCATAATTCTGAGTGACATTGACTAACATGACGTACATCCCTGAGATTCACATGGGTCTTGTTTCGTGAGTGGGAGAAGGGTGGGGGTAATATGACTAGCAAATGGCGCAAGAGCGCACTCAGTAAATGAATGAATGAATGAATGAATGAATGAATGAATCTTAAAGAAGGACGGTCGGATGGACAGATAGATAGAAGGAGGGTGGGCTTGGGGAGAGAATGAATGAATGAACGAACGAACGAACGAATGAGTGAATCAATCAATCAATCAACCAACAGACGGATGGACCATGCATGGTTGTATGAATGAATGGACGAACAAACATGCTAACGGACGCACGAACAAGCGAATGAATAGGTAAGTAAATGAACCAATATACGTTATGAACAAATCAAATACTCAATAACTGTCAAAACTGAATGCCCATTGCAGTCTTTCAACGAACCCGTTTCATCAGCGAAAGGCATACAGCCTCGTGTGCCCTTGCTGGTGCAGGTGTTTATAAGAATCGTTGCCTCTTGTTTGGCAAAGATCGGCCGCGCTTTACATCTTCTGATTGACGAAGTCATCCTCGTATATTTGCAAGAGGTATAGAGATTCTCACGGGCCCCTGCAATCTGCAGGGGCTCACGAGAATCTATGCCTCTTGCTGGCAAAAGATAGACCCAGTTTATATCTTTATATTGATATCAGTTGTTGCACAGCTACAGCATCGTCTCCTCTGGCGCTGTGTCGTCATGTTCGGTGACCGTCTTTCCAGTGTGTAACCCTCTTAATATCTGTACCACTGGATGCAGAAAGGTTGCCGCAACCACCACTGCCAGGGTGTAATTCACCTGAGGTAAAGAAAAAAAGAACAAAATAATAATAATAATAATAATAATAATAATAATAATAATAATAATAATTAGTAGTAGTAGTAGTAGTATTGTCATTAGTGTTATCTTTATTATAAAAATTATTCACATTGTATTGTCATCATTTATTCTTCTTCTTCTTATTATTATTGTCATTATTGTTATTGTTATTAACAGTAGTAGCAGCAGTAGTAGTAGAAGTGCGTGTCGGCACTGCAGAGCAAAACTGAAGGAGATCTAGGCCTACTGGTTAGGTCGCACATTAATGTCTCGCACTAAGCAAAACTGTGAACTTGTTCTGCTCTTATTCCCGTTGTCAGCCCCTGTTACCTTTTTGTCCGTCGCTACATAAACGCAGGGTAGGTATTATCTTTTGGAACTGCGAATACAGCGATTCCTGACATGCACCTAGAGACGCCAAGCTATTCTGGCACCACCCTCGCTCTATCAGGGTCGATCCATATCATGCTGCAGTGAATCAGGACTGGCTGGAATAAGCAACTACTGTATTTTTTCTCTTTTCGCAGTCTGAAAATGATACCTGCAATTATTTTCCGTGCTATTCTGGCACTAGTGTTGAACTATCGCAGTCAGTGAGGGGTCGAGCTGTAGACATTACCGACAATTTCATAGACAGTATAGACACTAATGTCGTGGGGCCAGTTGCATGAGCGAACTTAGTCCTGCACCACCCACAAAGCAAGGTGCGTCGCTCAGTATAGCGGCGCGCCTTGCTTAGTGGCTGCTGCAGGACTAAGCTCGCTCATGCAACTGGCCCGTAGACCATAGTTAGTCACAACTGCGTGGGCTCAATATGACTTTTTTTAACCCACTACATCCTGAGGTTGACTTTTATCAAATTTGCTTATTGTCCTTGAAAGCTACATTGCAGATTAGGAGGGATAGATCCGCCAACCATTTTAGTTCAAGGGTGGTGCCAGAATAGCCTTGGCGCCTCAGGCGCCAAGCTGTTCTGGCACCACCCTTGAAGTGTCAGTCAAATGTAGATAATTCAAGCGATAGCCGGCGGTATCGGGACGAAAAAGGTTAAGCACACGGGTTGTCTCCCTCGATTCGCTACCGGCGCTGACAGCGGTAGCGAATCGAGGGAGACAGCCAGTGTGTGCTCTACGAACACAATCACACGGCACAAGTTGATTTACCGACCACTGTAAACCCGGCAGCCTCGTGCCACACGAAGAGCGCGTATTGCAGCATACTGACCGCACCGCCCACAAAATCAGACACGCTGAACAGCGCGGCAAAGTATTGCGGCGGGAATCTGGACAACAACAAAAGAAAACAACAACAAAAACACTAAGACACAAAAACAATGACACTGACAAGGTGTGTGTGCTGATCTGTGGTTTTGGACCTTACTACTTGCCACCGCAAGGTCCAAAATCACAGACCAGCACAAATAGAACCGTACGGCGAATCCAACTTGGACAGTCCGCCGGAATGACTTGCCGGAAAACCGCAACCGATTCAATTAAAAAAAAACTTTATTTATCCCTTAAAGGGCAATTACAGTTTTGTGGACAGGGGGAACAATAATTGTGCATACTGAAAAACTGATCAATCTCGAATTCGTGTGCAAAATAAACTATGTGGCGAACATATATAGGCAGACGCAAGAAATCACAAGCGAACACAGGGGGTGATTAATACTTTAATGGGCTTTCTGACAAAAATGTCTGGGCGTGTTAGTCTACTCCATAAGTCAGTTACTCTGTTAGTCTGCTCTACTGATTGGCCTCCCAGGCAAAGTACATAAAGCTATACGGCAGCGCCTCGAATTAGGTTTCTTCAATCATGCCATCTCAAAAAGTTCGAAGTGCGATCCCTTCATAGCCAGACAAAACAAATAACATTAGTGAGGTTTCGTTTGAAACGAACGACTACAACAACGAGCGAAGTCACGGCGGCCGGATAACCAGCTTGTTCCATAAGCATAGATAACATCTCCTCCAGGCTCATGAGGATCCATACCTCCGGGAGACACGTGGAGTGTTGTCTGTGCTTCTGGTACATCCTGGTTATCCGCCCCGACTTCGCTCTCGTTCGTTGTTGGGAGTCATTCGGCGTAAAACGCCAACCTCACTATTGTTACAAGCGTGACAAACTGAAACCCTGATATTTTTTTTTTTTTTTTTTTTTTTTTTTTTTTTTTTTTTGCGTGAGGACTGCAGACATAAATAATGCCAACAAGAGACATAGATCCTCACTAGCCTCAGCGACCGTGGGGGCTCATGGGGATATCTGCGCTTCTTGCAGTTGGGTGGTGCTCGCGATATTGCGGCAGTAAAAGGGTTAACCCCTTCGCTGCCAAGAAAAAGTAAAGACAACCCAGCTGCAAGAGACATAGATCCTCATGAGCCCCCGCAATTGCGGGGGGCTCAGGAGGATCTATGCCTCTTGTTCACTAAACCACTTTGAATCCCTATTCCTGATAGGATTTTCTGGTCTTGAACGATTAACGAAGATTACAGAAACCCAGTCCGCGTGGCACAGAACGGCTTAACTCATTCTACCCCAACATCGAAATCCTTAAATTTTGCCCTTGCCCTCTGAAGACTGCATTGCAGTGCAGGACACAAATCGACCATGATAGTTCAAGGGTGATGCCAGAATAGCTTGGCGCCCATAGGCGCCAAGCTATTCTGGCATCACCCTTGAACTATCATGGTCGATCCTTATCTTCCTGTGGTGTGTCTGGGGTAGAATGAGTTAAGTATGGCTCATTCTCTGGCTTGCCATGTCACTACGGCAGACCAAGTCTGTCCTTGTGCTTACGTGAGTGTCACGACGCTGGCGTCCACGCTGTAGAGAAAGGACCTGAGTAGCGCCGTGAAGAGGAAAGTGACGTACAGAGAGCGGTCGCCAGGTAGCAACACTAGCACGGACATACCAAGGCCCAGCCCGCTGGTAATGCTCAGCATCGCCACCGACGGGTACAGCTGACGCCGCTCTAGTACCGGGTGATCTGCAAAAATTCAATATTACATGTTTATAAGGACTAGCGTCAGTATTAACTCTTTCAAGGTACCCACATCAATAGCTGAGGAAGTGTTGTATTGCTGTGCATGCGGCAACTCTATGAAATTTCTGCAGCTATTGATGCGGGGCGCCTTGAATGAGTTTAAGTGGTAGAGTCAAAGTCAGGCACTAATTCGCCTTACTGTGGCAATGCCATTCACTTCCGCAGCTATTCAGATGCCGGGCTTCTTGAATGAGTTAAAAGTGGTAGGATCGAGCCTTAAAGTTAGGCGTTCGTTTCATTGTGAGGCTGAATTTACACAGACTCGCGAAGAAAGTATACTAAGCAAGCACAGGGCCCTCTGGCCGATGTACATACTTGCAAAAATATGTTTGAAGAAGTCGAAGGCTGCCCCAGAGACGAGAGAGACGAGCAGACCGCCCATCATCATGTACAGGGACACGTTGGTGAAGTGGCTCACTGGAAAAAAAATATCTTAGCATTATCTCTGTATGCCAACAAAATTGTGCAAGCAAATGCTGCTCAGGTTATTCTGGCGACCACCCAAAAGAAATAAAATAAAATAAAATAAAATCAGCGCTTAAAAATAATGGAAAAAAAAGAAGAAAAAAGTAATAATAATGATCGAATCAGCGCTTAGACCTATTTTTAGAATTAGCACTTAGCAAATCTTCATTATTATATTATTATTATTATTATTATTATTATTATTATTATTATTATTATTATTATTGCATGCCACACTTGTGAATCAGAGCGCGTTCAGAACGGTAATTAAACTCTTCATTTGAGTTTGAAACAGCAGCTGCGCAGGAAAATCTCCGCTTCAACCGACTCCCAAACCTTCCCCAGAGGAGCTGCGTGTGGTCTTCAAAATTACTTGTTTTACTACATTCAGAGGGCCTGTATAAATAACTACATAAAATTCATATGTTATAAAAAGGCACATTTAACCCTGTCACTGAGTATGGTTGCAGAGTGTATTTCTGAAGTCTCTGTTGATTCCACGCAAAGAGCCGCAGCCATCCAACCGACGCATACCAATATCAACAAGAGGCATTGCCCTTTATGGATCACAAGGATCTATGTCTCTTTCAGTTGAATCGTCTTCACTGTTTCTCGGCAGTGATGGAGTCAATCCACGCAGACACGCTTCAACACAACCTGACAAATAGATCGGGATGACTTAAGTGTAGCGCTTCATAAGGCATTTTCCATGCCTGGGCTATCTTGGGCTAACAATAGACGATTTCAGGAAATCAGGACTAGGTCAAAATTGCACCTGTCTCGAAGGAAATACTGGATTAAAGGCCCAGACAAACATGCGATATCGCATGTTTGTCCGGGCTTTTAATCCACTGCTTTCGGCGAAACGTGTGCAACTTTGACTTACTCCCGATTTCAGAACAACGTCTGTTAATCCATTTAGCCCCGGCACCCTGCCACGCTCATCTGGCACTACCCTTGAATTATCATGGTCACTCCATCTCCTACAACTGGCACATAGTCGTTATGCCTGTGGCTAAAAGGGTTAACAGAAGACTTGTCGTAACGATTCGGTTATTTAGAACTAAACTAGATTCCCCTCCCCAGAGCTAACTTAGTAAGCCAAAGGTCCTCGGACCCACGACGGTCGCAGTGGGCCCGCGCACGTTTTGCTACTGGGGAAATGAGTCCTACGTTAACGACCTTACCTTCTGCCTGATTTCCCCCCAGGCGATGCAGGAGCCACGGGTTGAGGGAGGCCAGAAAGTAGGAGAAGCGGAGCTGAAGCAAGGCCACCCAGGCCACCTCGCCCACGAACATGACAGACAGCACACACGCTCGCAACGACCTGATCTTCCGCTTGGTGGGATGACGGCTCCCCAGGGCGTCCACAGTCACACGATCTTCCCTGTCTGACTCTGAAGAACATAGACAATGTACCTGAACTTTTCAAAATGTATTTATGTCTGTGGACGTAAAATTATGTCTTTGAAAGCAGGGCAAATTCAACATCGGATAATCCCTTCGATCAACTTGGGAACACCCATATGATTAGGGTCAGCAAGAGGCAAAAAACCTCATGAGCCCCCGCATGTGCGGGGGCTCATGAGGTTCTTTGCCTCCTGCAGTTGGGTTGGTGTTCCCATTTCTTCCGACAGTGAAAGGGTTAACAATTCAATTACGTCTGGAAAAGAAAGGAGAGCCAGATTTCAGAATTCAGAAACCGCGCCAAGATTGTTTTGGAAGAGGACGGTTGTTAAAACGAGCTGTATGTGACAACGAGCTGCAACTGTACTGTATGTGAAGTCTCTTTCTTTCTCTGGGTGATGTACTGAGAATTCCTGAAATTCCACTATTACACACATTGTTTTATGGGCAAAAGAGGTTTACAGACAGTGCTTTAGCACTTCATAAATTAAATACATAGATAACGTACAACTTCTAGCAGAATTTTGATGGACGCCCAATATAACGACCGTTGTTGTCACCGTTCAAAATTGATCAACGAAACCAAACTCCCCAAATTCATGACAATACCCATTCACAAACTTTGCTGTACTTGTGCATCCTCATCCTGCGCACAGTCTGCGTCCGTGACCTCCAACTGCTGTTCCGTGACCGTGACCTGCGAGGTCCACGTGAAATGCGAGCGCGGCATGAGCGTCAAGGTCGGCACTAAGGTCAACGCGTGCAGTCCGGTTAGAACTAGCAGACTCTCGCGCCGGCCCACTCCGGCCTCGTGGGCAAACTGCACGAGTTCAAATGAGGATGACGGATGAGTATGGACTATTTCATGGGACAACGACTTAAAATTAACGCACTCACTCACCGACTGGACACAACGAGGAACGCCCAGCCGCAAGTGGTTGCATATGGTTCTTGAACACTGAACATGCTGAGTGATGTTTAAATGAGGAAAGCGATACTTCATGCATGAGGGTTGAACGACTTCATTTTACACGCTGAACCCTAAGATCGCAATTCCCAAAGTTGGGGTTTGTCCTCTGAAGACAAAATTACTGATTAGGAGACAGGTCAACCAAACCACGATAGTTCAGGGACGGATCAGTTACCTCGAAAGTGAGGGGGGGGGGGTTTACAACATTTTCTTTGGGACCTTCAACCTCACAACTAAAGGCTAAAGGCCTCCCCGAGGCTGGACCTTGCTTCCAGTAACCGAAAAATCGAACAACCAAAGGGGTGGGGGGGGGGGGGGAGGAGGGGGGGGCGGGTCGGGGGGGAGGTGGGGGGGGGAGAGGGAGGGGCGGGCCGGGGGTGGGGGGGGCGGGCTGGGAGGCGGGGGAAGGGGCGGAGAGTCCCCTGCCACCCCCCCCCCACCCCCACCCCCCCCGCCACCCTTTCAGATCAGCCCCTGTAGTTCAAGGGTGGTCAGTGAAGGAATAGCTTGGTGCCTCTAGGACGCCAAGCAATTCCTGCACCACCCTTGAACTATCATGCACTATTGTACTGTCTCAGGGCACAATGGATTAAAAACAAACATCAGAAACGGGACTCAAACACATTCATCTTAAAACTCAGCAAACACTAGGAGATGGATACATCTCTCACAACTGGTACAGGATTTTATATGTAGAGCTTCCAAAAGTTGACGGAGCCATTATACACAGTTGCGAGGCGGCAAGCATTTGAAATTCTGAGACGCTTTTGACAGCGGGCACTTCGACGCGAAAAAGTTAGCTGTAAATCGAAACGTAGACGGCAAACCTTGAGAAAGCTTGATGACTGAGGACGTATCAAACAGACCCGTCATGGTGGCGATGACGGTGGAGCTCCCTTTGTCAAACAGCGTCCCGATCTGAACACACAAATGGACAACGCCAATTGACATGTACATAGGTGTGCTTGTCTGCGGTTACGGACCTCGAATCATGAATTCAAAACGTGCCGCATCCGGATACGCGGCGAAAAGCCGAGTATCCGGATGCAGCGCGTCTCGAATGTGTTAATGTAAAAAATCACAGCCCAACACACAAATCAGGACACAAGGTTTACAAGGTCAAATTTAAGAGAAGGTCATCCTGGCAGTTATTTTAAAGAAAAAGTAGGAATTCAAATAATTTTAATTTCAAATCATTCAGATGAAAATGACCGCCATTGTTAATGCGCTACCCCAGTAGCAAAACGCCTTCGGGCCTTCGGGCCCACGGCAGACGCAGTGGGCCCGCGCACAGTCGTGCGCGGGCCCACTGCTGCCGTCGTGGGCTCCAGGACCTTTAGTGTTCACTGGGTAAACTGAGACGATAATGAAGGCTAGATTACACTACGACACTAATTAATAACTCACCTGGATGTTAGTAATAAGAAGAACAACGCCTCCAAAGCCGAGTGGCGGAAGCCCACCAAATAATAACCAAGGAGTTTCTGGAACAGACAAAGAAGCGGGGCAACTGCCATAGAATACACTGGACTTGGAAATAAAACCGTAAGACAAAACAACAGAGAACAATCTTGAAAATAAAAGTAAACAACCATTTACGGCCTGCAGCCGTACTGTCCGAAATCACACACCAACACATACATTCTATGACAGGTCAATGTGAACTAAACAATGTAAGAATGTAAGACGATAACTTACCTTTAGATGTAAATGCAGTTAGTAGTCCCCCGACGGTAAAACACAACCTGAAAATAAATGCCAGTATTTGGTGTTGGTCTGTGATTTTGGAGTGTCATACGGCCTATTTAGCCATAAGGTACAAAATCATAAACCAGCACACAGTTTTAACACATTAAAACCTGATTTTAGCGACCAACTTTTTTTGTGCAAAAGAACGCTGGTCTTAAAAGTAAGGTGTCCTCTCAAGAGAAGTCTTGACGGGCAAACGTGTCATCTGTCATCAAAGACATTAGGTGGCTACGGCCAGCTAAATGATGGTCTTTAATGACAGGTGATCTCTCATACGAGTGATTACTCAAAACAGCAACGACCACCCAAGTAGTCGTCTTTAATGACAGGTGATCTCTCACAAATACGTCTGGTCGCTCAAAAAAGGTTCTGCTGTTTTATCCATCGTGGATATGACTCTAAGCTGTATTTTTAACCCCTTCACGCCAAGTGAACTCAGATTGTGATTTGCACATCATTGTTATTTCAATGCTGTCAAAGGAACATGGATACAAAGTCATTTTAGCAAGAGGCATAGATCTTCATGAACCCCCACAACTGCGGGGGCTCATGAGGATTTCTACCTCTCGTAGTTGGGTTGTGTTTATTTTTCTCGACAGTGAACTCCAGACCAGCACCCAACTTACGGGTACTCACCATCCAACAAGACGTGTGGTCATCGTGCCAAACTTGTAGCTGAGTGCCCCGGCCAGGCTGGTGGTCGTAAACAAACAGACGGCCGTTATGGAGAAACACAGCGACAGCATGTTGTCCTGGGCCTCACACGTCATCCATCCAGCTGACGTCTTAGGCATTGCGGCATCAAGAGGAGAAGATTCGTCACTGGAGGTGTAGGAGGTGTAATTATGCGTCATATATGGCGTTCTGTGAGAAAACGCTGGGTTCAGTCTTACTTCTATTTTGTCACGTTGAGAGGCAACTTTACTTGACTGCCTCGATTGTTCGGAAATTGAGGTCTCATTCTGTGTTGCCAGTGTTCGATTTCTGTCCGCGTCGTGGTTAGGACAAAGGTGCGAGAACACCCCATCCTCTTTCAAAACATACACTAGCGAGCCCCAGCCAAACAAGATGCCACCAAACAACACCGTTTCCATACAAGCAACTGCGAAAATCAGCCATCGCCACTTTCTGGCATCAGTCGTTTCCATTGTGTTAAGAAGCATACGCCATCCTCACGTATAGTTCTGGACAAAACAATAACCTTATGAGCCATCACTACGATCATTGTTTGCCGATCTTACACGATCGGCAAACAGTTATCGTAATGATAGCTCATGAGTAGTTCCCGTTATAAAGTACAAGATCGGCAAACAATGGCAGCTCATTATTAGTTCCTGTACAGAGTATAAGATCGGCAAACAATGATAGCTCATTATTAGTTCCTGGTGAGCTGTTTACAAGATCGGCAAACAACGATCGGGGTGATAGACTAATGGTAGTCAAGCTTAGACTGCCTGTACAGCTGCCTTATTATCTTGCAGTTTCTTGACACAGATACATTGGTAACAAATCAGTTTTATTTCCTCGTCTTTTTTTAATGTGTCATGCAAGTGTAGTTATTTCTAAATCAGAATCAGGTTCAAGAAAATAGAAGTATTCTGACAGCGAAGGACTATACAGGAACTGTCTCGGTTGATCGCCGCAATCAGTACGACATGAAGCCGCGGTCGTACAGTAAACGGGTGAGTATCTCCCCATCAGCAAAACGTCCTCGGGCCCACGACAGCGCCAGTGGGCCGGCCCAATGCGGCCGTCGGCCGGTGGGCTCCAAGGTCTTTGCTTACCAGGCTTAACCTGGGGCCGGATACAGGCCTAAGTGCGGGCTACACCGTGCCAGCAAGAGGCGTACACGTATTCTCATATATTCGCATGTTCTCCTGTGTAGTGGCACATAAGAATGCCGTTATATGGGAAACGACAGCAAGTCTATTTTTGAGAAAGCCTGACGAGATTTTCTTTGTTATCCAATGAAAATCTCGCTTTTCTGAAAATGTACATAATGGCGTTTGCGGCATAACAGCACACTACATACTTCCTGCACTGAGGCGGAGTGGGCTGGATGAATCCACTGATTGCTTGAATTCCGTGCAATATTTTACCAACGTTTTATTTACGGATAACGCACATAATATATATCTCTTGGAGATGGGGAGAAAAAACTGAATCCACTAAATGTGTGATAATCGTGCACATTCTGACCTACTTCTGGTTTAGAGATAAGGTCTTATGGTTTTAAAATGTAAGTTGGCTCTGGCAGAGAAAGGATTACTTTCGTTAATCGGATAAAAAATAAATTAATGTTCACACTGTTGGCGCAATCCATTTATTGCTATATTGGGTTCAGCTGTTTACAGTCTCAGCACCAAGATTTTGTTGCCCAAGGCGATCTTTTGATCTTGCTTTTTACATCACTAACGAACAGTGGCTGCCAAGGGGCATCCGAGTCGTTTATTGGATGCCGTCTCACATAGCTGTTAATTACTGTCCTTATTCTAAATCAAGGCTTTGTCTGAAGTTAGAGGTCTGCCTATACTGGCCTTGCCAAGAACAACCTGTCTGCGACGGGCATGCACGATCGCATTAGTTAACCTGTCTGATGATTTTCTTCATAGTCTAAGGGTGCTTTATCCCACCGACAGCCGAGACAAAGTCAGCACGATCCGATTGCAAGAGACATAGATCCTCATGAGCCCCCGCAGTTGCGGGGGCTCATGAGGAACTCTGCCTTTTGCTGACACCACTTTGTATGCATGTTCCTTGGACGGCTGGTGCTCTTTGACGTTAAATTAACAAAGACTTCAGAAACACAATCTGCGTCAACTGGCAGTGAAAGGTTGATTGATTGATTGTACATTGCTTAACGTCCCGACAGCAACAAGGCTTTCTCAGGACGTGCCTGCACTGCTTGTGAAAAAAAAAAAACAACTAAACAGAACATTGAATGTATGTCGCCAGCCGGTCAAATACATTAAATAAACCTAACACATGGGGCCTAAATAAAGCTAAGACCATTTAGCAACACACATCCAATATCAAGAGCTACAGGCAGTGCAGACAGTAGGGAGAGTTTTTAAAAGGCAAATGCAGGTGAATGGACCTCGGGTAGACAGAAACACATGCCCCAGAATAGAGAGAAAAACTCACCCTGTGGGGCTGACCAGGGTGACCCTGGGAACTAAAAAGTACCTAACCCCACCCAAGTCCCCCAGGGCAGACCCGGGTGGGGGGGCAGTGAAAGGGTTAATGGTAAGGTATCTACTGGCAAGAGACATAGATTCTCATGAGCTTCTGCAACAGCAAGGGCTCATGAGAATCTATGCCTCTTGTAGATACATTTATGCATATATACACATATGTGTATGTGCTAGGTCTATCTCTCCTGCAGACGGGAAAAAAAAGGTATTATATTTTCAGTCAGTGCTGATTTGGGCGAAGCGCCCATTAACTTTCCCTAGAAGGTAGCTGCTAGGAACCTGACGTGCGTGAATGGATAGTCGCCTAGATGTTCAGACACCTCGTTCTGAACAGTACAGTTTAAGAACAAACACTTTCCATCATGGTGCTGGATACACAGATCCACAAGCGCACCTTTTGGTGCGGCTGCACGGGCTTACAAGGATCTACACATCTCGTATTGCTAATTTAAATCAAATTTGTCTGAAGTTGAGAAAGCCACAGGGCATTTAATTTATGATATAAAAATTTCACATTGACCTCAGGTTGTAAGTCAGTCACTCTTATATCATTTCGATCTTACATCTGATCCCTACCGATGATGCCTAGTTTCTCCCCTCTGCAACAAATTGTGCGTTGCCGACGGATCTGGCGCCGGAGAACATTGGGCTCATGCCTGGTACGCAATTGTTGGTTTAAATCAAGAAGGTAAAGCTAGGAAGGTGGTCGTGTCGTTAACAATACAAAGGTTTGATGAAGTTTCTTAAAACACACATACATCGGTGCTCCTCAGACTGAAGAGGGGATTGGGCTTCCACACTTCGGTAGCATACTGCACTCGGCTCAGAGGCTACAGATTGCAAAAGTACATGTATGATGAAGATTGACTGATGTCAAATCTCCACATAGTGAGCGTACCTCACCGAGGCCACGACACTAGCACAAGGTACAGATGGGAAAACTCATTACACACACCTTCGGCGAAATGGACACGCCTGTGAGAGGCATAGGTCCTCATGAGCCCCCGCAATTGCGGGGGCTCATGAGGATCTATGCCTCTCGCATAAAGCATTTAAATTTTGAATCCTCTGGCGGAGAGAGATTTTGGTGTTCAGATGATGGGGTGTATACTAGGTGCTTACTCCGTTATCTCTCAAGCTTTGACAGGTTTCCTGAGTCGCACTGCAATCAAGGACAACTTGCCGCATGCCACAGAATATTCACCTAGTGGGCAAAGGCCGAAAATAAAAACCCCACAAAGCAGCACAATGGGCGGGGGGTGGGGGGGGGGGGGAGTGGGGGGAAGAAGGAAACACAAAACCGAACCAGCGGACTTAAAAATGAGGGATTGGGAGGGGTAAGGTGATGCGCAAATATGTGTCAAAACAAAATCGTTGAGTTCTGTTTCAATTTCTCTCTCTTGGCTTGACTTCGCGAACGAAGATTTTATAGGAGTTGCCCACGACGTCTGCAGGCTTGTTCGTGGCTGCGGAGGCCAATCCGAGACAGGCAGGTTTGACCGCAGTGGCTGCAGGGGAAGGTATGGCCAGGGTTCTGAGCTGCGGCATCTCTGTTTTTTCTCCTGAGCCGCTTGTCCTTAAGACTAGCTCTGTGAGAGTCCTCAAAGGAGACAGCTGCCTTGTAAATGGTGGAGCGCCAGGTGTCACGGTCCGCAGCAAGAGAAGACCACTGGTGGTGGTCGTGTTTCAATTATATCGAAGTGTATTCCCATGGAATTTTGGACAAAAATTACGGCATGTACAGCTAGTCTACACAGCAAGCTCACTTCTTTCTATCACATAATCTGGGACTGAATTATGCGTTAACCGATTTAAATCGCCTAACGACTGTGTACCAGTGGCAGGAGATGGATCAACCATGATAATTCAAAGGTAGTGCCATATTAGCTTGGCGCCTGATAGCGCCAAGCAAAGCTGGTACTACCCTTGAATTATCATGGTAAAGCTGGCACTACCCTTGAATTATCATGGTCGAGCCATCTCCTGCTGAATTGTGTTGGGGCTGAAAGGGGTTAAACCAGCTGGCGTTGGCTTTCTTAGATATTTTAACTACAGAAGATTGTCACTGGGTTGCAGCAAGACCATAATGATAACTGAGAAATCCAGCTGTCGCTTTGGATCAGTGTTTTGTTTAAATCTAATGAGCAACCAAGACCGGGCTGCCAATACGTTTACTCGCTCAGAGCAATTCCCGGCAAGTTGTTACACCGGAATAAAACATTGTATTAAGTACGGAGACAGGCAGTCCTGACCAAATTTGCCGTATCCTCCGCATCCTTAGTGAGGTTACGTTTGAAACGAACGACTCCCATCACTCTAAACAGTAGGGCTCTTGAGGATCTATGCCTCTTGGAGATGTTTGGGTTCTTGTCTATGCTTATAGTACAAACCAGCTCTGCCATGACTTCGATCTTGTTCGTTGTTGAGGAGTGGTTCGCTGCAAACGTAACCTTACTATTGCCATAAAAATCGTCGACCGACTCATACCGCGAGTGACGCTTTTCGCAGTACCGTACACCGGTTTTCTACCGCAGTGCCATTACGGGATACACATTCGTGTCAAGATCGGGCGGGGCTACCGAATATTTTGCACTGACACAAGTCGATCGATAATGCCGAATTAACTGTGATGTCTCACGTGTAGTGCTCGCGGCCTGAGCCACCGTAGCTCGAGGCCGGAAGTCCCTGCCTGACAAGCGGCTTGGTGCTCGACTGAACACTGAGCCGCCATAAAGTTGATCATTGTACTCGGGCTGGCGGACACGTCTTCTAACGGCCGCGGATCCAGGAAATAAGGGTTGTGTGTTTACAACGAAAATTGAGTCAATCTACGTTACCACGTGGTTCGGACGCGAAGACCAAGCCGTCTTATACCAGCTGTCAACACTCGGTCGGTCACTTTTGCGCGACATGTCGCTTGTCGGCTGCTCAGCTCAATATGTGAAATAAAAATTATATGTGAAATGGCCCGCGGCATGGATTCACACAAACTGACACAGGTAACTTTGCACAGCAGCAACAGAGTTCACATTTGGGCAATATGGTATGTCACAACCATTCAAAATTCCAGCATATCGTGTCACAAACGCGACTGAATTGACGTGGTTCGATCAACAGTGCGGCAAATGGGCGACAATTCGGGCGCGCTGAGCGAAAGTGACACAAGTTATATTATGAACCATTTGAAGATTCGACCAGATGAGAAATTGCATACAACGAGCCGACGAGCAGAAGAATGCGGACGTCTTTTGGATCATCAGAAACACTTCAAATACTTTAGTAATGTCGCATTTCTTTTCCTCGTCAGTATACATTTCCTTCAGAAGCCGACCACCATGACCCGACGCCATATCAGGACCGGAATAATGTGTTTTTTACACTACAGCCGTTTAAAAAAAAATATGTAGGTGCCTCATCCCGAAAAGACCAAATCTACTGATAACTTATGACACAATCGCGAAAATCAGAGCAATCTATTTTTTAGCCCAATTTTAATCTGGCTGTCTACAGTATCATGTGACGCCGACCACTCTGTGTAGTTATGATCACAGATCTTAGACTTTTCTTGCTGTCTTAGTGCACCAAGAGGCTGATGTAACGTCGATATTCACTTGCCAGAACGCTTCAAGTCAAGTTAAGACAAACATGTGTGTACGTATTGTTTCTGTCATAAAACGTTCCAAATAGCCCGGACAAACCGAAAACAAAGAAAAATACTTCCAAGCAGACTGACGAACAGGTTTTCGCTTGTTTGTTCGATTGTTGCTGATTAAGTGTTGTTGTTTTCGTTGTTGTTGATGATGGTGTTGATGTTGTTGTTTTTGATGTTGCTTTCTTGTTATTGTTTATGTTAGTCAGTGTTGGATATCGACGTTACATCAGCCCCTTGGTGCACAAAACAACAAGAAAAGTCAAAGATCTGTGATAACCACACAGAGTGGTAGTCACAATAGCTATAGACAGTCAGATGTAAAATGGGGCAAAAAAATATATTGCACTGAGTTGCTGTCGGGTGTCTTCATGGTTGGCTGGCTGGCTAGTTATCTCGTACGTCATTTAACCCCTACACTGCCAATGAACACGAATTCTTATGTTTTCAAAAGGCCCAGCGACGTGATCAGCAACGAACTGATAGTCCCAAGTCAATCTAAGGAAAACGGAATAAATAGGCGGATCAGCAAGAGGCAAAGAACCTCATGAGCCCCCTCATCTGCGGGGGCTCATCTTTGCCTCTTGCATCTGGATGCTGTTCGCATTTTTCCTTCTGTGACAGGGGTTAATGTGAAATGCAAATGAATTTTGTCAGCTTACAACACACCTGGTAACTGGTGACCTTGATGTTTTTACCACCGAAGTAAACAACATGCCAAAACTTTATCCGACATCTGCATCGCACCTGTCACACGTCTGCAGCCTGCTGCTGAAACAGATTTAATAGCCACGTCAACAACGCATATCCCACAACACTGACTAAGGAAGAGCGGAGAGAGAGAGAGAGAGAGAGAGAGAGAGAGAGAGAGAGAGAGAGAGAGAGAGAGAGAGAGAGAGAGAGAGAGAGAGAGAGAGAGAGAGAGAGAGAGAGAGAGAGAGAGAGAGAAATGATCCACGCTCGCGCCATCGTGCATGACTATGAGAGAGAGAGAGAGAGAGAGAGAGAGAGACAGACAGACAGACAGACAGACAGAGCCGGAGAGAGAGAGAGAGAGAGAGAGAGAGAGAGAGAGAGAGAGAGAGAGAGAGAGAGAGAGAGAGAGAGAGAGAGAGAGAGAGAGAGAGAGAGAGAGAGAATGATCCACGCTCGCGCCGTCGTGCATGACTATGATATAATAATGTGACACGTGTTTGTGTGTGTTTGTGTGTGTGTGTGTGTGTGTGTGTGTGTGTGTGTGTGTGTGTGTGTGTGTGTGCGCACGCAAGCGCGCATGCGCGCGCTTGCGTGTGTGGGTGTGGGTGGGTGGGTGGGTGCGTACGTGCGTGTGTGTGTGTGTGTGTGTGTCTGTGCGTGCGTGCATGCTTACGTGCTTGAGTGTGCGTGTGTGTGTCTGTCTGTGTGTGCGTGCATGTTTGCGTATTTCAGTGTATGTGCAGTGTGCTTGCGTGCGTGCGTATGTGCTTGAGTGTGTTTGTGTGTGTTTGTGATTGTTTGTGTGTGTGCGTGCGTGCGTGTGTGCGTGTGTGTGTGTGCTTGCATGCGTGAGTGCATGGGTGCGTGCTTGTACAAAATTCTACTACTTTCATATTTTCTAACGAATTACTTAAACCTATCATAGGATTGAAAAGTAGGCTAGAGAGAAACATCTTGACAATGCACTTGTCTAAAGCAGCACTGAACTTGACGCTAATATAAATTATGACAAACGTGCCTCTCTTGACGCCTCCTTCGCTTGTTTTCCCCACCTCTTTTCGTGCTATTGAAACTGTCAGTAAAACAGATTGAAGCCGCCTCTTGTTTCCAGCCTCCCTCCTCACATCAAGGGTCCTAATCTCATGGTTACAAGTGTTTGCCTTTTTCAAGCAGACCACCCCGGTTTTTTTTCCTCCGTTCCAAAACTTACTGGAAAAAAGATCACCGATGTGGCCGACGTCGGCCGCAGTTGGTCCGCGCACAGCTGTGCTACTGACGTCGGCCCGAGGACCTTCTGCGTATGGGAGGACCAGATAGAACACGCCTTGTAAAAGTGACTCTCACGCCAAATCGGCTCCGGGTTACCGTTTGGCGTACGCCAGATCGATCGAGGGTTACTTTGATAAACCAACCGTTCTTGTGTATGTGTAACACGTCGAAATGACTCTCACGCCAGCCAAAATGGCTCTCACGCCAAAGTGACCCCGGGGCGACCTGGCTTGAGTCATTTTGGCGTTTTGCACGTAGACGAGATCAAGTAGTTTGTCAAAGTAACCCTGGCGTGAGAATCTTTTTGGCGTCAGTGTTACTCAACTGACTGACGCGAAAGTGCAAACTCCAAAGTGCCTCTGAAGAATCTGAAGTGAGATTCCGAATTGAGGTTTTGCAGCACAGAAATACCCAACAAAGAAAGAACACGATTAGAAAGGACGAGTGCAAGAGCCTTGTGATGGATATTTTTTTTCAGCACTCTCTGTAAATATTTCAAATACTCTACATTGCTTATGTGTGGAAGTATGTGTAGATGGTTGTTGGTGTCATTGTTGATTTATGTAAGGTTTCCTTGCTGTTATATCTTTGGGCGTATAGTACATAATGTATCTTAAATGTTGTGCTTTGAGTCATTTTGTAAGGGATGCTGCACATTCTTCTTCTTATTATTATTATGATTATTATTATTATTATTATTATTATTATTATTATTATTATTATTATTATTATTATTATTATTATTATTATTATTATTATTATTATTACTTTATAAGCGGAGTGATTTCCTTCTTTGTTGAGTATTTCATTGGATTTTACACGCTTGGCAGTCACTAATTATTGTCAGTGGTGTGGATTTTTGTAGCACAAAGTGTAAAACCATGAGGATTTTCAGGTTGTCTCGAATCACTGTTTGAGATTAGCAGCAAGGTTCCCAGTCGAGGGGAAACACAGCTCTGTACAGTGGTTACTTACTTGTCAGCAAAATGTTTCAATATTCAAAGCCGCACTGCAATATACTTTAACTCATTCAAAGGCTGTACTTCCAAAAATTTGGAGGTGTCACTTGACGACTATATACCAGCTGCAGGAGCTGGATCGACTATGATAATTCAAGGGAAGTGCCAGATTGGCGGCTATGCGCCGACAGGCACCAAGCTAATCTGGCACTACCCTTGAATTATCATGGTCGACCCATCGCCTGCTGTAGTGTGTCGGTGCTAACTGATTTAATATACTATGGTAAAATTGTGTCCAAAATAATTGTCTTCTTTATTCTCTGACTGACAGTGTCTCACATCAATGCACTACATTTACATAGAAGTACCCAACGGAGAAAGAAACACGCTTAGAAAAGACGGGTACAACACAATTTATTAATATTTCGGGTAAATACCCTTTGTCAAAATAGACAAACAAACAAACATAGAGATTAGCCGCTACTTATCTTCAATGGCAGAAGGAATGTGGCAACTCCTTGCCACATTCCTTCTGCCATTGAAGATAAGTAGCGGCTAATCTCTATGTTTGTTTGTTTGTCTATTTTGACAAAGGGTATTTACCCGAAATATTAATAAATTGTGTTGTACCCGTCTTTTCTAAGCGTGTTTCTTTCTCCGTTGGGTACTTCTTTGCATATTACACGCTTGGCAGTCACCTTTTTGGTCTGGATTGACTACATTTACATGTTCCCCCTGCCTGACCAGTTTAGTTCTACCAATGTAAGGTATGCTAATTTTAGAAAGGCGGATAAGGGGGTGAGGGCGGCGGGGGAGGGGGGGGGGAAGGGGGGAGATGCGTGGGTCTTAAATGTTTTGGACACACCTTTACCTGTATTTCAACACAGTAAAGATAATTCATGCAGCACTCATCCTACACTAGAGGTGTTGTTGGCACTTTCTCAAAGCTGCATAGTTGTTTTCTGTAAAGATTTGTTTTCTTGGATTTTTCCAGACTGATTTATTCTTTTGCTGAGCTGGTGATGAAGGTAGTGGCATTGCTTGCTCCGGCTGACGAAAAAAACGACATGCTAATTGCTCAAGGAGATCGGCTTCAAGAAGCATGTTGGTATACGTGCATGTAAGATGAATGGATTTTATGTTGATCTTTTAACTCATTAAAGCCCGACGGCCGTATTTCCCCAATTGTGGAGGCGTCATCTCAGTAATGACTATGCACCAGTTGCATTTGATGGATCGACCATGATAATTCAAGGGCAGTGCCAGATTAGCTTGGCGCCGACAGGGCGCCAAGCTAATCTGGCACTACCCTTGAATTATCATGGTAGACCCATCTCCTGCTGTAGTGCGTCTGGGCTGAATGGGTGAAACAATAATCTAAAACACACACACACACACACACACACACACACACACACACATACGCGCGCGCGCGCACGCATGACGCGCTCACCGGCTCATACGGAGACCAGACCATAAAGGTGCGTGTAAAATGCAGAGAAAATCCCATCAAAGAAAGAAACACGCTTAGAAAGGCCTGTTACAAATACTTTATCAAATTGTGGGATTAGTGTCTGTATGCGTCCCGCATTTAAAAAAAAGAAAAAAAAAGAAAGGTTTTTAAAAATGGATAATACGGACATTAATTTTGAGATGCCTCGAGACGGAGAAAACAAAAATGCGGTTTGACCTCTTAGCTGCCGGGGCAAGGCGAATGTTACCAAACTGCAAGACACAAACCCTCATGAGCCCCCCGCTGTCGCGGGTGCTCAAGAGGATTTATGTCTCTTGTCAGTCGCGTGTTTTTAATGACCATTTTTCGTCCCATTTACATCTATGTTCTTCACGCGAATGTCGGTCAGATGGTTTCAGACGCGCATTTTGTGATCACTGGCAGGGAAGGGGTTAACTCATTCGCGGCCAGCCGCATCCGGATGCGACTGACCGCGAATGAGTAAAAGTGAGGCCGCAAGGACTGAGTTGCCTCAATTTACATCCCCAGGTCGTACACCAAATCAACCCCCCCCCCCCCCCCCCCACTTCCTCCCCCCCCCCTCCCCCCTCCCCCCGGGATCGTTCTGGCGCACGCTGAATGATTTGACGTGGCGAATCATGCTGGTGTTTACAGGCAACTTAGTAGTACTCAAACCAAGGGGAATCACAGCGCTGGACAGACAACAGTTAGATCCCCTGCCCCCGCCTATCAGGCACCCAATCGCCAGCCCACAGAGAAATACGCAGGTATAGAATAAGACAATCATTTCCATTCCTAAAAGAATGGATCAGGTCTCTTATATAACCCATGTCTTTCTCCGGAACTTAGGAAGTAGGCAGGAGAAACATACATACACAAACATGAAGGTGCGCTACTATATTATGTGGTCGGGTAAATACCCTGATTTCCCACAGTAGATGCACAGAACATTACACAACAATGTAACGATACAAATTTTGCCTCGAGTTATACATGATACTTACTGTTGTCTGTCCAGCGCTGTGATTCCCCTTGGTTTGAGTACTGACAATTCTGCCAGCGCTAGCCTCACCTATCTGGTTTGTGAGTACAGGCAACTTGAATACACTCTGTATTTTCAACGACCATACATACTTCTGACGGCGGTAGATGGTACTCGATCACCTCTTAAAGCGACTTACTTTACTCTGTATCAACCAGTAACATAGATTTCTGACGGTAGAGACCAAAAGAGGACTTTTAGTGTCTGTGGCACAATACGTCCTCTTTTGGTCTCTGCCATCAGAGGTATGTATAGGCCGTTTGACATCAGTCGGGGCACGCAAAGTTTTTCAAAATATCTCCGCAAAGAAACACTGTTCTAGACCACTTTAAGAACAAATATCATTTCTTACCAATTAGTCTAATATGGGCTATTTTTTACTTAACTTTTGAGATTTGCTGATTTTGCTGACCAGTTGTAATATGTTGTCAAAAGACACTGACGAAGAATCCGTGTTCAAAACCCCAATAAGACCCCTGCGGGAAAGGGTCAAATTTCAATACCAGGGCAAGCATGCCGACTTCGTGTATGTTTGTGCCGTTTTAAGGTTTGAAACTTTGGTCAACTTGCTCATTCACGTGAAAATGCATCTTTGTAGTACTTTGCTGAATATATCTGTGGCACACTTAAAGATTTAAAATCAGCCATGACTCATTATATAAAAAAGAAACAGCATGTTTACGACTGTACAGCAAAACTGGCAACCTGTACGAGTTTCTTGACTTGAAGGTTAATGGTGGTATTAGGTCAACGGGTACTGAAAGATATTTGTTCTAAGAGTGGTATAGGAAAATAGTTCTCTGCGAAGATATTTGCGAAAAACGTTGCGCACCCTGATATCAAAAGGCCTATACGGTGGTTGAAAAGAGTGATTTCATGTTGGGTTAGTGAGCTTTATACATATACATAAACCGTGCTAGCGTCTACAGTCTGAGACACGGAAATTGCTATAATCAGTGCCGGCCTCACTTTAAATGGTAAATTGGCCCCATTTTTCTCCGTCACGAGCCATCTAAAAATTAATGGGCGACTCCAATACCACCCACGTGCAGGCGCAGGAGTTAGAATAAAACAAATTTATACACGAAACGTCTCGGCGTCACAGGTTCAAGATGAAAGTTTTTCGTTTTATTTAAGAACATAAAAGTGGATAAACCGTTTTAATCTAGTCAAGGACTGGTGGTGTGCGGGAAGGCGTGGATGTTTAATGCTGTCACAGTCAGAACACCATACGTATCACTAAAATTCAAGTGGCATATACCCTCATGCGACTGGACCTCGCGGGGACTCAAAAGTTCATGTTATATGGCTGTATACCCAGTGCGCTGGCCAACGGCGGCTGAGGTCGGCCCGATGGCCTTTTGCGCATTGGGTAAATGTTCCCGCTTCTGTCTCTGAGAGTTCCATAACCCTGGTACACCAGAATTATTTTACATCGATAAATATTCATCGCATAGTCAACTGCGATTGTGGTGCAGTTTTTAACCCTCTGGCTGTCGGTAGCATTTTTTTGTCGCGTTGACTGGTTCCTACAGGAATTATCACGACAAAAACCGCCACTGACAGTCAAAGGGTTAAATTATTTATAGCGCCCTGTACTGTTTAACCCATTTAGCCCCGACGCACTAGGGCAGGAGACGGAATCGACCATGTTAGTTCAAGGGTTGTGCCCGATTAGCTTGGCGCCTTCAGGCGCCAAGCTAATCGGGCACTACCCTTGAATGATCAAGGTCGATCCACGTTAGGTGACACCTCCAAAATCTGGGAAATGCGGCCTTGGGTTAAGTGGGTTTAATGAACATTTCGGATCTGTTAACGAACGTTCTTTGTTGACTGAGAGTGTGAGTTTGGTCGAAATGTAAACAGAGAAATGGGTTCCAGTGCGACGCTGTGGTGTTGTGGCACATTCTCTTAAAACATCTCCTTCACTTCCTCTGAACTGTCACGTAATGCACCTGAGGTAAATTGGCCCGATGTCGTGCAGTTTATTCGGGTCACGGACTTACAATTGGAAAACAACGTGCTTAGTTACGGGTATGTACCCCTTATGACCTCAAGCACTGAGAGGCAAAACAGATTTTTTTTTATATCTCCTTTATTTTCTTGATGTTTGTTTGTTTGTTTCTCAGAACTGCCCGTGTAGTACACAGTCACCTTTGCACACATACATACTTTGTACAGTTTCCAACAACCAAACACAACCCGACAGCTCAACAAGACAAAAACGGACGGGATTGTTTTATACAGCATGTCCCGTCAAAGGTCCTGGGGTCAGTTGCATGAGCGAGCTTAGTCCTGCACCAGCCACTAAGCAAGGTGCGCCGCTTTATAGCGGCGCTCCTTGCTTAGTGGCTGATGCAGGACTAAGCTCGCTCATGCGACTGGCCCCTGGTAAATCAAAGTGGCACAGTTGCAGTGCCCGCCTGAATTGATCAGTGTCATTCAGGTCGTACTCCATAGGCAATTGCTGTCCCTGTCCCCCTATAACCCGCCCGTTAGGGCCGTCCATTATCGCTCCAGTGCCATGGACGTTAAACCCGGAACTAAACAAATTGTAGTTTCGTTCTTGTTTAGTTCCTCTCCGTCTTTCAAAACTGCAACCTCGCTGCCTTCATATCGATGACAGTTGAAGACACATTTCTTCAGCCAGCTGAACTGGCTAGTGTGGTTTTTCTCTGTTCTCTTCTGTCGCTCTTCTCCCTCCCCCCCCCCCCCCCCCACGCCGATCCCCGGGGTGGGGGGGGGGGGAGGGTGGTGGCGGGTGGGGGGGGGGGGGAGAGCGACAGAAAAGAACACCCTTTCTCTTCTGTACAAAACCTCCCTTCACCAAAGCGCCATGAGCAGTCAACTACAGGATGGATATAGGTGCTATGATGAACATCATCATCATCCGGGATTGTCAGTTGCATCAGTCAGACTGGCGTCAGCGGCTGTCAACGTGGAATTTTGTCCTGTCGTCAATGCTGACTGCGTCAGATTCATCGCATCGCTTCACTTCCAGCGTCTACATGTTGACCAATCTCGACTAAAACTGATACTGCTTGATAATGTCGTCTGCCTGGGTGTAGCCGGGGCAAACGGATATTCATGAATAAGCGATATCCGCAAGAGGCGTAGATTTTCATGAGCCCACGCGATAGAAGATCTACGCCTCTTGCACTGCTGGCGTCGACGCCCCCCGGCAGTGAAAGGGTTTAACTAGCATCAACCACCTTGCTTAAATTCTGAGCTAAAATCTCTAATCCTGTCTGTTCCAGGAGCTGTTTCTTCGTCACTAACCAGGCCTATATAGGAATGTGCGTGTTAGTGGCACAGCAGACAGGGAGACTGATTTTCAACATTTCTGGCGCGCCTGTCTTGTGTCTCGACGGCAGATGTTTCACCACTATAGTCGTGCACAGTGTTAACTCATTAACCCCTTTCCTGCCACTGTGCGTATCTTTGCTCATTTTACGACCAAAAAGCCCAAACCGACCAAGAAACATGGATAAAAACAGGCATAGATCCTCATGAGCCCCCGCGACTGTACGTACATTTTTGTTTCCTGAAATCTTTGTTCATGTAACGACCTAAAGCCAAAACCGTCCAAGAAACATGGATACAAATTGGTTTCAGCTCAGTAGAGGAATAGATCCTCATGAGCCCCTGCAGTCGCGGGGGCTCATGAGGATCTATGCCTCTTGCAGATGAACTGCGTTCAACTTTCTCGCCTACGAAAGGGGTTAAGGCATTGGAACTCTTTTTAATTTACCTAGAGATTTTTTTTCTTGTCCCCACTTTACCGACAGCCCAGTCGATATGCAGAGTCGATTTTTCACATTCAGTGACATGACTCGGATTTCTTAACTAAGTCTTATTCTGAAGGTGGGGCCTCCATTTTTTTTTTTCTCAGCTGTATTTATTGTTTTGTCAATTCTGTTTGGATTTTTTTCTAGCAACATAGCTTACAGCACCATTGTCCCTCCATACATTTCCATTTAACCGTTTGCCTATAGCAACCTGTCTCTCAGGTGAAAACGTCACGAAGCGCGTCTAAAATCCACATCCGGTCCCCCCCCCCCCCCGGGCCCCCCACTCCCACCCCCAACCCCCCCGACCCCCAACCCCCTTTTCTCCGCAAAAAAACACTTAAATTGTGCATTCGTTATTATTTTTTATTATTTTTTATGTATACATATGTCCTATATATTTATTTATTTACTTATTTATGTATGTATTTAATGATAAACTTTTTCACAGAATGTTTGCGACGTACTTTTTAAATTCTCAGTACATTTCAAACATAGAGAAGAATGCAAAATAACATTTTAGAAACTTAACTTTAGTGTACAAATAAAATATTCATAAATAAAAATTACTTTAGTGTATAAATAAAATATTCATAAGTTAATTCAATGCACTTTTCCCTTACATATTAGTTTATCGTAATTAAGAAATTAAATCTGTCTAAATTTTTCTGTTTTAGAACCGAGAGACGAGGGAAACAAACTATTTCGTCGGTTCTGGTGGGACTTTAAACGCATTACAGGTTGCGCAAAGAGAAATAATGTGCAGGTGTCTGGGCCAGGTACGCCTGAAGATGCAATCGATGTTATCAGTTGACAAAGTGTCTTGGCGGGAGGTAGCATACCACCAGCCATGTCCTGCCATCTGCAAGAGGCATAGATTCTCATATGCCCCTGCATTGCAGATGCTCATGAGAATCTATGCCTCTTGCTGGTCGACATCTCTGTAGCTCCATGTTCGTCAAAGGGAGGAAGGAGCCGGAACGGGGGTTGAGCGCACAGCTGGTACAAAACCACCTGAGTGGCCTTTCTGTGTTATTTCTGCGTCTGAAAGTCGCAGTTTAACGTTCTAAGGAACACTGACACATAAATGATGGAATTTATTTATAGAAGGGATTTTTTTAAGACGGGTCGCTTTGGGACGAATTTAATAGCATGTCCATGAAGTCAAAGGCGGGCAGGCTAAACCTCTAACAATTGAACTGAGTAACAAGATAAAAATTACGTCATGTCTAGTTACGCTAACCTCGCTGCGGCTGAACGTACATTTGGCGCGAAGCGCCGTATGTGCGTATGTATGTGCGTATGTATGTGCGTATGTATGTGCGTATGTATGTATGTATGTATGTATGTATGTATGTATGTATGTATGTATGTATGTATGTATGTATGTATGTGCGTATGTATGTAAACAAGAGAATCTCCAATATTTCTGTACACACAAGCTTGCAACTTGGCGAAATACTTTCTTAAGTGGGTGGCTAAGAGAGCCTCCGAGCATATGGTATTTGAATGACTCATTTAAGACATAAACAACCGTTTATAGGAAGCCGTTTGACCCAGATTAGAGTCTGTAATTTTTTTCATATTTACTTGAACTTTTGCATATAGCTAGTTTGGAGAAAGACATTGGATGAGTTCGTTAGCCAGCTTTGTATCCTTTCAACTTCTTTAGTAAAAATTAATTCTTTTAAAAAAAAAGAATTAAAACACTTTAAAAAATCTGACTTCTAGAGAAAGTCAGTGGCTGTGACGTAAAAGATGCAACTCAATCACCATGCAGACACTGACATAATACTCTAAATATGACGTCATTATCTCCCTCTCTCTCTCTCTCTCTCTCTCTCTCTCTCTCTCTCTCTCTCTCTCTCTCTCTCTCTCTCTCTCTCTCTCTCTCTCACACACACACACACACACACACACACACACACACACAAACACTATGCGCGCATCGCCAGGAGGAATAAATCCTCATGCGCCCTCCAGGCGCATGAGGATCTATGCCTCTTGGATATGTTTGGAGCGCGCGGGCAAACACACAATAACACGCACTAACACGCACACACACACATCGACGCGCTTCCAGAAGAGCATGCAGGTGACCCGTGTACTTTGTATATTATTATGTAGCTAGGTAAAGTAAAAAAATATAGAATTACGCAAAAACTAAAATTTACGTCATGACAAAAGACGTTTGACAAATCAATGACGCGTATGTCCTGCGCCCCTTATAGAACTCACTGACGCATTGGCAGTTCTGCAAGACTTTTTCAATAGGAGATAATTCAATATCAGAATCAGGTCAAAGACAAAAGGTAAAGACCATTGACAGCGAGGACAGCTCTCATATAGAAGGGACTTTGTGGGTTATGGTTCATCCCATCCCATCTTGTTGTTAGTTAGCGAGAGGCGCTATATATGGGGCCTCAGATCTAGCACTGTCTCTGACCCACGCCCATGTGACGTCAAATTTTGACGCATCGCGGTTGCCCGCAGTCTCGTTTACTGCGAGTGACGTCATATCGCAGCTGCCTGCTTCCCAGACAGCATATGACGTCACATTGTGACTATCGCAGCCCTACTTACCTAGGCCCCATAAGTTTATGAATCTTTGGGAAAGTCCTGTGTGGTAAATAGTCCAGCAGCTGCCGCCTTCATAGAGGATCAGCCGTTTACGAGATAGTGATTTTCTAGAGAGTAACAAAGGTTTGGATATATCAAAATAAAATCTAGTTTGAATAAAAGCAGTGCGCACTCGTTTTAAACCGCCGGAGGATGGAGACATTTTTCTGTAGCACATTTTGTTTCTAGTTCGGCTGCAGACGAAACCAGGACTGTCGCAGCCATGTTCACAGGGGATCAGTAGTTTACACGGGTCTCATTGTTCCTGTATTCAGTGATAGTATGCAGTATATGTCACTTAAAAGGATTTCATTATTTTTTTAATAAAGTGTTCACACTTAGGTATATTAAGAGAAGAAGCAATTACGAAAAGGCTTGCCTTGAACTCAAATATCGTTACTCAACAATAAGGTATCCCAAATCACGTGATCAAAACATGAACAACGTACACGCGGATTTATTGCCGTAAATTTCGGTGTCCCGGCGAGTTCTTTTTGATTTGTTCTACAGAAGCGTGTTTGTTTCCCAAAAAGGCGAACATGCAACGTTGCTTTGTGCATTTTTACGTCTTGATAAAGGTTTGTCACGTTTATTTTCATTCACTTTATCATCGCTTTGCCCGGTTTATTTTGACACCACAGCACCAAAACAAAACGCTATCTTCGAAACCTATGTCCGAAGTGGGGAGTGCAACATGCTGCATGCTGTAAAAGAGTGCCACACCACTTGGGTTTAACTGTCATGGCTGAACAAAGTTTCGGAACTTGATTAATTATTATTATACTGTAACACTCAATTCAATCAGTTGTACTGGCAAGCTATGTTGTGATGTGCGATCAGTGCCATGCAGTCTCAGTGATCACTGATGGTACAGTACACTTCACACATACAAAATACATAGCACAATGTGAACACGCTTGGAAGTTCATGCAATGCTTTGTTTAAAATTAAACCCTATCTTGCTAGCAATAGCCTACTGCACAAAAGAGGAACTATTTTGCTGCTGCATAATTTTCAGTTTGTCTGCATATAGACATTTGCAGTTTGCCGAAAGGATTCTTAGCAGCTGGCATTAGCACTGACAATCATATATATTGGGATTAAAACGATAAAGAAAACGGAGACAGCTAACACAGAGATGATTTAATAAATCAGTCAGTCAAGTGATCAATTGAATGATCAAATCAATTTTTTTTCTTTCTCGCTTTCATTCTAGTTAGCACTAATTTTTCCCCATTCTGTTGCTCATTATTATTCACTGGAATAGTAAGCTTGTGACACGCACGAGAGTAACCAATTGAAGTGGAACGCGATCCCTTCACGATGGCTCTTTCTTGCAGAATACATGTTTAATTTGACATTATTCACTGATTTGTAAAATTTAATACTCCGTATTTCAGTAGTTTCTGCGGAGAAACACATCGTCTTTATAACTATATGACATTTTTGTTCCTTTTTCTCTTAATTGATTTCTTTTTGCCTCGTCCTTTCTCACTATTTTCTCTACTGGTCAAAATGCGTAGCAAAGTTAAGCTACTTTATGACATGCCGCCCGTTCTGGTTCAGTTAGAGTTTTGTTACCGTTGTGAAGAAGTAACCTAATACCCAACAGTGTGCAAAACCATAGAACCAGATTGTATACCACTGCAGTCAGATTATCCACAAAAAACCTTTACTTTATTAACGTTAGCAACGTTGAACCGTTCCTTATTCTCATCATTTTCGGCAACGCAGGGCTTGCGCTTGCCCTCATGGTTGCCCTTCTTAAAACAACTCGTTCAGTTAATGACTTACGTCCCTCTTCCACCCCTCGAATAAAACATCAGTTATTTTGTTGCAAGATGAAGTTTTTCAGTAGAGGAAAGTACGCCAAGGCTTCTTCCCTATTTACAGCCTCTTTCACGTGCATCGTCATAATTCTTCAGGTGATTGGATTACTTCTTATTATTTCCAATGATATACACCCCAACCCTGGCTCAACCCAGACTTCATCCTCAAAAGATCTCTCAATTATCCATGTTAATGTGAGAAGTCTTCGCCATAAACTTGACATTTTAAAATGTGAAATTAAAGACTATGATATTGTTACTAGGTCAGAAACTTGGTTTTCGGATAATATAAATAGTGATAGTATAATTATTGATGGATTCCATCCCCCTGTTCGAGTAGATAGACCTGATCAGTATGGTGGCGTTGCCATTTATGTTAAAGATAATCTTGTGTGTAAGCCTAGAGCTGACCTTACTGGACCATCGCTCGAGGCTGTGTGGGTCGAAACTAGACTGACCCAGCAAATTATCCTTGTAGGTTCCTTTTATCGCCCACCTAACTCCTCTGTTGACTACTAGCGTCTTGTTGATCAGTCAATTAAAACTGTAATCTCTACTCCGCACAAATTTGTCATATTGGGAGATTTCAATTCTGATACACTTAGGAACCCCTCGCCATATCTTACTGATATCTTGGTTAAGAACAACCTTATGCAATTAGTTGCCTCTCCTCTACATCTACAACCGCAATGTGTATTGACCTCATTTTAGTTCCTAGCAGGGAATTAGTCTCGTGTTGATGTTCTACCTCCCATGTGTAGTGACCATTCTGTCCCTATTATCAAGCTTAAAGGCCATATGTGTCCAAATGTACGATTTAAACGAACAGTATTCAATTATGCCAAGCTTGACAGGGAAACATTTGCTCGAGAACTCGCTAGAATTGAATGGATAGCCATAGCAACTATTCAGTCTATTGAATCTGCTGCCAAGACATTTGGTGACACACTCCTAGATACTGCCAAGAAATGTATGCCAGTCAAAACTATAATAGTCCAACAACGAGATGCTCCATGGTACAACGAGCAGTTAGCTAAATTAAAAAAAAGGATAACCTCCATAGGAAGGCCAAAAATACTAACTCAGAGGCTGACTGGAAACTCTTTCGTCATGCTCGTAATACTTACACAGATGCAATACGCAAAAGACAGAAAGAGTACATGTTAGAGTTAGACAATCGTATCTCTTTAATAGAAACTTCGGAAGTAAGAACTGGTGGAAACTAGTCAAATCGTTTATGTCAAAAAAGGGATTCACGATAGATCTATAGAGGATATACACCCTGTCAAGGAAAGCGGTAACATTTATTACTCTAACGAGGAGAAGGCAACGGCGTTAAATAATCACTTTACAAGCCAATATACGGTAGAAAGTAACAACGATCCAGTACCTGACATACAATATGTACCTACATCAATCTCCCATATATATCTTAGTCCTGCAGAGGTATTTAATGTTATAAACGATCTAGAGCCAAATAAGGCCGTAGGTCATGATCCTACACACAATAAAATTTTGATAGCTAGTAGTACGCTTATTTCAGAAGCTCCTACCATTCTCTTTAACCGGTCGCTTGACGAATGTATATTTCCATCCGTGTGGAAAATTTCTCATATAACTCCTGTATATAAAAAAGAAGGTGACAAAAGCAATGTAGCAATTATCGTCCTATATCCTTGCTAAGCTGCATTGGTAAAATTCTAGGAAAAAATGCATCCAACGCCATATATTCCAATATCTTTATTCGAATGATCTAATAACTGTTAGCCAATCAGGTTTATATACCTGGGGACTCAACAGTCTACCTACCCTTTAGTGTCTATAATGACTTCTGCAAGTCATTGGATAGAGGCATAAATTCCCAAGCTGTATTGTTTGATGTAGCCAAAGCCTTTGACAAAGTGTGGCATCATGGTCTTCTTAAAAAATTAGATGTAATAGGAATACGTAGGAAGCTTCTACAATGGATGGCTGATTACCTGTGCAATCGCAAGCAAGCTGTTGTTATCAAAGGATGTACATCTACATATCTACCCGTGGACGTGGGCGTCCCGCAGGGTCAGTGTTGGGCCCTATCCTTTTACTTATTTATATTAACGACATTGTACTAGACATTGAATCTAAAATGAAACTGTTTGCAGATGATACCAGTATGTATTTGTCCCTGAATAATGATAATATTAGAGCTGATATAATGAACTTGGATCTTGAGAAAATTAGTGTTTGGGCTCATAAGTGGAAAGTAAATTTTAATCACCTAAAGACTGAACTATTGAACATGTCACGTAGCCAGAACTTCCAACCACTTCCCCTACTCTTTGATAACAGTCCACTTGAAAGTACCGCTACACACAAACACCTTGGTATCATCTTGCAAAATAACTGTAAATGGGATACCCATATCAAATCTATTATAGCCAGATGTCGATTACTTATAGCTTGCCTAGATTCATATAAATATAGATTATCGAGACGATCTCTGGAGACTATGTTCAAATCTTTTATACTGCCACACTTTGACTATGCTGATGTGATCTGGGATAATTATACAGGGGCACTTTCGGATGAATTGGAAAGTCTCCAGTTACACGCTTTAAGAACCATTACTGGCGCAGTCCGTGGCACTAGTCACCAATTACTTTATGAAGAAACCGGTTTTATTCCGTTGTGGCATAGACGTCGTCGTCATAAACTCATCCTTTATATTAAAATAGTCAATGGTATAACCCCCGCGTACTTAGGCCCAGACCTACCACAGTTAGTATCTGGATCAAATCCTTACCACAAACGACGTCCACTTGAACGCCAAGTCCCCCAGTATAAAACTGAACTGTACAAAACTTCATTTTCCCCATCCACCACGGGCCTTTGGAACAGTTTGCCCGATCACATACAGCGTAGTCAATCCTTAAGCGAATTTAAATCATTCCTGTCGCGAGACGATTGTGTCGTACCCCCATATTACTATTTAGGTTGTAGAATAACACAGATAATCCAATGTAAAATTAGACTCAAAATGAGCACCCTCAATTATGACCAGGTTAGTCGTCACCTGTCCAATTCTCCTGCCTGCTCTTGTGGATCCAGTTCTGAAACCTCCGACTATTTTTTACTCCAGTGTAGTAATTACGATGTAATAAGACGTTTAACAATACTTACACTTCCACCAGAATACACCAATATACATTTACTCCTTAATGGAAATAAAACCCTGCCATCCACAGTGAATAACGATATATTTTCAGCTGTACACGAATTTATTACTGCAGCAAAAAAGATTGATTTCATTGAGTTATAAACTAGGACTGCAAGAAATAAAGGAAATAAAGAAAATCTTTAGACTAGTTAAGACATCTCTCTCTCTCTCTCTCTCTCTCTCTCTCTCTCTCTCTCTCTCTCTCTCTCTCTCTCTCTCTCTCTCTCTCTCTCTCTCTCTTTCTCTCTCTCTCTCTCCACTATAATAATTGAAATGTTTTCCTCTATTTTCATTTTCTTTTATTTTTATGTAGACATATAATATGTATTGATATATATTGGTTTACTTACCTATATTGTATTAAAATCTGCATAAATGTATATATATATTGATTTACTTACCTATATTGTATTTAAAATCTACATACCAGCGCCATGCAAATTTTGCAAATAGTATAACTGAGTGTCCAGATCATCCTATCAGCCTGTGGCTTGTTTTGATCTGATGATAAGTGATATATATTCTTTTATGTATTTTGCAAAGTAATATTTTATGATGAACAGCTAGTTAAAGGGGGGGGGGGGGAAAGGGGGGGGGATGGCACACACTTTATAATGTGCACATACTATTTCTTTCAGTGTTTCCATCATTCACTCATAACACCATTGGCCTCGATGAGTTCTCATGTTTTATTTGAGTGATTTACAAAATACATGTACTTGCTGCTGTTATATTATTTTCTTACTGGCTTTGACATTTCGCTGCAAGATTTACAGTCCCATACTTTAAGCCTGTCCCGACTAACGCACATGGAGGTTGACTGTATCATTGATATGTGTGTGTAGGTATCGTTTTGTTTGAGGTGGCAGTTGTGGCCTCACCCTTAAGTTTGGTGCCCCTGTATATGTGGCCACCAGTACTATTTACAGAACTGATGGCTGCATATGCAGGCTAGTTCACGGTATCACTTATTGTTACGATTGTGGTTGTGTTATCCTGTGAGAGCGTGCGTGTGTTGATCGTAGGTAACGATCCGTTGTTTATTTGAGCTATCACGGTTACGTTTCACGTGCCTTTTTGGTAAGATTTTCTTTTGTTCGTGAGTAGAGCCGATTTCGTTTTGTTGTGTTTAGTCCGGTGCGTTCTGGAGAGGTCGCACTGTCTTGTGACATCGTAAGTGTCACGTCGGGTAGTTGGCATCGCAACATTTTCGCTACTTTTTGTTTTCCTGTGCGCGTGAATTGAGCATCTTTTTTTTTGTTTGTTTTGGGAATGTTCTCGTATCATTTTGAGCTATCATAGTACGTGGTGATAGGGATACCATACTTTTATGTGACTTAATTATACACTAGAATTTAGAGCTGAAGTGAGCAGCCGAGTTTTTGTAGCCTGTTATAGTTTTTTTGGAAAGTTTATGTTAATGAGCTTCGGCTGCGTGTTTCGTTCTGATTGGTTGAGTTATATGTTTTCCGTAGACGATTCTAGATTTTTGTAGTATATATAAGGAGGGCGCTGGGAAAGCACGGGCGTACATTGTCTTGCTTTGTCAGTTGTAGAGACACGTAGTTTATTGCGAGAGACGCTGTGTATGAGAAACTTTGCGTCGCAGTGTGGACATCGCAGAAGAGACTTTGTATCAGTAGTTTGTGCATTTGAAAGTGCATTACTGTGTGGATATCGCATCGCTGAATTAAATATTGTTGGAACTGTTACTCCAGTATTGTCTACATCCTTAAGCCACGTGTGACGGATTGCAGCTGAACGATGTTTATTTTAAAGAACTCTACGTGTGTGTGTCTGGTGTGTTTATCATACTTCGACTACAATTCCACCACGTAACACTTATCAATGTGAACTGGGCGGCCTATTGTTTGAAGTGATCAGTGGTGGCATCATCCATGATGTGTTTGTGCATTTGGCCACTGGTACTGTTTCCAAAGGTGCTGTTTACAGAACTAGTGGCTGAGTATGCATATTAGTTCAGTTATTGTTATCAGGTGTGGCCTTATCTCTAAGTTTTGATGCCCCTGTGCATGAGGCCAACAATACTTTTCACAGAATTGATGGCTGCATGTGCAGTGTGATTAACTGTACTCATGAGATTATTAGGTGGGCAGCTAAAATACAGGCAGTCAATACAACTACTTTTTTAAACTCAAATCTCTATATATAGGTTTTACAGTCCACTAATGCCCATCAGCTTACAATTGTGCATGTCTTTTGTGGGTGTTCTGCGGTTTTGTGTGGGTATGTGGGGTGGGGTTGAAAGAGGGGCGGTATGGCACCTAATACTGTGTATGTATATGTATAAAATCTACATTACAAAAACAATTAAATAATTTAAATAAATAGTTATTAGGGTTTAACGCCATGCAGGTGACTACGGCCATCTCATGGTTAAATGAATAAGATAAAGTAAATCAAAGATACCTGGGACATATGAATGCTAAGTAAAGGATAGATTATGAACATGCACAGATGTACATTCTTTTGGTGGGTGTTCTGCGGTTTTGTGTGTGTAACTGGAGTGGGGTTGGGAGCGAGCGGTGTGGCACCTATTACCATGTACGTGTATAAGACATAAGACATTTATTCACCAAGTAAAACGTTACAAGGATTTTTGTGTGGCATGGCGACAGTAAAATAATCCTTACTTGTAGGGCATTCATCATGTCATACACTCAGTTGGCGATCATCCTGTATAGAGCACTAAACGATAGATAATAATAATAATAATAATAATAATGTACATTTATATAGCGCTTAACCTCCAAATGAATGGTGCTCACAATATTTTTTAAAAAAAATCAGTTATAAGTCACAAATCATGGAATCACGTTGTTCCATGGATGGTGATGTACTGAGGACAGCTTCTGGAAAGAAACTGCATCTGAATCTAGAGGTTCTGGCTTTCAAAGCACGGAACCGCCGGCCAGAGGGCAAAAGCTCGAAGAGATGATTGGCTGGGTGTGACAGATCTGACAGAATAGTACATGCACAGAGGCACCATGGTGTATGTTCTTAGCCTGTACGCTGATGTGTATGTACAAAACCTACATTACAAACAAAATAAATAAATAAATTAATTAATTAAATAAATAAAATAAAGTAAGTCTAAGATACATATGCATGCTAGGTAAAGGATAGATTATGAACATACACAGATGTGAATGTCTTTTGGTAGGTGTTCTGCGGTTTTGTGTGTGCATTTGGGTAGGAGTTGGGAGCAGGCGGTATGCCACCTATTACCATCTAAAATTTTATATTGTGCATATTTTCTTCTTGTATGCTGATGTGTATGTACAAAACCTGCATTACAAACAAACAAAAGTAAATAAATAAATAATTTAAATAAATAGTTATTTGGGTTTAATGCCGAGCAGGCGACTAATGTCATCTCATGGCGGTTAAATAAATAAGATAAAGTAAGTCAAGATACCTGGGCCATATGAATGCTAAGTAAAGGATAGATTATGAACATGCACAGATGTACTTGTCTTTTGGTGGATGTTCTGTGGTTGTGGAGTGGGGTTGGGAGTGGGCAGTATTACCATATATGTGTATGAGAACATCAGCATATGAACAAAACCTACATTACAAACAAATAAAAATAAATAATAACTTTTAATAAATAAAATAAGGTAAATCAAAGATATCTGGGACATGAATACCAAGTAAAGGATATATTATGAACATGCACAGACTTGCATGTCTTTTAATGGGTGTTCTGTGGTTTTGTATGTGGGGTGAGGAGCGGGTTTTATGCACCTATTACCATATAATTATGTGTACATGCATGTTCTCATCTTGTATGCTGATGTGTATGTGCAAACATACATCACAAACAAACAAATAAGTAAATAAATAAATAAAATTAATAATAAATTAATAAATAAAATAAGTCGGAGATACCTGGGACCTATGAATATGCATGCTAAGTAAAGGATAGATTATGAACATGCACAAATGTATGCATATTGAAAAATAATTTCCTCTCCTTGGTGGCCACCGCCATACCACTAGTGATCATGTGCATCAAGGAATTCCTTCCATCCATAATTAAAAGGATAAATAATAAATAAATATGTAAGTGAATACATAAATTAATCAATAATAAATAAATAAATAAAACATATAATATAATGGAGAGGGCTACTATCTGTATTATGTCTCATGCAATCCCGATAAAGATTGATCATAAGAGTTCTTGTGAGTACTTGCGTGCGGATTAGTTGAATGGGTTGCAAAAAGTAAAATTTTTAATACTTAGGTGTTTAGCTGAACATGGTGATTTAGATGGAAACGGTATGGAGATGGATTTCACTCTGCCTGGCTTGTGTTTATAAGACCATTCGGATAAGAGTGTGCTTGACCAGTTACAAATCCCATCTCCACTAATAACAAAAGAGCAGACCTACACTTAGACTGAGCCGTTAGGCTGGAAAACAGACGAACAACATGCATGTTGTATCCGGACAAAAAAAGTCTGCAGAATGTTGAAGATGGTCTGCAGACAATGCACAACTTGCACGAAGGGAGTTTACTTTCGATATCAGTTCTTTCCTCCCACAAATGAGACCGAGTTGTTTTCAAGACCAGGCAAAATAACGTATTTGACGTTGATAAGATGTACTTCAAAGTTCAGATCCAAAATAATCTCTGTTTCACTTCAGGAGCAAAGTAGAGCTGATTAACCGTGCGCGTCTGATTGACTTCTTAAGGCATCTAGTCGCCGCCGCCATTTTGAAACTAGCGACGCGAGTATGCTTACGGCAATAAAAATATTACTTTTAAAATTATTTTATCGTAAATATGTATGCATGCTACTTGCTCATGATTTTAATTTACTCACTGGAATAAACGTGTAACTTGTATGCTCGAAATTTTCAATGGTATGCACAAAAAATGTCTTGCACCTTATCCGGGCCTTGTGCGAGGACTGGTTCCCTCTCATCGAAAAAAAAAAAAAACCCAAAATAAACACTTATACAAAAATGTCTCCATCCTAAGGACAAATATTGTTGCTACCCATAAACCATATGGTATTAGTACTTTCGTTTCGCACCTGCAAACCATTGTTACTCTTTTGACGAACTACTTATCTCTGCAGAAATTGCGTAAGCTGCTGGACTAAAAGCAAAGCGTGGTACAGCTGCAGTGCGCCTCATATCAGTGATGTGTTCAAGTCATACTCCACAGGAAATGTATGCTCTTCTCCCCCATAATCCGCCCCCTAGGGCCGTCTACAATCACACTTGTGACGTGTACGTTAAACCCGAATTAAGCAGCCAGGATAAATCTTTGGGACTCAGCCTCTTACAGAAAAAACGAATCGTTAAAAAAAAAACAAAAAACAAAAAAAACAACTGACGAGTCGTCTGAAACTGACTTTCTCAGCTTCCCTGTGCATTTGCGTCTTGTATAACTATAAGTTTCAAAATGCGAGTGTAATAAATTTGTCCACTGTTGTGTCATGAGCCGTTTACTTTCTGCACCAGTATCACTATCAACACACTGACGAAATTTCGACTGATCAAACAAAAGACAGCACTGACAATGATTTCAACAATATACACATGCTAAACTTGAGTCATCTACATGAATGCATGGCGACAGGCATACTCATCCACATACCAGCCCAAGGTCCGCGGATGAGAATAACAACAGGTTATCCCAGTGCCTTTAAAAAAAAAAATTCGTTCTACCTCTCCTGTGCATCGGTACAAAACCTGAAATCTGCAAGAGGCATAGATCCTCATGAGCCCGCGCAATGCGCGGGCTCATGAGAATCTATGCCTCTTTCAGATATGATTTACATTTGTGATTCTCAAACAGAGAAGTCTTTGTAGTGTTCATTTCATGATGAATTTTGTTTCTTCTTCTCCCCCCCCCCCCCCCTCTCTCTCCCCTCCCCCCCCCCCCCCTCCCCCCCGCCGTCTCTTCCGTCAAAGGTAATTACCCCCGACATGAGCCTTGCAACTGTTGTACTTTCTACACCCACTATCAGCTGTGAGGGAAAAAACAACACAAACCTCGGATAGAACAACAAGAATCCACCTACAACTGCAGGCTTAAACGCCGAGGACCTCCTTCTGAGGTGCAGAGATGTACGTAATTAACAAAGGCACGGTGTGTGTACGAGAAAGAAAATTTTGGCCGGGGTGAAGCAACAAAGGAATAACTTCATTGTGATGACTATTTTCACAAGTGTGCATCACGCATAAATTTACTCGTATTTTAATATCCACTAAAAACATTTTGTGGCCACTATTTAAAAAAAAAAAAAAAACACCATATAGACATTTATAAGTCTTTTAATATGCACTACAGAATGGCCGGGGAGCTGGGTAGCTCAGCTGGTAGAGCGTTCGACTCTCGTCCGAAAGGTCATGGGTTCGAACCCAGCTGGGGTCAAAGTGTGTTCAGATCTCTTTTCGGTGTCACGTCTTTCAAATCACCTTCTTGGTGGACAAACGACGTTTAACGTTTCACAGAATGGCGAGTAAACAGACACCAATCACGTGACTGTTAACTAGGACAAAGGGGAATTTAATATTTTGTGTGATTACTATGGTGCATGGTTCCTATACATAATATACCTTAACAGTTATTGGCATAGGTTGTCATGAGTCCCGGCGGCTGCAGAAGGAACTGGCCTTATCAGAAAATCTGCACACCACTGAATTAATTTTGGGAGAGATGCGCACTTGAATTTCCGGGGCGCTTGAACATCTGTCCCCTTTGCAGATGCAACAATCTGGCTGCGGAAATTTTTAAAAAGGTGAACTGCGCAATCTGCAAGGCACCGCGTCTGGCATTGTTGTTAGGTCCATAAAAAGCTCAACGATCAGAAAAAAAAAACTCTTGCGATTTTGTAGCGAAATGGTACAATTCGCTGAAAAGGATATTGTGCACAATTACAGCTCGAGAGTAGTGTCTGGTGACACTGATTATATTGGTGCTGTTATGATAATACTCTTAAAACCTTAAGTAGGTAAACTATTAGGTGGAGTTCTACCCTTGTCTGCAGTGTCAATTCATATTTTTGAGTTGGCTCTGAAAAAATTAACCCTTTGCGTGTCGGTAGCGGGTTTTGTCGCGATGATTCCTGTAGGAATCATCGCGACAAAAACCGCTGCCGACACGCAAAAGCCGGGTAAGCAGCGGTTGCCGACACGCAAAAGGTTAAGTAGCGGTTTTTGGTCGCGATGATTCCTGTAGGAATCATCGCGACAAAAACCGCTGCAGACGCGCAAATCGTTACTAGCTCTTGCGATGCCCCACATTTGACTGAACCTGCTGGTGTATGTCGGGAGCACCTAATCCCTCTACAAGTTGTTAGTAATTGCCGTCCACGTCCGCTTGGCGCGCCAGAGATAACCTGGCACCCTAACTGAGTGCTTGCCTGAAGTACGCAGTACAGCGTCAACATTACGCACATGTATATCGCGAAATAACGCGGGGATAACGAACGGAAGTCTCCTGTTCCCAAATAGATACCCCTTGAGCAAAAAGTCGTCAGCCTCAGTGGGCCAGCTTTGCAGTGTTTCTTCTTCACAAGACTATTACGCATCTCCAACTCCTTCAATGCAGAGAAAAAATGAACACCACCCAACTGCAAGAGGTATAGATCCTCATAAGCCCCCGCAATTGCGGGGGCTCACGAGGATCTGTACCTCTTGCTGAAATTACTTTGTATCCATGTTCTTTGACGGCTGGGGATTTTTGACTTTACAATGGTAAAGTAGGTAAAAGCACTGTCAGGGGAGAGAAGTGTGTATGATCGACCAGTGATCATAGATCTACTGTGGCCAAAGCACACACAAAAAAAAAGATAGAATAATAATAATAATAAAGGTAATTTGTATAGCGCCTAATCACCAATGTGCTCTAGGCGCTTTACAATCACAGTAATGAAACAGTGAAGCAGAATACACAAACAAGCACATACAACAAAAAATATACATTAATTTACAAGGGCAAAAACTCACACCACACACTCGCACACACACACACACACACACACACACACACACACACACACACACACACACACACACACACACACACACGCATGATGAGCCGGCAGACAAAATGGTCTTTACGTATATGCAACAGAGAAAAGGTGTGTTTTAAGCTTGGATTTGAAAATGGAAAGAGATGATGAGTGACGCACATCAGCTGGGAGAGCGTTCCATGTAATGGGACCAAAATACGAAAATGCACGATGACCTTGAGTGACCTTATTACGTCTAGGGATACGGAAAACACGAGTGTCTGAAGCAGAGCGTAGTGAGCGGGACGGTGTATACAGCTGGACAAGATCAGACAAGTAAGGAGGGGCAGAACCAGAGATGATGTTGAAACAAATAACACAGACTTTATACTGAATTCTGTATGAAACTGGCAGCCAGTGCAAATTAGCTAGTAGAGGCATAATGTGTTCACGTTTCGGTACACGAAAAATCAGACGTGCAGCACAGTTCATGACTCTCTGGATTTGGTCAAGAAGATTTTGCGGAACACCGGACAAAAGAGAATTGCAATAGTCTATTCGGGACAGCACAAGGGAGGTAACAAGTGTTTTGGTAACTTCAACAGTCAGCAGATGTCGAACAGTGCTGATCCTTCTGAGTTCAATGAAGGCAAGCTGGCAAACTTTCTTCACTTGTTCCTTCATTGTCAGCCTGTTGTCAAAAATGACACCCAAGTTACGGGCCGAGCTAGAAAAGGAGATGGCACTCTCGCCCACCATCATTGACTCAGGTAGATCAGCACTGCACGTAGAGGAGCACATCATTCGGAGGGACTCAGTTTTGTCACTGTTCAGCTGGAGCTTGTTCTGTGTGGTCCACTTCTGAACATCACAAATACAAGCCTCCAAAGACTGCACCATTTGATCGACATGTTCACGAAGGGAGTGTTTGTACAATTCTGTATCATCTGCATATAAATGATAAGAAACTAAGTGACGCTCAATGACATGCGACAGGGGCTGTGTATACAAAGTAAAGAGAACAGGCCCCAAGACCGACCCCTGTGGAACGCCACAAAGCAGCTCAACAGGGTGGGACTCAAATCCTGCCACTGAAACCATCTGCAAGCGACCAACAAAGTAGGATTGGAAAAATTTCAGTGCTGTGCTTTGAATGCCAAACACATCACGAAGGCGGGCAAGTAAAATGTCATGGTCAATGGTATCAAACGCTGCGCTCAGATCGAGCAGAGTCAGAACAGAGATTAGATCTTCATCGCTAGCACCAAGTAGGTCATTCACAACACGCAGCAATGCTGTCTCCGTGCTATGACCAGACCTATATGCTGACTGGAACACATGCCACAGACCATTATTCTTGATATGGTCTAGCAGCTGCGTGAGCACTATCTTTTCCAGAAGCTTTGAAAGAAAAGGTAGGTTGGATACGGGTCTGTAGTTGTTCAAACTGTTGGGATCAAGTGAAGCTTTCTTTAAGAGCGGCTTAACAATTGCAGTTTTGAAACAGGTAGGTACAGTGCCGTGCAAGAGGGACTCATTTACAATAGCTGTAACAACTGGTACAATTGCATCTTTACATTCAAAAAGAAGGGACGAAGGCACAGGGTCTAGCTCGCAGGTCTTGAGAGACATCTTACTCATGGTGTCTAGCACTACCTTTTCAGTCACTGGACTGAAGCATGCAAGAGGAGTGCCAGCAAAACACTTAGATTCAAATGAGCATGATGTATCAGCATCATCACATTTGTCAATGTTGTCACGTATTGTTCTGACTTTGGAACAGAAAAAGCGAGAAAACAGTTCTGGGAGGTCACGGATTGGGTGTGTGCTGGGCAGTTGAACAGATTTGGTCTTACCCAAGAGTCCATTAGTCACACGGAAAAGTTCTTTGCAAGTACTTGCTGCAGCAACTTTTGCGCAGATGAAAGCAGTCTTGGCATTGGTGGTCAAGCGAGTGATTTTATGCTTCAAACCATTCAGAATCTGTTTATGAACAGTCAGCCCAGACTTGAGCCAACGCCTCTCTGCCTGACGCCTTTCGTGCTTCAAGGTGCGCAGTTCAGCGGCCACAGATGGGTACCAGGGCGTGGAGTGACGCTGCGACACCCGGCGGCGAGTGGCGGGAGCATGCTGGTCTAGGACAGCCCGCAGACCAGCGTTGAGTTGCTCGGCCGAGATGTGGGGACGGATGCTGACAAAGTCTGCAACATCGGCTATGAACTTGCCATGGTCGATCCCCTTGAGGTTCCTTGAAGTCTTGGTAACAGGCTGCAGCTGAGGTTTGGTTATATCCAAAAGACACAGAACTGGAAAATGGTCAGAAGACATGGTGTGGCTCACAGAGGCGGACCTAAAGATGGAGTCCTCCTCTCTATATACGACCCAGTCGAGTGTATGACCTTTGGTATGAGTAGGCTGATGCACGCCTTGAGACAGACTGAAGGTTTGTAATAGATCAAGCATACGAGCCGTGTTGGTGTTGGAAGGACAGTCGAATTGAAAGTTGAAGTCGCCGACAATCACAAGCTTACCACCCAAAGAATTACAGTGCTCCATGAAATCGGCAAACTCGCTGAAAAACGTAGTGTCTGTGAGTTTATTCTTTCTGTTGGGGGGTGGACGGTACAGACAGTACAGGTGCACATGCTGCGGCACAGAAAGTGTCAACTGGGCAAGCTCAAACGTTGAATGAGAAAAGGGGAACGATGATGTGATGTTGGCATGCTCCAATAAACTGTCACGGATCAAAAAAGCCAGTCCTCCACCACGTGTAGCACGGGGGAAGGATCTAAGGCAATAGCCAGATGGAGTTATGTCCACACACTTCGCCTCGTCTCCTTGACATTTAAGCCAGGTCTCTGTCAGGAACAACACATCGATGTTCTGGTCATGCACAAAATTACATATCTCAGTCCTTTTGTCACGCTGTCCCACTGATTGTGCATTGAAAGTACAGACGTTAAAATATTTCTGCTGAGGTTTCGTGTCTATGCAGATGAGGTTTTCAGGCGAAACTATGTCCTTTGCGGGTGCACATGGCAACGTGTTGGACCTGCCAGTGATGAGAACAATAATTTGTCTCTGTTTCCTCCTACCACCTCTCCGGGTCCGTTTACGAGGCAAATTACACCCTATCCCCAAACTCCGAAGATGGAGGATGAGAGTGGGGTCCAGACGTATGGCCACAGGTCTAATACTCAACAAATCATCTCTGGAATACTTGTGTTGTGGAACAGTAGGCGGTAGATTAGAGGGGTTCACTGGCAGGCTGGATTGATACACAGTGCATGATGATGGACTGGTGACACTGACAGACTGGGTCACTGTAGGCAGACCAGAAGAGTTTATCTGTAGACTGGTTGTACACACAGTGTATGACGATGGACTAGTGACACAGTCAGTCAGGGGCACAGTAGGTAGGCCAGACAAGCTCACATGCAGACTGCGTGTATTCACGGTACTACAATTTACATAGTTGAACTGTGACACTGAGGACAGCCTGTGTGAGTTCACGTGTAGACTGAGTAGGTGCAAAGGTACAGCAGGTGCAGTCAAGCGTGACTGCCACTGAGCCAGTAGAGCAAAAAACAGAAAAAGCCAAAGCATTTTCCACTCTGAAAAGAAAAGAGGGAGGCGCTAAGAAAGTGACTGGAAACAATGCATATGGAAGCTTCCAGTCACTTTCTTAGCGCCCCCCCTCTTTTATTTTTATTTTTTATTTTTGTTGTTGTTGTTGTTGTTGTGCTTTGGCCACAGTAGATCTATGATCACTGGTCGATCATGCACACTTCTCTCCCCTGACAGTGCTTTTACCTATTTTACTTTGTAACCTTCCTAAAATATTAGCACTGGCAGTCTCCCCTTTCCTTTTTCATTTATTACTACAATATCGACTGCAACCCCTCCCCCCCCCCCTTTGGTAGGTTCTCTTTTAGGGTGCATGAAATTTAACTCTAGGTGGTGGCATGGAATGTATGTCCCTGCAGACACCACAGTAAAATGTGGCTGTCATTGCAGGTAGGCAGAAATTCCTGCCTCCTCCAGTATTGCCGATGGTGTGCTGAAGACGTCGCTAAGACCGAAACAGCTGTCCACACCGGCTAAATATCTGGACCCCCCTTGGGGGACATAGATTTAAATTTCCATGCACTGAGTGGCTGGAACAGTGGGATATGTGATACGCCCCCCTTCGGGGGGGGGGGGGGGCTTCCATATGCATTCCTTCCAGTCACTTTCTTATCGCCCCCCTCTTTTCTATCTTTTTTTTGTGTGTGTGCTTTGGCCACAGTAGATCTATGATCACTGGTCGACCATGCACACTTCTCTCCCCTGACAGTGCTTTTACCTACTTTACTTTGTAACCTTCCTAAAATATTAGCACTGGCAGTCTCCCCTTTTCTTTTCATTTGAATTTACAATGGTTTTTTTTGTGTGTGTGTTTTTTTTTTAAGAAGAAGCTTAGGACCTAATATCCCTTGTATAAAACCCAAAATACACAACCGTCTGATGCATGGGTAGATCTGGGGAGGGGGGAGGGTTCCAGGAGTTCTGGAATCACCCCCCCCCCCCCCCCCCCCCGTCCCCCACCCGACCCAAACATTATTTAAAATGCTATAACAAAGTGCCTTTTTCGGGTGTTTGAAGCTCCCCCCCCCCCCCCCCTTTCCGTTGTTTGATATTTTGGCGAATGGTGAGAGTCTTATCACGCATGTGCCTTCTCTCTCCACCAACCCCCCCCCCCCCCCTTCCTCCCGCTTTTCGATTTTCCGGCCCCTGAAGCAAGGTCTAGCGTCGGGGAGGCATTTTGTATAAGGTTGAAGATCCCAAACAAGAAGTTGGAACCCCCCCCCCCTTCCCCGCTTTCGATTTCCGCCCCTGAAGCAAGGTCTAGCGTCGGGAGGCATTTTGTTAAGGTGAAGATCCCAACAAGAAGTTGGAACCCCCCCCCCCCCAAACCCAAAATTCTTTAAATGCTATAACAAAGTGCCTTTTTGGGGTGTTTGGAAACCCCCTCCTTTCCACCCCCCCCCCCCCCACCCCTCCCCCCCCAACCCCGTTTCCCCGTTGTTTGCTATCATTTTGGCGAATGGTGAGAGTCTTACATGCACGCGACTTCTCCCCCCCCCCCCACCCACCCCAACCCCCCCCCACCCCACCCCCGCCATCATCCCTCCCCCCCCCCCCCCCCCCGACACACACACTCCCACCCACCCCCACCCCGTACTTCGATATTTCGTCTCCTGGAAGCAAGGTCTAGCGTCGGGAAGGCCTTTTGTATGAGGTTGAAGGTCCCAAACAAAAAGTTTTAACCCCCCCCCCCTTCCCCCTCGAGGTAACTGATCCGCCCCTGTGATGTCTTGCTAGTCACCTCTTCAAGCTCAAGGCTTTTTATCGTTGAAATGTCAAGGCTTTGCGCGTGGCATTATCTTGATCATGCACTTCTGCCTCTTGTCGACACGCCAAGAAAAATGAGGTGCGGTCTACTCGAGACGCGCCGCGCTCATCTAGTATTGGGACAATTGCATCTCACGGCTGTTTCCAATTTTTATTGAACCATTTAATCCTGACGCACTACAGCAGGAGACGTAGGTGTCGACATTGATAATTCAAGGGTAGTTCCAGATTAGCTTGGCGCCTGACGGCACCAAGCTATTCTGGCACTACCCTCGAATTATCCTAGTCAAATATGATAATTCAAGGATAGTGCCAGTTTAGCTTGGCGCCTGATGGTCCGAGAAGGAGGGGGGGGGGCGGAGTGTGGGGTGTTATTGCAGCACCCCCTCTACCCCCGCTTTTAGGCATCTTCGGACCCTTGAAGCATGCGCCTCTTCTCTTCTCTGTTGCCCCCCCCCCCCCCCGCTCTCACCCCCCCCCCCCCCCCCCCCGCTTTTTCGATTTCTTCGGACCCTGGGAGAGCACGCGCCTCTTCTCCCTCTATCCCTCCCCCACCCTGGGAGAGCACGCGCTTCTTCTCCCTCTACCCCTCCGCGCCCCCCCCCGCCACCCCCCGACCCCCCCGCCACCCCCCCCCCCCGACACCCCCCCCCCCCGCCATCCCCCCGCCCCCCCCCCCCCCCCCCGCTTTTCGATTTTTTTCGGACCCTGGAAGCACGCGCCATTCGCTCCTGAACAGTATATAGTTTTTATATTTTTTATATTGTCGTTCAGCAACCACCCCCCCCACCCCCCCCCCACACACACACCCTTAAAAACTGATTGATCCGGCGCTGTCCTGGTACTTGTACATAGTCGTTATGTGACAACTCCAAAATTTGGGAGATGCGGGCGTTGGGTTAAATGGTTTGCGCAACATCTTGGGGTATTGTTTGTTTGTTTGTTTGTTTGTTTGTTTGTTTTTGCCTCCACTGATTATTAATAGAGTCCTTTTTGAAGATCATCCGAGAGAAACTTCAGGCACGAAGATTTTTTAGCCTCAAACCTTCCTACCCTCATCCTCCCGGCCCTCCCCCCCCCCCCTCCCCTCTCCCCCCCTCTCCCCCCCTCTCCCCCCCCCCCCTCCCTCCATTTTCAAGTTTTCTGTTTATTTCATCCAGCATAAAATACAGGAGACGGATCGGCCATGACATCTGCAGGGTAGATTAACCCCTTCACTGCGGAGAAAAAAGATTGGAAAACCACCCACCTGCAAGAGGTACAGATGGTCATGCGACCCCCTGTAACTGCTCATGAGAATATTGTATCTCTTGGTGTTTGGGTGGTGTTCAATATCCCTCCCTTGCTTAAATCAGTTTGCATCCGTGTCACTGCACTGCCGAGAAATATCGAACACCACCCAACTGCAAGAGGTATAGATCCTCACGAGCCCCTGCTACCTCTTGCTGACACCACTATTGTATCCATGCTCCTTTGACGGTTGTAGATCTTTGACTTTGAATTTACGATGATTTAAAAAACGCCGCAATATGCGTCAGCTGACAGTGATGACGTTAACCCCTTAACAGGCGGGTCCAGGCGAGCTCTACCCAGCTGCAAGCGACATAAACCCTCATGTGCCCCCGCTGTCGCGGGGCCTCATGAGGATTTGTGTCTCTTGTTAGTCCTTTGCTATTTATGTCTACGTTTCGTCCATTCTTCATGTTTCAGACGTCGAAATTCGTGATCACTCGCAGCCAAGAGGTTATGGACGAAATTCTTACATAATCAAAAAATACGTAGGCTAACTGCCCTATATCTTGCTAGTCACTTCTTCCAGTTCAAGGCGTTCTTTCGTTGAGATGCCAAGTCTTCGTGTGATGATCTGTTATGTTATCAAACGCTTCTGTTTCGCTTTGGGAAGACTTCTGATTGCAGAGGGGAGGGGGAGGGGGAGATGGCGGGGGGGGGGGGGGGGTGGGGGGAGGGGGGGGGGGTGGCGCGTATGGGCCTTTTCGAGGGCAGAGATCCCATTTTTACTGAATTGAAATGAGCCGAACACAGTCTCTCGCGTCGACACGCCAAGAAAAATGACGTGCGGTATACCCGAGACACGCTGCACTGATCTAGTATCGGGACAAATACACCCACATTTCACGTTCGGCTGCTTCCTAGTTCTCATTAGTTCTGTGAAGTTTTTGTTTCCACTGTTTCCACTGATGGTTATTGCAGTCCTTTCAGAGCAACTTCAGACAAGAACAGTTTTCACTCTCAGTCAGCTTCAGGAAGTTTGCTGGTATACGTGCACGGAAGATGAATGGAATTTATTTAATTCTTTGTGACAAAAAATTAAGACACACACACACACACACACACACACACACACACACACACACACACACACACACACACACACGCACACACACACGCGCGCGCGCGCGCGCACTGACGTAGAAAACACACACACACACACACATAAGCACGCACGCACGCAAACACGCACACACACGCACGCACGCACACGCACGGAAGCACGGATACACACGTACACACATACATACATACATACATTCACGCACACACACGCACACATACACGATTTATTTATTTATTTATTTATTTATCTATTTTTCGGAGGGGGGGGGGGGGTAGGGAAGGCGAAAGGGGAGGGAGGTTTGGTGTGTGTGTGGGGGAGGGGGTGGGGGGGGGGGAGAGACGGCCATCCTTCTTCCGTTCCGCATAACCGGTGGTTCCGCGTCGGGCGTTTGCCCCAGCTGTAGGTCACGGTATACATTTAAATTGGGAAGTTGAGGCAGTGCAAGGCCCCGTGTTTTTAAAAATAATTTTTGCCTTGTTTGAAAATTTGCAGTTGGGCTGAATGTTGGAATTTGCTGGAAATTTGTGGTTAGCTGAGAGGAGACATGTTTGGTGCTTTGATTCATACCATCCTGAGCTTATCCAGTGACATTTGTGGGCCTATGTTGAGTTGCCTTTGACGTAGTGATTTGAGGGGCACGCTGATTTCAGCTGTGCTTGGGTGTGGGGTTGGTAAGGAACCAGTTTCAAAGCCAAGAAATGAGACGGGTCATGTGCTGTTTTTTTTGTTGTTGTTTTTTTTTTTGTATTTTGTGCATGGCAAATGTGCAGCTGGTGGGCGGTAGTGTTTTTTTAGGGGATTGAAAAATTAGGGGATGACTGGGACTGACTAAGGCTAAGAGACTGGACAGTACGGAAACAGCACTGTGGTCCGTGGCCTGTACAGCGAACCCCTTGGTGCAGCCCCTTCAAGTACGGAACACAAACCTAACATTAATATACATGTATCAAACGCTTCATTTAGTCTGCAAGATGCATAGATCCTCATGAGTCCCCGCAATTGCGGGGACTCACGAGGGTCTGTGCCTCTTGCATATACGTGGATCGTTAGGTAGAGATCGAGTTCATCCGTCGGTTCAGGTTCTCTGGTTTCGCAATGAGGAACGCACCTGTTGATGTTCTACGCCATGATGCGGCAACAGTCGAGTCAGCAGCCAACCCCGGCCCCACTTTTTACAGTGTCTTTACCTGGTTTACTTTTTGCCAACCTCCGCGCAAAATAAAAAATGAAGTGTGCCGTGTTCTTGCAGTAGTGCCGGTGCCACTTCTTGGATTAACTCCCTTTAGAAAAAAATGTCATCCTGCTCGTAGACTCAAGACGATTTCCTGAAACGAAAAATAGGTCAAACTTTCACGTTGACTGGGTTTCGATGAAACCAGTGGATTGAAAAGCGTGGACAAACATGCTATATCGCACCGTTTGTCCATGCTTTCAATCCACTGTTTTCATCGAAACACGTGCAAAATGGACCTACTTCTGACTGCCGAACGTCTGGTTGTATACGTGGGGTAGTGAAGCATCGACACTGAAAGGAATGATTTTCGACTTTGTGATATTCACTTTGCGTTTTGGAGGAAAGCGGTTCGGAAGAATGTCATGCAATCTCTCTCTCTCTCTCTCTCTCTCTCTCTCTCTCTCTCTCTCTCTCTCTCTCTCTCTCTCTCTCTCTCTCTCTCTCTCTCTCTCTCTCTCTCTCTCTCTCTCTCTCTCTCTCTCTTTCTCTCCCCCCCCCCCCCCGCACGGGTGGGAGTGTCTGGGGAGGGCTCCCGCAAACGGATATCATGACACGTGCTAAAATCTTCGTATGGGTGGGAGGGCTCCCGCAAACGGATATTATGACGCGTGCTAAAATCTTCGTATGGGTACCTGTGTGTTTTGTTAAATCATTGTTGCTGTTTGTAGTGTTGTTGTAATTCGCATTACTTTCGATGTTGTTTGTGAGTGTAATGTAGCTTTGCCTGTTATTATATGTCAGTAGATGTAGCAAGGACAGATTGGAAGAAAGGCCTGTGCGCCTAATATCTCAATCCTTGATAAATAAAGTTTCAGTCAGTCAGTCAGTCAGTCTGTCTCTCTCTCTCTCTCTCTCTCTCTCTCCCTCTCTCTCTCTCTCTCTCTCTCTCTCTCTCTCTCTCTCTCTCTCTCTCTCTCTCGCTCTCTCTCTCTCTCTCTCTCTCTCTCTCTCTTTCTCGGGCGCCTCGGTTTGGAATAAACTGCCAGCGCACATAACACACACTGGTTCACTCCAGTCTTTCAAGGAAAGCCTCTTCAAGTACCTACTATCTAACAGCTCATTCCGCACTGGTTAGTTATCCCGATCGCCTCAAACCTTGATGTGAACCTCCGCGCGCACGTGTGCGTATACTGATGTGTGTGCGCGCGCGTACGTGCGTGCGTGCGTGCGTGTGTGTGTGTGTGTGTGTGTGTGTGTGTGTGTGTGTGTGTGTGTGTGTGTGTGTGTGTGTGTGTGTGTGTGTGTGTGTGTGTGTGTGTGTGTGCGGCGCGAGCGCGAGCGCGTGTTTGATTTCCGTGAAAGAAGAAATTTAAAAAAAAATCTATTTTTCCGTTCACATTGTTAGCAATCATAATCGGTGCCCTTCGTTTTGCCTTATCCATTTTGGGGGGAATGACTTGTTATAATTATTTTGTGCAGTTGTATGTTAGTAGCTTTGTACCTTTTGCATGTTAGTAGCTTTGTACCTTTAGCAGAGTTGTACCTTTGTAGATTAGCAACGGCAAACGTGAAAAATGGCACATGTGCTAACTGCTTCTTCCGTTCAGAAATAAAGTTTCGTTTCATTTCATTTCATCTCTCTCTCTCTCTCTCTCTCTCTCTCTCTCTCTCTCTCTCTCTCTCTCTCTCTCTCTCTCTCTCTCTCTCTCTCTCTCTCTCTCTCTCTCTCTCTCTCTCTCTCTCTCTCTCTTCATTATGCACACCAGTGTAACTCTTACAGTTTGTACAAGAAGAAGGACATTTCAACGAGACCTTTTACTTTTTGCGTCACGCGTATATCCTGAATGATGCATCCATTTAGTCATATGTATTCTGGAACGTCGTTTCAAATCCAAACAAGGTCGCGCTGTTCAGTGCATGCTTTGTTAACCACTTGAATAATATTGGCGATCGGTGGAAAAGACGTGCAGTTACACGTCTTTAAGTTTTTGCTGAGTGATACGGCCAGGGATCAAAGAGTAAATAGACCACTGACATTTTAATTAGCCCTGTAGCATGCTATTCCCACCGTAGGAACAAAGGAGATCTGTATTCAGATCAGAGTCGAGTTGCATGAGTGAGCTTAATCGTGCGCCCGCCACTAAGCAAAGTGCGCTGCTATAACAGCGCACTTTGCTCAGTGGTTGGCGCAGGATTAAGCTCACTCGTGCAACGCATCATGCTTAGTGGCTGGCGCAGGACAATGCTCACTCATGCAACTGACCACAGCTTTTTTTTTTTTTTTTTTTTTTAAACAGACACGCGCATTTCGATTAGCATCAACTTTCTGCAGAAAAGTGATACGGCTTTTCACAAACTATGCAGTTTGCGAAAAATTGATTAATGGAAATATTTTCGCAGGGGATGAACTGTGGCACTACACCGGCTCATTTCTGACATACGTACATTCACATATGTGAGGAAAACTCAGACTGATGGGTGTTTCCGCTAATACTAATTGACGTTAATGGGTTCAATGACACGCTAGTGGTGACGAAATTGGTCTCAAAGTAGCCCTCTTAACTGTGTGGAGGAAGAAGTAACAGCCACATTGCATGCTTGCAGAAAGTGAAGTTTTCCATCTTCAAAAGGCGTACTGGAAAGGAAGGCTCATTACCTCTAATGTATGATGGCTGTACATTCATGCAAATTCCAGATAAAAAAAAAATGTGCCTGCCAAGCGTGTAAACTGCAAAGAATATAACCCAGCGAAGAAAGAAATATGCTTAGAAAAGACAGTTACAACACAATATATTAATATTTCAGATAAAAACCTTTTCAAGGGGTTTTGCCTGAAATATTAATAAATTGCGTTGTAACTGTCTTTTCTAAGCGTGTGCCTTTCTTCGTTAGGTTATTCTGTACATGTATGCGTTTTTTACACTTGCATACATAAAACCCGTCGCTGTGACAATCAATCGCTTTGATTAACAGAAGAAAATCTGTAAAATATTGAACATATTTATTATTTATTAAATTTGATGTCATATTAAAAAAAAGTGCTTTCACTCTCCTCCCCTCCCCCCTCCTCCCCTCCCCCCTCCTCCACCCCCCCCCCCCCCCCCCGCCTCCCCCCCCCAACCCCCCCCCCCCGCCCCTCAAGACCAATGTTAGGTGAAAAAAGAAACACTTTTGCGCGTATGATATTCAGCTCAGCATGCCACTATAACCTTTATCGCTCGCTACTGTAGGGAATGCCCCAGCAATGGCACCGACAAGCGCTGGAAGATCCATTACATAACGCTACAGGTGTGGCTAAAAAACGGGACAGGTAATTACCATGTGCATTTCTTTCTGCAGGTAGTAATATATTCGTCTGCCATATTTTTTTAGGTCCACATTTTCGGGTTATCTTATGTGAGCATGAACTTCTGGCAAAGTTGATCGGCAGAGCAAGGGCTCTAGGTTTTTATTAGACTGGCAGAACCCGGGTTTGATTCCAAGTAGAGTGACTCGTTTTTGGTGCTTAACACATTCTGCTCCAGGACCGAAATCCGCAAATTTGGAAGTTGCCCCCTGAAGACTGTATTACACTTCTGGAAACAGATCGAGCGTGATAGTTCAAGGGTTGTGCCAGAATAGCTTGGCGCCTATGGCGCCAAGCTATTCTGGCGCAACTCTTGAACTATCACGCTCGATCCATGTCTTGCCGTGGCGTGTTGGAGTTGAATGAGTTAACCCATTACATCCTGAGGCTGATTTTTTTTTTCACATTTTGCTTATTGTTCTAAAGAAGGCTACATTACAGATTAGGAGACAGATCAACCATTTTAGTGCAAGGGTGGTGCCAAGCTATTCTGGCACCACCCATGAACTTTCATAGTCAATTTTGTTTCAAGCAATAGTGTATCAGGATGGAGAGCGTTAACCTTTCCTTTTCACGGTGAACGAAAAGGGGTTCAAATGTACATTCACTGCTTTTATTTAATGTAGCCCCATAGCCTTGACTGGGCGGCATTTGTTGCCATACTTTTGCTGTTATTTAGCAAAAGCCAGTGGCAAGATGTGCGAAAAGCGAGATTTTCATTGTAATACAAGGAAATCTCGCTTTTCTAAAAAATTGGACTTGTTGGCTTCTGCCATTTATCGGCAGACTTTACACTTGACCGCCATGAGATGGCCTTAGTTGCCTGTCAGACAGAAAACCCTAAAAACTAACTAACTCATTTTACACTCTTGACAAAATACAGCGAAAGTTGGATGCACCATGATAGTTCAAGATGGCTGTCACAATTTATTTTAATCATTATGCAGTATTTTCTTTTGGATAGAAGTTTCGTTCCACGTTTTGTGTTGAGATGATGGCATATTCTTTTTTAGTGACGTCAAGAACATGTGACGTAGGATGTTTGTTTGAAGGGACCGTATGCGTCATTGTGGAATTTGGAGACACATCAGTCATGAGAGAGTTTACTCCCAGACAAAATTTAGTTTTGTGAGGAGTATAGGTGGCTGGAGGTGCCGTATGATAAATCTATTGTAGAATAGATGGTTGAGAGCAGAATGCTCAATACAGAAGTGTGTAAAAAAAAAAAGTATGTAGTTGTAGAACTACGACGTAACCGGATGGCTATAACCAGTGACCTTGTCAATGGCCAGGATGGGCGACAGACAGGCCTAAAATAGTCGACAAAGTAAACCTTTCAAGCATCTGTGGGTATGTATTTGTTTGTTAAATAGTAGATTCGGGAAGTGTATTAGTTGATTGGCTCTGTATCGGAAACTGTATAACATTCGGGCGCGCATCGGCGAGTTTGAGGTATCGTCTGGCGATCCAGCGCGGGGATGAAGTCGGATGATCGGGAAGTGTTTCGTTGAGCCTGTTTGATGTTGAAATGATTCGGGTCGAGTTTGAGGGGTTATGTGTTGTGCGGAAATATGTCGTATTCGTGTGTGTGTATGGCATTTCGAATTGATTGTTATTATGATATTTTATTCGATGTCGGAAACGATCGGGAATCGTCGACAACGTCCTGAAGCCGTTGGCGGTCGTCATCGCTACAAAGTGTCGTCATTCGGGCGGAAGTAACGATCAAAGCAATGGCGGATTTCTAATGGGGAGTCATACAATTTTATATGTTGAATAGAGATGCTCTCCAACTGGGACTTTGGATTTATGTACTTCAAGTGGGAATGTAGTCAACGTGGTGTACGAGAGAGTCAAGTTGATCCAGACGGTGTGCAGGAGAACTTAGTCGTGCCACCGTGAGAGACAGTCCGCTCCAGTCGATCAGTGGCGAGATTCAACGAGCAGCGACGATATATTCATCTTCATTTTACGGTCGGAGTATTTAGACTGTTTAATATATTTGAGGATCTAAACATCAACTTAGATAGCGTACAGTTGTCAGCGGACAACGAGAAGAAACATCGCAGTGGAACAATTTAGATGAGATGTTGTTACGATTGTGGTTGTGTTGTTCTGTGAGAGAATGCATGTGTTAATCGTAGTTAACGATCCGATATTTATTTGAGCTATCATGGTTGCGAATCACGTACCTTTTCAGTAAGATTCTTTATCGTTCGCGCAAATAGCTGAATGGGCTTTGTTATGATACGCTAAGTTTAGTCCGGAAGCTTCTAGCATAGTCGCACGGAGAATAGCGGTCGATTTTTGTCATGCGTAGATTCGCAGAGAATAGATTAGAACGTTCGAGTGAAATCGCGCTGTTTAGTGACCTCGCATGTGTGACGTCAAAGTGCAAGCTCTATTTTTAGTCATAGTTGTTTCCTGTGCGCGTGAAGTTAGCAGCCGTTCTTTGTGTTTTGTGAAAGGTTGTGAACGGTCTGCCATATTATTGTGTGACGTCATTACACACTAGGATTTGGGGCTGAAATTAGCAGTCGAATTTTTGTAGACTATTGTAGTTATTCTAGAAAGTTCATTTTTTATTAACATTTACGAGTTTCAGTTACGTGCTCCGTTCTGATTGGTTGCGTTGTGTGATTTCGTTAGATTATTCTGTAAAGTTGTTTTACTATAAAAGTTGGTGCTAGGAAGCACGTGTGTACATTGTCATGCATTGTCAGTTGTAGGGACACACAGTTTATCGTAGGTACGTGGTCCATATAGGGTGTACATTGTGAGAGACGCAGCGTAACGGTGATGTACGTTGTATGAGGAACTTTGTGTCGCCAGTATTGACATTTTCAGAGGAGACATTGTATCAGTGTTGGTGCATTTGGGAATGCATTGTGTGGAGATCGCATCGCTGAATTAAAATATTGTTGGAACTGTTACTCCAGTGTAGCCTACATCCTTAAGCCACGTGTGACGGGTTGCAGCTGAATGAAGTTTATTTAAAAGAACCTTACGTGCGTGCGTCTGGTGTGTTTATCATACTACGACTACGACTCAACACGTAACAGATGTGATTAGTGTTCTGGACATTGTGCGCCGAATGTTTAAGTGTGTGCGTGTATTACAGGTGCATGCATGAGTGGAACGATTTGGAGGAAATGTGATTAGTGCTCTGGACATTGTGCGAATGTTTAAGTGTGTGCGTGTATCAAAGGTGCAAGTCTGAATTGACTGAGTAGTGTGTATGTTTGTATACGTCTTTGTCTATTGTTTGTCGTGCGAATGAGAACATCAAATTATTAAAATCGAACTAAAAATCAAACAATTCCGTGTGGTATTTAACCTTCTTCCCTGGTGTGACAGTGGCACCAGATTAGTTTGGCACCTTCGAGGCGCCAAGCTAATCTGCTGCAACCCTTGAACTAGTATGGTCTATCCGTAGTGTGGGAAAATATTTTCCGAGAGGGGGTGGGGGGGTGGGGGTGGGTGGGAGGGAAGGCAGCGTGCCTTTCATATGCATGTTACTTTTCAATCTCCACAAATCAAAAAGTCAATTACCCGGGGGAGGAGGGGGGAGTGTGTGTGTGTGTGGAGGGGAGGCTACAATCTAACATCCGTAAGATGAACAAACGGGTGGAGGTGAAGGGAGGGTCGACAATATGCGACTGCCTAGATTTAAAATCTTTTTTTTTTTTATCTCTCTAGAAACTTTTAGTTTTACTTAGAGGAAATGAAAAATTTAAATGTTATGATATTTTCACAAAAAAAAAATCTCACCCCACCCGCCCCCCCGCCCCCCAATTTATCTTTAAAATATTAGGGGGGCGGGGGACAGGGGATACTCTGATCTCCCCCTTCCCCCTGCTTCCCTTCACATGTTTTGGGCCATTGTCGTGTTTGTGATTGTGCGTGTGAGTAATTTGTAGTTTAGTTGTAGCAACGGCAAAGTTGAAAATTGGTCTTGTAACCAAATGCTTTTACCGTTGAAAAAAAAAAAAAAAAGTTCATTGTTCCACCCACCCCCTCCCGGTTCCTACGCCAGATTCAGATTTCGATTTAGTCATCTCCCACAAACGGTTAGTCTTCGTCAGAAGGCTCTTATAATTTTGGGGAAATTTTGGGAAACTCGACCCACGCCTTGCAAGAGGTGCAGAAAGCTGTGCCATAAGGCGAGACAATTACGACTAGAAAATGCTGTAGAATTGTGTTGTGCAGTCATTCTAGGTAGCCATTTTTGTTCGACTTTCTACGGCTGCACGTCATGATTTCTTGCAGCTGCACATTATGACAGTGGCGGCAGTGTGGCGGATTGGCATCTCTTTGGTGAGAGATGGTGAATAGATCGACATGCCAGAAATACCGGGCTTTTCGAACGCGTTTTCAAACAATAACCTCAGGGCAACTTTTCTGCACCAGTTGTGCGTTACTGCACAGTTTGGCCCAGTTGCTCTGAGATTGGCATTACAATGATTGTCGCATATAACATTAACAAAAGGAAAATGTTTATCATGAAAATAGAAATAAACATCAGTTTTCGGGACTTGATTCAATTATTTGCAGACTGAAATTGTGGTGACCATTTCCTGACTTTGAGGAAAATAGACGTGCATGTAACTATGCCTGAGCCATGCAAACAATGATTAGTGATCTTGCAGCTGCGACATACACTGACGAGCAAAAGAAATTTGACATTTTGGGAATGATCGGAAACAGTGTTTCCGATGATTCCAAAAATGTCGTGTTTTTTGTTTGTTTGTTTGTTTGTTTGTTTTTTTTTTTTTTTTTTTTTTTTTTGTTTTTTGATTTTTGCTTGTCAGTATGCATCTTTCATGAAAATTGGTAAGTTAACATCCACCCTGTGAAGGAAAAAGACAGTAAAACTACGTTTCCATAAGCACGAATCCGACACGAATACGATACGAACCCGATGCGATGATGCAGTTGCGTCATTTGGTTCGAAGCCGGATGCGAATTCGTATATCGCATCGGACATAATGGAAACACACAAACATAAAAAGGACTTGCACGATTTTTTTCGGTGTCGGACCCGCTTTGGATTCGGACCGGTTTCGTATCGGATTCGTGTTTATGGGTAGCCGCTTTAACTCCAATTTGTGAAAAGCAAAATTTTCATCATGATAACAGGAAAATCCTGCTTTTCACAAAAACGTACTCATCTGCGTTTTGCCTTCGCAGTGCAGAAATCGTGCCGACAGAATGACTTTCCTACCTTTATGTTATTGCCAAAAAGAGCACACGCCGTTAGAATGCACATTAAACGATTATATTGATGGTGAGTAAGCCTACCTAATTCATCAACCAGTTCTTTACATTTGCAAGAGGCATAAATTATCATGAGCCCCTGCGGCCGCAGGGGCTCATGATAATGTATGCCTCTTGCTGACATTATTTATGTGTATGACGTTCCTCAAGCGTAGGGGGTCATCGGGAGTTAGGCAAATGGAAAGGTAAGCTGATGTTGCATTTCTGACGCCACAGGTGAGGAAAATAACATGCAGGAGGAGAGTTGTTGCACTGTTGGAGAGAAGCGGAGAGCTAGAGCGGGGCCGCACGCTGCTAGTGTCAGCATCACTTGTCCTTGCTGCTATGCACAAGAACATTTCTTCGGAGCAACGGCGTGAGTATTAGTCGTCTTTGTACGGCATCAATCAATCGACCGATCGATAGACCAGTCAATAAAATAATCAATCAATCCACCGATCAGTCAACAAACCAAGCAAGCAAGCAAATTGTTATTACCTACATCAATCCAGCCAGCCGGCCAGGAAGCAAGAAAACGATTTGTTAACTAACCATTCATCTATTGTGCATCCATGCACTAACCAGTCACTTCAAGTAAACCAGTCTTCCAAGTAATGTTCTACTGCTTGTTTGGATCCATCTTGTTGGACAGAGCACCCGATTCAATGCCGATATAAAAATATAAAAAAAATTAACACCACCCAACTGCAAGAGGAATAGATCCTCACAAGCCCCCGCAGTTGCGGGGGCTTATGAGGATTTCTGCCTCTTGCTAAACCGCTTCGTATCCATACTTTTTGGACAGCTCGGGATCTTTGGTGTTGAATTTACACTGATTTCAAAAGCACAAAATTTCAAAAACGTCCACTGGCAGTGATGTTTCCTGTTTTGTCTTAGCCTTTCCGAGACAGCACATGCGAATTGGTGGTTCCTTTCACTTCCAGGGGCCATGTCAGTTTAACCCCTTCACCGCCGAGGAAAACTTGAACGCGATCCAACTGCAAGAGGCATGGATCCACATGAGCCCCCGCGACCGCGGGGGCTCATGAGGATCTATGCCTCTTGCTGAGACCAATGTGTATCCATGTTCTTTGGACGGTAGTGGCTTTTGGTCGTTCAATGAACAAACATTTCAGAAACACAATGTACGCCCTTTCCGCAGGGAAGGTCACTGTTAAGGCGAGTGTCAAATTAGCGTAGGCGCCCGCCCGCCTTCTGAGAATGCTACTTGCCTGTAACAGCTTATAAAAAGGGATAACCCAAGTCAAACAACAGACGCCAAAAACGTATCTTGGTACTATCCTTGACCTGCCATGATCTGCCTCACACTGCTTGTCTCCCTCGCGGCCGCTACCGCTATACACAGCGGTAGCGAATCCGAGGGAGACAACCAGCGTGCCCCATCGCAAATCCACCCCATCTCTCACATGTGGCGCTGAGCGCGAAAACGGAAAACATAGCAGAAATTGCGAAACCGTCTGGGTAGGATGAATTTCAGGGTGCAGTTTGAAAGCGAAGACTGACACTTTTTCACTGTTGTGTCTACAAAAGGTTTTTGTCGTTGCTGCCGAAAACCTTCAACTAAAATGCCACAGAAAGCGGTAAAACGAAACGAGAGAGAAACACAAAGTAAATTGGAAACAAAATGCACGTGCCGCTTCTATCAATAATAGATGGGAGAAGGAAGGGTGGGGTGGGGGGTCAACTAATAACCTACTACTAGTACCGTTTACGGGAGTACTTTCTACAGAGAAAGCTTTTTGAGGAACAGAGCCAAGGGCACTATACAGTCGATCGTCTCCAGAGCAGAGGTGCGCAGCAAGGCAGCGGGCGTTGGGCAGACTTGAAAGGACTGACGTGACAGATCCATAGTCAACCAAACCAATATTGGTACAATCTCGAAAGGAACTCTGGGAAGACTCCTGATGGGTGGGGTGGAGAGGGTACGGGCTTTTCCGAGCGCAGAGATCCCATTTTGACTGAACTGGACTGAACTAGGCTTGCTCTGGGAGTAAGCCACAAGTACAATTGTGTTCAAATTGCCATGGCATCTCATTTAACCCGTTCAGCCCTGACGCACTACAGCAGGACTGAGATGGATCGACCATATAATTCAAGGGTAGTGCCAGATTAGCTTGGCGCCTCAGTCTCGGCGCCAAGCTAATCTGGCACTGCCCCTGAATTATATGGTCGATCCATCTCATGCAACTGGTGCATAGTCGTTAGATGACACCTCCAAAATTTGCGGGAGATACGGCCGTCAGGCTGAATGAGTTAACAGATGTGTACTTGTGGCGTACTCCACTAGAAGGTGTGTATTCGGTGTATTCATGCAAACGGTACTGACGTACACGGACTGAAGGACTGAGTTACGTGCATAACGTATAATGAGCTGTAGTTGTGCCATGTAAATATGTGGGCAAAAAGAAAAAAAAATTGACGTCGGCAATGACATTTCGTGAATTGGATATCTAACTAGTAACAAGAATAAGAATTTTTTTTTAATGTTTGAAGATATGTATTATAAACGATTTTCGACTTTCTCAGTTAAACTTCACTTGTTCTCTTTTATGTTCGGCTGTTTTACATTTACCCGGGTCTGATATGTCATTATTTTAACACGTTCACTGTCGGGAAAACGTGAACGCGCACAACTGCAAGAGGTCTAGATCCTCATGAGCCCACGCAGTTGCGGGGGCTCATGAGGATCTATACCTCTTGCTGAACTGAAGCCACTTTGACAGTGATTTCAAAAACACAATCTCAGTGCGTCCATCGCGTCAGTCGGCAGTGTATGAGTTTATATATCCATTAAAAGAGTCTCTGATTGTCAGCGCTTGGCCGCCACGGTCACGGTACTGAAATTACCATTTATACCAATACGCTTTGTATCAACAGCAGTTTAACTGTAGGCTCTTTTGCACAAAGTGGTTCTCAGAAGGGCGCCGCTATACCCCGCCACGGCTCTAACTTGAAATTGCCACCGGCACCGAACGGCAGACAGCGGTAGACAAATTCGCACCGATAAGCAAACAGCTGTTTGGTTGGTTGGTTGATTGATTGATAGTCTGGTTAGCTGGTTGATTGGTTGGTTAGTTGTTTGGTTATTTCGTTGGTTAGTTCGCTGGCTGGTTGGTTGGTTTTAAGACTCATTGGAGGTGTTGAATTAAAATAAAATGAGTCAGTGTTGAATTTTCCCGCCCATGTATAAATTCATATTGAAGTGACATAATGTATCCGGCGTTAGTTTCTCGCCTACAAAGATGCAAGGTATAGGCTTTGTTTTCTCCATGAATTACAGAAACAATGCATGAGGACAGGTCATACCTGATAAGAGGGACGAAATCCACATCTACTCTGATGCATGTTGTCAGGCAGGCGGCCAAATTCTAACTGTCGTCTGTTCACTTTGGCGGCGTTTGTCTCCCTTTGTAGCAACTCGGCCTACTTGTCCCGTCTGCAAGAGGAACAGATTCTCACGACCCCTTAGGACGCAGGGACTAATGAGAATCTTTGCCTCGTGCTAAAAAAAGAATTATCGACGTGTCTGTGCTTTTTTAATAAAGGAGGCTGTGGAGGATTAGGCATGTGACTGGCGGCTTGGCTTCTGCTCGGTGGCGGTGAACAGGTGACTGAGATTGGAGACCGACTGATATGGCTTCGCAGTTACCCAATGCGCACAGTGTCATCGGGCCGATGTCGGCCGCCGTTGGCCCGCACACGTCCGTGCGCGGGCCAACGGCGGCCGACGTCGGCCCGATGAACTTGTGCGGATTGGATGCTCGCTCGGTGTTGATTCAAATTACTTTTTTAATGTGAGACATCGGTGTAAGGTGTAAAGGCGCAGTAGCCAAACTTTAGTCTATAATGATTTAAGGACGGCGCCCAGGGTGAGATATCTTATTAAGTATGAGACATGATATCAATACGAAAAATTACTGATGCGGTGGCGTATTAGTCATTTAAATAAGCGGACGCGAAAACTGTGTAGAGTTGAAACTGACAAGCATGCACGCGTATGCAGTAACCGGACAAAAAATAAATTGTTTCTTATTGTGTTTGTTTGTTTGTTTGTTTGTTTGTTTGTTTGTTTGTTTGTTTGTTTGTTTGTTTGTAAAAGGGCGTGGAGGACAAACAAATTACCACAACAGCCATTTCTGCAATCCTCAAAATGGGTTCTACGTATAGTGCCACAGTAATGGATGGCGGCACTGATACACTGATACGGCAGACGGGACAAAACGACTGTTCATATTCATCATCGGAATATACTGTCAACAGTTTGAAACCAACGCAGTAAATGTACCTGAACCCACTGTACCGGCTGTCAGGCAGGTATGCAATTTATCACAAATAACGTACTAAAACGAAATTTGTTCAGTCGTCATCTCGGCTTCAGCGACCGACGTGAGACCGATGACCTCCCAGTAAGCAAAAGGCCCGAGGGAGGGGGGGGGCATCGGCAGCAGTAGACCCGCGCACAGTAGATCCATTGCGGCCGACGTCGGCCCGAGGACCTTTGCTTATGCATCTTTTACTTATTGTTCTTAGTCTTTGCGTGTAGGCCTACATATACTTTTAGTGTGACATCATTCAAGACAGCAGCAAAGTTCTGTCAGTATCAAGGTGTGTTTCCAGCATGACAGCGACATGAATCGAGAACGTAGTAATGAAGAATGAGTGTTTCCATATGCACGATGCGACAGCCTCTGCGCGAATGCGGTGCGACAGGCAACAGCGGCGAGACAAAATTGTATCGCTCTATGGAGCGATTAATTCATTCGAGACGTGCCGCCTCCAGATACGCGGCTTATGCCGCGTATCCGGAGGCGACACGTCTCGAATGAGTTAAAAGGCGATTTAGCCTCGATTTCGCTATGAAGGGAGTGTGGTTTTTAGTAAGCCACAACAAATCACAACAGTTCTAGACAGCTTTTATAGGGGCGTGTTGCCGCCTGCCGCAATGCTATAAGGAAATGTGCAAAGCTATTTTACGCCTGCTGCTCAGTACCCCCCCAGTAGCAAAATGCCTTCGGGCACACGACGGCCGCAGTGGGCATGCGCACACCCGTTCGCGGACCCACTGCGGCCGTCTTGGACCCGAGGACCTTTGTCTACAGCGCCGGTGTCCGTAGTTATATATGCAAACGCAGCTTAATGCGGTACCACACATTTGTCTTCCGTGTTTCTTTGCCTGTCTTTTGGCATCTCTGCCTGTTTGTTACAGGTATGTACACTCGACATGTACGTACTACAGGTATATCATAACATTCGTCGCATACCTGCTTTCCCTTTCCACTACCAGAGCCAGATGTAGCCTATAACATGTATTATCGTATACTGTAAACTCAGTTCGCTCATATCACGGTCGGATTGTTTTTTTAAAATTCAGATATAGCAACATATACGCCTTAACCGCTTAACTCATTCGAGACGTGCCGCCTCCGGATACGCGGCATAAGCCGCGTATCCGGATGCGGCACGTCTCGAATGAGTTAACTGTCGAGAAAAAATAAACATAATCCAACAGCTAGAGGCATAGATCCCCATGAGCCCCCACGACTATCTATGCCAATTGCTGAGACCAATTCGTATCCATGCTCCGTCAAACGACCCGCTGGCAGATTAGAAATCGAAATGGGGCTTGCTCCAAAATGTTAGACATCGATAAGTGATCTACCGTTACATCTGGACTAGCCTGTACCAACACCAAAGAGGCAGGTAATTGAAGATAGTTTTCTGTCAAGAGTTCTGACCGGTTCCCTGCCCTCAATAGGCTATAACGTTATGTCCTATCAATAGCCCTCAATAGGCTACACTGTTATGTCCTATCACTAGCCCTCCATAGGCTATGTCGGTGTGTCCAATTGACGATGGAAACTTTTCAGGGGCACAAGAAACATTTTCAATTCCCTGCCCGCCGATATATCCTGCTGATGCTCACAACCGGTTAAGGGTATAGTAGTCTTGGCATCAACACATTCGATTCTTATTACCGCTGTGCTGATAGCACTACAACTCTAAAGCATGTCGTATAGACAGGTTCAAAGAAAATTCCACGCAACCAACGCAAATTTCTACTGAGACACATCAATCATAACACAACTCGCAAAACACGTTTATCAGACACGAATCAGACACGCATCGGCATACAAATAGCAAAACACTTTTTTTTTCTTTTTTTTTTTAAGGGGGGGGGGGGTGGGGGGGGGGGGTTTGGGCGCAGCAACAATCAAAGATTTCAACACTTTCAGACGTAAACGTTTGCTTAGAGGAAGCGATTTTTTCTACATGTTAGTTTGAGGCAACCGTTCTAGTTATTCCTGTATTTCGCATTTTCTTGCCGGTGATATGGAGATGTCAGTCAGCAGCGCGGTGAACGAAAGTTCTTCGGGCCGACTTCGGCTCGAGGTCTTGTTGCTTACTGGGGAAGGATTTACCTGCTACTGGAAAAGCCGAGGCAGCTCGACTATGCATGCGCTGTGCAATTTCTATGGACTTTTGCCCAAGGACCTTTTGCTGACTGTTTTACTGGAAGAGGGCGTTGAACTCTTAATGACTGAAAGGTGAAAGATTAGTGACTTATTGTCAAACAATCAAACAGCTGGTAGTGGACTAGAAGGGGTGGGGGGTGGGGGTGGGGGTGGGGGGTGGGGGGGGGGCGGGTGTTGAAGACTTTTTCACCGCTGACCCAAAAAATCAAACGACACGTAGAGAGGACTGGAGGAGGGGGTCCACACTTTTAAAGGAGGGAATCATTTTAGCAGCATTTTGGGGCCAGGGATAGGGGGGCCCGGAAGCCCCTTCCTCCCTCCTCCCCCCCCCCCCCCGCTATCCCCTCCCCCTCCCCAGCCCACCTCAACCCCTCCCGATGCGCCCCCATCCAGGGTTAGAAGGCATTTGTACTTTTCTCGCAACTAAAGTCATTCGTGTTGATGTACAGTCAGAACTGCTTTGTTGAACTCATTCAAGACGCCTCGCATCAATAGCTGCGGAAGTGTCGCATAGCAGCGTTGCCGCCTGTAGCGCTATACGACACTTTCGTAGCTATTGATGCGAGGCGCATTGAATGAGTTAATCTAGTTTTTTTTCGGGGATCGTGAAAATAATTATATGCGCTTTTTGCTGATGGAAGGGTAACATGGAAATTTAACTCATCTAAACTAAACACACCACATTAAAATACACATCGACCATCATGAACCATCATGGTCGATCTGTCTCCTGAATTGTGATACAGACTTCAGAGGACAAGTACTGCAGACGGAATTTAGGGTTTTCGAGCGTGGTGTAGAATGGGCATAAGCGTATTGCGGATGGAAGTAGGCTGGTTATGTTGTAACCGGACCCTCGCCGTGTGCTCGGTAAACATGAGGGCACAGTTGCATGAGTGAGCTTATTCCTGTGCAGCCACTAAGCAAGGTGCTCCGCTATAGCGTCCTGCGCTAGCCACTAAGCAAGGTGTTCCGCTATAGTTAGTGGCTGGCGCAGGACTAAGCTCAGTCGTGCACCTGACTCCAGAACACCCAAAGAAGAATAAGGAACTATTGCGTCGTTGTATCTGGCGGTAAATCTACGATATCAAAGAAACAAACTGATGTGCACCCAAAAACGTGTGACGTATTTTGAGTGCAATTTCAGTGCTTACCCCTTTTGTTTACGGATATGGCTCTAAATAATTCATAGGCATCAGTGGGATAGGAAACCGGTAAGGACTAACAGGTCCGGGCCTACGTCCTGTTTATATGGTATAACCAAAGAATGGTTTTTCTTATACCTAATGTCTGAAAACAATAAATAAATAAATAAATAAATAAATAATACATAATACATAATACATAATACATAACACATAAATACATAATGAATACATAAATACATAATGAATACATAAATACATAAATAAATAATAAATTTATGTGCATAAATACATTATACAAAATACAATACATTATACAAAATGCACAAAGACCCAAAATATATAAATAAATAAAATAAATAAATAAAATCAGAATAGAGATTATCCCTAAATCAGAAGAAGGTAGAACATTGCACGGACTTCAAACATTTCGTGGATTCAACCAGCCCGCTCCGTCTGCAAAAAGCATATATTCTCATTGTTACGATTGTGGTTGTGTTGTTCTGTGAGAGCATGCATGTGTTAATCGTAGGAAACAATCCGATTTTTATTTGAGCTATCATGGTTGCGAATCACGTACCTTTTCAGTAAGATTCTTTATTGTTCGCGCAGATAGCAGAATTGGTTTTGTTATGATACACTAAGTTTAGTCCGGAAGCTTCTAGCAAAGTCGCACGGAGAATAGCGGTTGTAAAGCTGATCTATTTTTAGTCATAGTTGTTTTCTGTGAGCGTGAAATTAGCAGCCGTTCTTTGCGGGTTATGAAAGGTCGTGAACGGTCTGCCATACTGTTGTGTGACGTCATTACACACTAGGATTTGGGGCTGAAATGAGCAGTCAAATTTTTGTAGACTATTGTAGTTATCCTAGAAAGTTCCTTTTTTTAAAATTAATATTTATGAGTTTCAGTTACGTGTTCCGTTCCGATTGGGTGCGTTGTGTAAATTCATTAGATTTTTCTGGAAAGTCAGTCGTTTTACTATAAAAGTTGGTGCTAGGAAGCACGTGTGTACATTGTCAGGCATTGTCAGTTGTAGGGACACACAGTTTATCGTAGGTACGTGGCCCGTATAGGGTGTACATTGTGAGAGACGCAGCGTAACGGTGGTGTACGTTGTGTGAGGAACTTTGTGTCACCAGTGTTGACATTTGCAGAAGAGAAGACATTGTATCAGTGTTGGTGCATTTGGAAATGCATTGTGTGGAGATCGCATCGCTGAATTCAAGTTAAAATATTGTTGGAACTGTTACTCCAGTGTAGCCTACATTAAGCCACGTGTGACGGGTTGCAGCTGAATGAAGTTTATAGTTTAAAAGAACCTTACGTGCGTGCGTCTGGTGTGTTTATCATACTACGACTACGACCCCACCACGTAACACTCATGAGCCCCAGGAGACACAGGAGCTGATGAAAATACACGCCTCTCGCTCGCAAGGAGTTACTTCTTTAATTAACCCTTTGCGTGTCGGTAGCACATTTTGTCGCGATGATTCCTACAGGAATCTTTGTGAAAAAAAGCGCTAAGGACATGCAAAGAGTTAACTCATTCGAGACGTGCCGACTCCGGATACGCGGCTTATGCCGCGTATCCGGAGGCGGCACGTCTCGAATGAGTTAACATCCACAGTTTGAGGTGCATATCAGGTATTAACCCCTTCCCTGCCACTGTACGTAATTTTTGTTTCTGAAATCTGTTTATTCAACGACCAAAAGCCAAAAGCGTCCAAGAAACATGGATACAAATTGGTCTCAGCAAGAGGCATAGCATCTCATGAGCCCCCGCAGTTGCGGGGGCTCGTGAGGATCTATGCCTCTTGCACTTGGATAGTGTTCACGTTTAGTGGGCAGTGAAGGGGTTAAGAGAATTGCTACGAGAACGCACGCCGCATTGATCGGATGATCCAGTTGAAAAGGTTCCTTTTGGTCATTACTATAAATAGTCGCAGACCGCTGTCTTTGCTTAATGTAAATGGGTTCAGCCTACTGTCTTTGACTTTATTCTGATTTAAGAAATATCTCCTGTATAGGCCATCGTCCCGTAGACACACGGGTTGTCTCCTAGAATGCACTGATCTTGCACAAATACCTCTTCACCTCCTCCCTCCCTCCACCCGCCTCGACCCTCCCCCCACCCACCCCCCTCCCCCCTCCCACCCCCGCCCCCAACCCTGACCCCTCCCCGGTCTTATAATTTCTCAGCCTGGGATTTATGACAGTTGGCTCTACCACGTCTGAAAATCCTCCTATGCTAATCGTTCATTATTTTCGCCGCTGAGCATGTTGTGATAACTGTTTTATTGGCCCGTTTGATGTTTCAGTTAAAACCATTTTACTGCTTGAAAAGCGGCAATACGTTCAGTTGTTGAGAGGGAAAAAAAAATCTTGTTTCGTGTCAGCTGGTCACGGATGTGTGCATTCGGATTCGCTTTACTGCGTGTGAACAAAAAGAGGTCGTTCATGTATTATACAATAGCGTCTGCCAATGGAAACAGGAACAAATGAGCTATATCCAGTTGCTGGGCCAGCCAATTCCACTTGTAAGAGGCGTAGATTTACATCAGCCCCTGCAGTTGCAGGGGCTGATGAAAATCTACACCTCTTGCTCGCAACGATGGGGAAGCAGTTATTGCACGAAGGACATTTGAACGAGGCGTGCTTTGACCCAGCAAAACACGCTGTTCGTTCTTCCTCTGGCTTGTTTGATGATGGTGTCAGTAATGTGGTAGGTGATACTCTCCCAGAAAACACACACACACACACACAAACAAACACACACGCACGCACGGCGCACGCACACGCGCATGCACGCACGCACACACACACACGCACACAAACAACACACGAACACACATACACACACACACGCACGCACGCGCACACACACACACACACACACACACCGGCCCACAAGTCAAAAGTAACTGACCAGTTTCGGAGTGAATGGCAGGTCTGTTTTCCAGGCAGCCATTTATTTATTGGTTCAGTTGTAAAACGCAGGTCGCCTTAGCTCGATGCACAGAGTATACGATGAAGTAAATTGCGATTTTACATCTGTAACTCATAGCTACCTGAAAAAAAAAAAACATAAATGGAGAGACACCGACAGGCTGCATGCATTGATCACTATGAAATAAAATACGTTTATCGATTTTCTTCTTTTCTTTTTTCTTTTCTTTTTTAAACAAAAAGCCAAATGTAATAGAAATACAACCAATGCCCCTAGCCGTTACCAATACAGAAAAATCTGGTTTGTGTCATGTCTGGCTTGAAGGGGTCGCGAAATCTCCAAATTAGAATTATGGCTGTTATTTGATAAACTTTAATTCATTCAGCCCTGACGCACAACAGCAGGAGATGGGTAGTGCCGACAGGCGCCAAGCTAATCTGGCACTACCCTTGAATTATCATGGTCGATCCATTTCCCGCAACAGGTGCATAGTCGTTAGATGACGCCTCCAAAATTTGGGAAATACGTGCGCCGGGCTGAAATAGTTAAGCATTTACAGGGAGATGCTCTAGGAGTAAGCAGTTCTCAATGTGTATGTATATGTTCTTAGTTTGTCTAACAACACTGCTGGACGAAAGAGCTAGCTTAACTTGTGAAGTCTGAATGTAATAAAGTGCAAGGGTTTTTCTGCTCTTCTTCTTCTTGGACGTATTCTGAGGAGCAAAAAAAAAAAAAAAAAAAAAAAAAAAAAAAAAATGCGACATTTTGGGAATCATCGGAAACACTAAAATGATTCCAAAAGTGTCGCATGTATACTGAGGAGGGAAAAAAATGCGACATTTTGGGAATCATCGGAAACACTTTAGTGTTTCCGATGATTCCAAAAATGACGCGTTTCTTTTGCTCCTCAGCTTGCGCACAAGGCACAGCAGAAATGAAACGTCTTTGCGTGTGCCTATTTACATGGATCGTGAAATGCAGAGTAGAAAAGTCTTGACTGTGGCAAGACAACATTGATAGTCTTTTGTAGCGGCGAATTTTAACAATAAAATCCCGATATGGAGCAGATTGCTTTACTGCAATTTTAGTGCACGCTCTTCCCATTCAAATTTAGTGTTTGTTTCCAGGGAATGGACTCGAGGTATTTTCATATTCTTGTCAAGAGAACACGTTAAGTGAAAATTATCGGTTTTATAACTCACCTGCATGAAACTTATCTTCATGATCGGAATAAATACCCACTAACCTGATTTTTTTTCAGGCCAGTGATTTGGTCATAAAAGGCGACTTCAAATGGTTTTGAGATGGTTTAGAAGTCGGGGAAAATGATAATTCCAAAACTTTGTTGAGTATAAAAAATGTACTCAGCTCATGTTTTGTAAGAAATATTCCATAACCAATCATTTTAACTCTTTCCACGCCACTGGTGGCAGATTTTGTAGTAAAATCTTTGTAATTTTCAACGTCAAAGAACCTCAGCCGCCAAAAGAACGTGGATACAAAGTGGGATCTGCAAGAGGCTTAGATCCTCATGAGCCCCCGCAACTGCGGGGGCTCATGAGGATTTATGCCTCTTGCTATTTAGGCGTTGTGCATATAGTGCGTTCCGGCAGTGAAGGGGTTATTATGAATGTCGTTTAGCGACAAGCTAATCTGGCACTACCCTTGAATTATCTCAATGCCTAAAAGGAATAGTCCGTATCTCAGTCACGGACCGTATACCGCGGGTGCAGGGGTGATCGCCCTCGGATTTACCAAAACATAGTGGCTGTGGTGGCGTCTGTCCTGCTTAGTTTAGTTCACTTCGTTGAAGATGGAATCTCTGGAAAGTCCCATACGCGCTTCATCCCACCCATCAAAAAGCATTCCATTATTCATTGCTTCCCAGTCACTTAGTGCACTTTCAGGCAATGAGGCAATACTCTACAACTACCACGCTCAATCCGTCTCTCCTGCGCGTTTGTCAGTTGCTCGAAACAGAACAGACCTGGAGGTGAGACGCAGTGCAGTCCAATGAAATGGTAGGAGAATCCAAACAAACATTCCTGTCCCCGTAATGAAATTTGCAATTGCTTTGATAACTGTTGTGTGACAGAAAAAAAAGGCAGTGTGTCCATTTTGTGAAAAGCGAGATTTTCATTGTTTTACAATGGAAATCTCTCTTTTCAAAAAAAAAAAGACTTACTGTCTTTTTCCTTTTTACTGGTGTTAGACGGTACACACATAGAGATAGGCGGATGTACCGGATTCAGTCCTATTTTGATATCTGCGTACGTTTCAGGTTGTGAATGAATACGATACACGGCGGCAATGAGACATTGATTCTCATGAGCCCCTGCTCCTGCAGGGGCTCATGAGAATCATTGCCTCTTGCAGATGGTAGTGTTTTCAGAGTGACTGGATTTGTGGTCGCCATATCGGGAATTTGTTATGATAACTGATAACTTGAACATTACTGAATCGTAAACTGATTTGCCTTTGAGTGTCGAAACAGCAGGAAGTACGAGCGTTATATCGCAAGAAATGGAAAAAAGATCTAGAACCCAACGTAAAAAAGAAACACGCTTAGAAAAGACAGTTACAACACATTTAATTTATCGATATTTCGAGTTAAAATCCTTTCTCAAAATAGATATACCGTCAAGTATACAATATACAATTTGCAACTCATCTGTTCCGATGAGCAAAATGCAACTGAAGGTATACGACGTGAAACAATAGAACAGAACAGATAGGTTGAAAATCGTATGCTTGTTTGTATGTCTATTTTGAGAAGAAGAAAAAAAACCTCGAATTTTAATAAACTGTGTCTATCTTTTCTAGCGTGTTTCTTTCTTCGCTGGGTTCTACTCTGCATTTACGCGCATGGCAGTCACCTTTTTGGTCTGGGCTACGCATAAAATGGAGTTTTATAGACGTGGAATTTACATGTCTGTAATAATAATAATAATAATAATAATAATAATAATAACTGAGATTTGTTAAGCGCTTATTCTAAAAGTAGCTCTAAGCGCTGATACAATGAAAATTTTAAAAGCTTAAGCATGTTCTTAATTAAACGAACTTTAGTTCGCGAACTCTGACGAACAACAGTTCACGATCTCGGACGAACCAGGTTGGTTCTTAATTGGACGATCTCAAGATACGGCGAACCTAGTTCGAACTAGTTCACGAACCTCGGCAAACCATAGTTCGCTGTCGGAAAAGGTTCGCTCAACGTGTTGAGCAAACAAAGGCAAACATTTTCTCTGATTGGTCAAAACTTTTACCCTCTTCTGCGTTGGAGATAAGAAGACAGATACAAACAAATATGGCGGACGGTGATATTTCACTCGTGCGAAGAACAAGACCTATTTTTTATTGATTTGTGGGAGGCGCAACGCTGTTTGTTGGGTCGCTGCTGCAAGGAGTACAAAAACAAACATCGTTCAAATCGCGAAGCGGCATAGCGTCAGCCATTTTGAACACCTTCGCAGACAGTAAGTACGCCGAATCAAGCACTTCAGTTAAAAAAGAGAACCATGGCAAACCTGATTTGCTGAAGTTCGCCTAGGTTTGTTCAACCTCAGTTAAGAAACAAACCAAAAGATCGCCGATCTTCTCCGATCTAGGTTTGCCGATCAATAGTTCGTCTAATTAAAAACAGCTCTAACACACACACACACACACACACACACACACACACACACACACACACACACACACACACACACACACACACACACACACACACACACACACGTGACAGTGGTGATGAATTGTGCATTTCTGGGGAAATGGACTAGTAAAAGAATGGCAGTCTACAGCTGACTTCACTTATAGCAAGATCGGATATAACAAAAGCCCGATACAATAACACTTTTTCAGAGGTCCCGATCAAACTGTTTGTATGTAAATTACTTCGCTTATAACAAACTTCGGATATAACAACAACAAAGTATGGGCCCTCAAGCGATTTGTTTGTATATCGGGAAATTTACTTACTGTAATATCGATATCGATAGCATGCATGTACGCCAAACGCGAAACCAGAAATATCGATTTGCTCCGTGGAAGTGCCCACACAACCTTAACCTATTTAGCCCTGACGCCCTACAGCAGGATCGACCATGATAATTCAAGGGTAGTGCCAGATTAGCTTGGCGCTGTCAGGCGCCAAGCTAATCTGGCACTACCCTTGAATTATCATGGTCGATCAATTTCCTACGATCCTGCAACTGGTGCATAGTCTATTTGACACCTCCAAAATTTGGGAGTTGCGGCCTTGGGGTTAAATGGGTTAAAGCTTGATATTTTTAACACTTTTGACACGTGCTGCATCCGGATACGCGTCGTAACGCCGCGTACCCGGATGCGGTACGTCAGTCTCGAATGAGTCAAAAACATCGAATGCAATTTGTCTCACGAAGTTGATTCGGCATTGTTTGTCGTCCCCCGGCCGGATCTCGTATGTATACATGTTTTGTTGCCGCACTGCATAGAAACAGGCTCTGACCGTTTTCGCTTGTCAAACATTTGTGAAATCGGTGGCCGAGGACTGATGAAACGTTGCCTACAGTAATTCTGCCTGTGATGTCTGTGGTTGAGAAAAGCGGGATTTTCATTATTACACAAATAAATTCTCGCTCTTCTCAACAATGGACATACTGCCTTTTCGCCACCTAACGGTAGAATTATATGTATCACGCAAGGGACAGATTGTTGAGCAGTAAATGGTCAGGATAGTGCATGTTTTTTTTTTTGCATTGCACCAGCTCGATGTGGCTAATCATAGTCTCCCGCACATCTTAACCCCTTTATTGCCTAGAAAAATGAACACGAACCAACTGCAAGAGACATATATCCTCATGAGCCACTGCAACTGCGGGGGCTCAGTCATGAGGATCTATGCCTCTTCAAATTCGTATCCATGCTTCTTGGACGGTTTTGGCTTTTGGTCGTTGAAGGAACAAAGATATCAGAAACAACAATGTACGTACATTGCAGGGAAGGGGTTAAACACCTAACACCCTACCAAGCGAGAAGGATGGACCGTGCCAGCTCAAGGGTAGCACCAGATTAGCTTGGCGCCTGGGTGGCATCAAGTTATACCCTGCTGCTGCTGATATTCTTGTACTATCTTTGGTCCATCCATCTACCGCAACCGTCGGAAATCTGACTGGAGTATTCGTCAGAGGAGGGTTCCAAAATTAGCAGACCCAGATTTGAAATAGCTAAATACAATTTACTAAAGTTTGTTCTGGAAGTTTAACACCTTCACTGCCACTGTAAATACATTTCTGTTTCTAAAATCTTAGTTCATTCAACGAGCAAAAGCCACATCGGTCCAAGAATCATGGATACAAATTGGTCTCAGCAAGAGACACAGATTGCGGGGGCTCATGAAGTTCTATGTCTCTCGCAGTTGGATCGTGTTTACTGTTTCTCGGCAGTAAAGGGGTTAAAAGTATGAAAGGCGGATCAGGTTTAGCAACGCGTCCAACAGAACACCATAGTAATCTGACAACAGACCCCGCCAGACAGGGGTTTAACTGACTTCGTGTGTATGTCCATGGCGGTCAAAACTTCCTAAAAATACTACGGCGGTGTTCCTACTCCTTACCCTCTCCACCCCCCCCCCCCCACCCCACGCCCCCCAAACCCCTTAACTAAAATGCATCAGCGAAACCAACATAGATCACGGCATTACTATACTGATTGTAACGCACGCAGACTTGCCCACAGTCGTACGCACAGACTCTCACGCAACAGACGCATACACCGCCACTGACTCAGACGGGCGCATTCATGCGGTAAAACACAACACACGGGCTCCCTTTCTAAAGTAACCTTTATACACTATAAATGAAAAAGAACGACTTAAATGACTATCAACTATATACACTGTTCTATTATCACACCACACACGTATCACAATATCTTTGCCAGGTTAGGTCTTAGTCTCACATTGCCTCCAACCTGTTTGATGTTGTTGTCTGGTTACGTTGGTCCTTCTCACGTCTAGGCGTGAAAGTCCTTCGTCGTACGCTTGCTGCCGTCCTGTCTCTCTTTGGGCACGGACGTCCTCGTTCTCGTACGGTACTCAGTTCTCACTTGGACTTGGGTGTCTTGGTCCCCAGTCAGACTCACTCTCAGAAGAGCTGGAGGGATGACCTCACGCAGGTCCCACCTGCGACTCGACGTCTCGGCGTCCGTCTTTCCACTCTCGTTACAAGAACTCTGAATAGACAAAAGTCCCAACGTAACACTTGCTAAACACACAACATATTGGATCAATGAGAAACGTCACGTAACCTGGCTGATACAAATAACCCACACGTTCATTCACACACACACACGTGCTTCATAAACTATTTTCGTATCACCCCATCTCTGTCACTATCTCGAAACAGACTATAGCCTAACTGACACTCTTGCTATACCTTACTCTATACCCTGGAAAAGACTATGTTTAACCAACCACGTACTATCTTCCTAGCGGCTTAGACATACACACTTCGTATTCCTTTAGTCATCTAACTCGGTAAACAACTGTGTACAAAAACACCGGTTACTTCACCGAATTCTAAACATACTATAACTAAACCAAACCGGAACACCGCTATACAACCACATTAATCTTACCACGCATACTGTCTTTAACTAAACAACTATCAATACTACGTTTATAGAAACATACCTGAAATCTAGGCTTCAGAGTCTTGGAATGCGGACTAGGTAACTCAACAACCGTTTCATACGACAAAACAGCCCGCACTCCCGATCTAGACCTCTGACAGTCACAGCTTCCGCCTAGAACTCACTAACAGAACTCACTAAAAATTCCCGTGCTAACCATGTCTTACATATTCCACGTGGACAGCAGGCCCCACGGACCTTCGGCACAAACAAACCGTTAACAAAAACCGTACCGTACTAATCCTATTGTATGAGCACTATGCACAAGCATAGAGCTTCATCACACTGATCGACTGACTGCCAGACCACCACTCGAGGAATACTTTACTGTAATGAATATACAAGAGACAGCCACCCCTTGAGAACCCTGCCCTCGTGGACGTCGGTGTTTCTTGTAGGCGGATGTTGTTTTGAGAGTCACGATAGAGAAGGGGTTAAAAGAATTTGTTGACGAAAGTAACGCGGACAAGGAAAGCCCGAAAGCCCGTCTTTTTTAACATGGCAAGTACTGAGCAAAATAAGCCTGCCTATGCCGGTAGGCAGACCTTGTGAGCACTTAAGACCACCGACTCTTCCTAATCTGTGAAGGCGAACGACAGTAATCAAGTTTTGAGAAAAAGCGAGATTTTCATTGTACAATGAAAATCTTGTTTTTCACAAAAATGGACTTTCGGTCTTTTACCTTCACAGGGCAGCACTCATCTGCTCGAAAGATACATTATAAATCTTCATGAGTCCAAACAACTGCCATAGCGCTGACTCGGATCTATGCCACTAGCTGACCGCCTCTCATTTACGAATGTGTTTTTCATACATATGAGGACTTTGGCGTTCACTGTGAAGAGATGGCGGTGTGAGCCATCTGCTTATAAATGTTGTGATGAGGAAAGGCTTACAACAAGGCAAGCAAATACCTCATTATCGTGACCAGGGTGAGACCATTGCTTCACGAGGTAAACAACCTGCATGCGAGATTAACAGTTCTTCCGCCAGCACCTTCCATCTGCAAGAGGCATAGATTTCGTGAGCCCTTGCAGGCGGCATGGGCTTACGAGAATCTATGCCTCTTTGGGGGAAGGATTCGTTCTCATTACAGTTTATTTCACTCGTCGATGGATTCATATATATATATAATTATGTGGAAATGATGGAATAATAATATTATAAAAATATAACGAATATATATATATATATATATATATATATATATATATATATATATATATATATATATATATATATATATATATATATATATATATATATATATATATATATATATATATATATATATATATAATTCCATCATCTCCACATAATTATATATATATGTTACTTGGACGGACGGAGGAAGTCTTTGGCGTTTACGGCTGTGTTTCTGTGCGTACCGGAAACGTAGAAAGGTCGGTCCCGCTTATTTCTTCATACCTTCAACCGTCACAAAAATTAAGTGGATTTTCTCCTGGTGTTCTTGTAGACCTTTTATTTCTCGTGTTTGTGCTTATCAGTGGAAACGGTAACCCAAGCCAGAATCCACGGTTTAATTTTGTGGCTAAACTATGTTTAACTGATACCAAGTCGGTACGTGCCGCATCCCAATACTGACTCGGCAAAAGGCCTTGTATCCAAATGCAGCACCGTCGTCTCGAATGTGAAACGAATAGTACTAAAAGGATCTGCAATGTGTAACAACAATGAATCATTTCCAGTCGTAGAAATAATCATTTAGTTATTTTTCTTTTACAGTTCCGTAACTGTGAGTGGTCTGTCTAAGACAGGCTTTTGTGTGCACATACTTTTTTCCTCTGATGAGGCCTTCAGCTTGTTCCGGTTTGCAGGGTCTCGTAGGAACTAGCTGTACCCTGGTTTTCTTGTTCAGGACCCATTTTTGACTCGTGTCCAGTTCTTCAAACGAAGAGGGTTAACATATTTGCGACGTGCTTCGGCATTCGAATACGCGGCTTATGCACGGTACGTCACCAGTGAGTTAACCCTTATTCTTTTGGAATACACCAGTGTGTTAAATACGTTTGGCTAAAATAGTTCAAGGGTAGTGCCATAATAGCTTGGCGCCTCTAGGCGCCAAGCTCTTTTGGCACCACCCTTGAATTAAAGCCATTAGTCTATATCCTTATCTGTAGAGGATCATCCCCTACCCAAGATCACTCTGTTCGGCGAGCTCACCACTGGACACAGAGACAGAGGGGCACCAAAGAAGAGATACAAAGACTGTTTCAAGAAGTCACTTAGTGCCTGCGAAATCGACCACCGCCAGTGGTCTTCACTTGCTGCGGACCGCGACACCTGGCGCTCCACCATCTACAAGGCAGCCGTCTCCTTTGAGGACTCTCGCAGAGCTAGCCTTAAAGACAAGCGGCTCAGGAGAAAAAAACAGAGATGCCACAACTCAGAACCCTAACCAGACCTCCCTCTGCAGCCACTGCGGTCGAACCTGCCTGTCCCAGATTGGACTCCGCAGTCACGAGCATGCCTGCAGACGCCGTGGGCAACCCCTATAGAATCTTCGGTCGCGAAGTCAAGCCAAGAGAGAGAAGTATTATAATGTAGCTTGCATATGGCAGTGTACAAATTTGAAGCTTTTAACCTCAGTACGAAGAAGGGTTAAGGGCGTTCAACCTTCGATGTTTGAGAGATCACAAAGCTAATTAGATACTACCCAGCGCCTAAACCGCAACACCTCTGTAGGCCTACTAGAGCAGTCTAATACGTGGCCATCGACCTCGCCTTCCTTCCAGCGATTCATTAAGTTCAGTCAGTTCCCGGTTTAATTCCTCTGGCAACACAGAAGCACACACAGGCTTATGGGCCTCCCCTATACATGTACGTCCCGCTAGAGGCATGCATTATCGAGGGTTCCTTTAACCCCCTTGTCAGTCGGTGCATGCAGCCACCGGCACTGTCACGGTAACCCCTTCGTTGCCAGTGATCACGAATTGCGCGTCTGAAACTCCTATTTCACACTTACTGACATTCGCATGAATAGCACAGCTGTAAACGTGACCAAAGTAGGCAAACAGAATATAGGACTAACAAGAGACCTAAATTCTCATGAGCCCCCGCGACTGCGGGGGCTCATGAGGATTTAGCAGCTGTCTCTTGCAGCTGGGTAGCGTTCGCCTTGCCCCGGCAGGTAAAGGGTTAACCAATGTGTCTGTGTCCATGCCGCAAGCAGACGGATGGTTCTGGTTAGAAGGTTCTAAAGAGAACTTTGCCGATTGCTTGAAGTGACTGGATTGAGTGGATTCCTCATATCGACCATCTGCGTCTGTGCTCTTGGGTTCAACCTAAGGCTGTGTGGGCTGTGTGTGTTGATTGCGCGTGTTTTGACTTATGTTAAAACCGAAGACCAACGCCCTGTCAGTGGTTGGCGCCTGGCACAGCACAAAACCCAACATAACCTAACCTGCAGAAAACACGCTACGAGATACGCACAGTACTGGGTCAGTATTCTTCGCGAAAGTCCTGAGTTTGCATTAACCGGCACTTCACAGCTAAGACTGAAAAACTAAGAAAGCACCAGCTGCAAGACGCATAGATCCTCATGAGCCCCCGCGGATAATAGGCTCATGAGAATCTATGACTCTTGCAGGCTTATTTTGTAACCGTGTTCAGTCCTTGGACGAGTGGGGCTCTGAGGTTTTTACTTCACAATGATTCACCGAGAAACACAAATTGCGGCCATTGACTGTAAAAGGGTTACGATTTTCTCTTCAGTAATGGTTCTGGACGAAGATGGCCAAACAAAACATATAATATACCGAATCCAGTAAAAGGAAGAAATGGCAATGCAAGTTTATGTTTCATGAATACTGCTAAAGTGCTCTTGTGACATGAGAACTTACAGGGTTGTAATGACCCGAGCACTTTGTGGTCGCATTAGCGATTGACCGATTGACTTTTTCATGTGGGTTTTGTACGAATATCTGAAGCTTACTTGTCGTGTAACGTTTTTTCAGTGTTTCTAGTTTAGTGCTGTACCGGAGTATGGGCCATTATTTGTCGTTTTATGTAATTATGTCTCTTATTCTTTTGCCTTACGCGTTGGGCAGTGGCTGTTTTTCGATGATGTCGCAATACATTATAAAGTCGGTTACGTTTCACACGGGTATACGTGGCGAAGTAGTATTTAAACATAACATCTTTCAGGATTAAACAATACGGTGTCGGAATTTCGAAAACCAAATCATTTATTTACTCATATTTACACACAGGTCTGCTGAAATATCAGCGTCGTAGAGGGTACAAATTATTGCTACAAAAGTGTTCAGTTTGGAACAAAATATTTGTATGTGTCTTTCTGGCTAACCCCTTCACTGCCGAAAGGTCACAGACACCAACCAAATGCAAGAGGCATAGATCTCATGAGCCCCCTTAGTCGCGGGGACTCATGAGGATCTATTCTTCTTGCTGACACCACTTTGTGTCTATGTTCCCTTGGACGGATGAGACTGTGGCATCAAATTATCACAGATTTCATAAACACGATACGAGTTCATTAGCACTTTAGTTAATCAGACGAACTGAACCCGACTCGCATGCTCTTTAGTTTTTAACTTACTAAAGGCGCCTCGCATCAATAGCTGCGGGAGTGTCGTATAGCGTCGCAACCGGCAACGCTATTTGGCGCTTTCGCACCTATTCATGTGGGGCTCATTGAATGAGTTTTAAGCAAATACGACCTCCACCCACTTCAACAGTAGTATTTTAAAAGTTGAACTTAAAGTCTAGAATATTCAAAATAAAAAATAAATAAAAATAAATAAATCATAAATAATCAATTAATCAATATAATAATAATAATAATAAATAATAATAATAATAATAATAATAATAATAATAATAATAATAATAATAATAATAATAATAATTTATAAGGCGCCTATACGTGGTTAGATGCTTTAGGCGCCGTACATACGAACAAGATAAACATTACACAAAAAGTGACAAAACCAAAACCACATGTACAATTATACAAAAGAACAGAAAATGACTAAATACGTGAACACTGATAATCAAGATTGGTAAAGTTGGGGTTTAAAACTGGCACTGGACTCACTGTGTCTCAAGGATTTAGGAAGATCATTCCAGACTGATGGACCCTGGTAAGAAATAGATCTCTGCCCAAATCCTTTAGTCCTTACTGTAGGAATCCGAAGCATTTTATTGTCAGACTAACTGAGCAACTGCCTGGAAGGGATATAACAGTGAAGGAGCTCTGAAGAGATAAGTGCGTCCAGTACCAGAAAGGGAAACATGACAAATGGACAAGACGTTGTGTTTAACTCTCTCCTTCACTGGCAACCAGTGGAGAGCTCAATCAATCAATCAATCAGTAAATCAATCAATCAATCAATCAATCAATCAATCAATCAATCAATCAATCAATCAATCAAATAAAAATCTGACGGTACAGAACTACAATTACAAATTAGATTCACGTAGAAAAGACAAACCGGGACGCTTGGCCTGGAATGTGTTAATAAATAAATTAATACATTAATAAATTAATTAAAAAATACAGATATAAACAAATGAATGAAATAAAATTTACGGCACAGAACTACAGTTAGAAACCAGATTCATGTAAGAAAGACGAATCCGGAGCGCTGGGGAAGGAATGTTTAAATAACGTGAAGCCGCCGCGTCAATTATCGGCAGCTGATACAGGATTGTTCCCACTCGTGCCGTGAAGAGTTTCATGAGCATCAAGTTGCTCAGTACGCTGAAGGACAAGTCAAAGGAGTCATTAGGCAGTAGAGGCATGGCTTCGTGCACAACAGCCGTTCCCCACGCCCCAGTTCCATACTTGAAGTTGGTGATCACGTGTTTGTTCGAGTAGTCGGCAAAGTTGTACCTGTTGCAACCAAAACAAAAAATTGTACTGTGACCTTCTGGTTTTCTTTTTTAACCCTTTGCTGCTGAGAAAACAGATCACCACCCAACTGTAAGAGGTATAGATCCCCATGAGCCCCCGCAGTTGCATGTACTTAGTAATCATGCAGACTGTACTTATTCTTCAGCATGTACTTAGCAATCAGCATATACTTCAGTCATCTTCAGTAATCAGTCACCCGCATGTATGTAGTCAGCAGGCAGCATGTACTTAGTCATCAGCATGTACTTAGCCATCATGTAGCATGTACTTAGTCGTCAGCATGTACTTAGTCATCAGCATGTACATAGTCATCATGCATGTACTTAGTCATCATGCAGAATGTACTTCATCACCAACATGTATTTAAGCCTCATACAGCATGTACTTACTCATCAGAATATACTTTGTCATCAGCATGTACTTAGTCATCATGCAACATGTACTTAATCACCAGCATGTACTTAGTCATCGTGCAGCATGTACTTAGTCATTATGCAGCATGTACTTACTCATCAGCATGCACTTAGTGGTTACTTTGACCTCCTTCAGGCCTACAAGGGTCCGTGTCGCAAACCCCTGCTACCAATAACTTATATTATCTGAAGAGAGGCTTACCTGAGTGCGACATGAAGCCCTACGTCTTCTGTAGACTTGGACCTGAGAAAGTTGATAACAAGACTTAACTGGCCAACGAACACGCCCCTGATGCACGCTCCCCAGTCGGCGTCCGTGACGTTCCAGGGCATTGCCATTTGCTCCGGGAACACTGGCCCACTGTACACTGCCTGCATGCACGTGCCCTGAATATGTAGGCCACACACTACATGCTCATGAGGACACGCTTCCTCATAAATATGGTCAGCCTAGTATCCGACTTTTTGACACATGTATTGATATATTGTATAACAAGCAAATTGATATTCATGCATTTGTTTGATATCATGTACTTCCCTTCCCAAAATCCCTTGAGCGCCAAGACTATTCGACCTTGATGATAAGAGCATTTTTCAAAATGTAAACGTGAAATATGTTCAAACGGCAACATTGACAAGCTTCTTATATGTAGTAGTAATGAAATACTTCTTAGTGTGTACGAACGCTCGAAATTTACATCCTATATAAAAACGCAAACGAAGAACCGACGTAAGGAAACGTGCGAGTCGTTGGGCTGACTAGTGAAATTGACGAGATGCCAGCTGGCGACATCGGCAACCTGAGAAAAGAACTAAATAAACAAACCTGCTGGCATTTAACAGGTTTGTACGGTCACGGCGGACGCATAGTTAGTGTAAACTCAGAAACCATTTTTTTTTTCACTTCAAAGTGGCGCTGGGTCAACGCTGGGTCGCTCGTTCTTTACCTCACCTTAGTGGCTGATCTCATAGTGGCCTGACGAGCGGTGCTCGTTGGTATGCAAGGCAGTCCGTCTCCGCACACTCAGACGCGCTCGGTGACACTCTCTCCATGCCTAAAACTCAGAAGAGGCGATTCACTGCGATTCGACAACAGTTTTCAACCCGAAAGCAATCATCCACATGAAACCCTGCCAGCTACAAACTCAGTAAATATACCGACGAGCAAAAAAAAAAAAAATGTGACATTTTTGGAATCATCGGAAACATTAAGCGTTTCCAATGTCGCATTTCTTTTCCTCGTCCGTATATCTACTGAGTTTGTAGCTGGCGGGGTTTCTTGCGGATGATTGCTTTAAAGGTTGAAAATTGTTGTCGAATCGCAGTGAATCGCCTCTTCTGGTAACGCGCCCTGCCGTTTTCACAGCATTCTGGCATAACATTATCTTACATGGTTGAGACCATTTTGGGATAATTCATCTTTTCAGACGTGACGTAATTTTTCCCCCCTATGGAGTGAGTGTCGCTGAGCGCGTCTGCGCACGCGGAGACTGCCTCGTATGCCAGCGCGCATCGCTCGTCAGTCCCCTGTCGCTGATGGTTACTGTGGCGTTGCAACTAAACAATCAAAAGTGCAGCGGAGATCACACAACCGTTTATCACAACACGTGAATTGAGAGAGCCTTGTAATACATGGTCTAGAAAAGCGTGCGACTTGTATGATTAAAAGAAAAGTAATGTTTGTAACATCAGAAATGCTTTGTTCTGTTTTTCTTTCTTTAAAGAGTGATATCAGCTACTCGAGATCATAAATAAGTTATTTGTTTATGCATATGGATGATTATGTAAATAAATGTCATGGGACAATACCTCAAATTCCTCCCACAGCGATGTCACCATACAAGTCACGTTTGGAGACACGTGACGGGGAACGATGACGAACTTGCTATCACACGTCATATTGGCAGTGGCGTCCTGCCATTTGGACACATAGGACACAGTGGCGTTGGCAGGTGTCTCGGTATCCCCACAATACGCGGGTTTGTGCAGGCAGCTGAAGGTCCGGGTGGCTGTCCCCTTGAGAGTAGGGGCGCAGAATTCAGTCTGACCGCAAGGTCTGGGTGCGCAACCATTGGTGATGCTAGTACTGTCAACATTTTTTGTCACCCATCCGTCCGTTGACCAGTCTGTGGCTAGCGATTCTGAGAATACACAGGCGAACACTTTACTCATTGTGCCCTAGGTACGAAATGCCCACATTTTGGAGTTATTTTCTGAGGACTGCATTACAATTCAGGAGGCAGAGTGACCATGATAGTTGGAGGGTGGTGGCAGAATAGCTTGGCGCCTACAGGCGCCAAGCTATTCTGCCACCACACTTCAACTATTATGGTCGCGCCATATCTTGCTGTGGTGTGTCGCAGGCAGAATGAGTTAAAACATGCATCATGCAAGAAAATTACAAAATATTCAAAACTGTGATTTTCGGATAGCAAAAATATTAAAATAATGGACTATAGAGGGTCAATCCATTTTAAACAAGGTACGTTTAATGGTGGTGCCGAAGCTGTACGGACATGAAGTCGCAATTCACTGTTCGACAACTGTGCCAAATGTCATAAATTACTGAGTTACTTTTGGATTCCGAGTCATTATTTTCATGACTGTGTATTTACCCCTTCCGAGTGATCAAGAATTTTGCGTCCGAAACCACTGCGCGCTGACCGACATTCGCGTGAACCAGCAAAGAAACAGATGTGAATGCGACAAAAAAATAGGCATACATAGAATAGGACAATCAAGAGACATAGATCCTCATGAGCCCCCGCGACTGCGGGGGCTCATGAGGGTTAATGTCTTGCAGCTGGTTTGCGTTCGCCTTGCCCCGGCAGCTGAGGGGTTACCAGGAACATAGGTGTTCGTTCCTACGCGTAAACTGCAGGTTACAGCAGTTATCTATGGATCCATTCGAGATTTGCCACATTCAGAATCGTGGATCCGACTGCAACACGTCTCGATTTTTTTTTAAAATGGGAATGAGATTTGTAGTACACGTTGTTTTTGACTGAACATGTGCGATACACAGCTGTCAGACGTTATCTAGTCCTTAAGTCATTCGAGACGTGCCGCATCAGGATAGGTGGCTTAAAGCCGCGTATCCGGATGCGGCACGTCTCGAATGTGTTAATGAGGTTCATACCTTGTATTTGACTGTTGTGCAATATACAGTTGTCAGCATACGGTGTGGCAGCCCATGTATTGAAGCTGTACGTCATGCAAAGCCGATGGTACCAGCACAGCCTTATGCAATGCCTTTCACTGGGTACGCCATGAATAAACATTGAACTATTCGCAGATTCTGGACTTCCGGTTGCAGCCAATACCGTAAGTCCAGCAAACAGCATCAAAAGAAAAGTCGTTTGGCACAGGCATCGCTGACGCCACACTTTGTTTGATGACATCGTCGCTGGTGAGAGTACGACTGAATCCTTCCTGCGGGCAGATCCAAATTTCGCACTGTTGTCATCTTTACAGTGAGAATTTGCTCTGTGAACAAGTCTGCCCTCATTAACCCCATTCAGTCCCTATGGTGTCTTTGAGAGCAGGGCAAATTCAACACCGAATAATCCCACCAACCGAGAGAACACGGATATGATTCGAGTCAGCAAGAGGCAAAGAACCTCATGAGCGGCCTCGCAGATGCTCATGAGGTTCTTTGCCTCTTGCAGCTGGGTGATTTTTTCCCCGGAAGTGAAGGGGTTACAACGTATGCATAAAAACGCGCTTAAAATAACATCAGCATCAACAGTGTATTTAACCCCAGTGTGTACCAGACAAGAGCACTGTTGACAGTACCGGTGGCTGCATACGCAGGGGGGTCATGTCGTTTGAAGTGATCAATTGTCCAATGTTTGTGAACAACAAAATAATACTTGGGTCGATTACAGCGTCGTCAAGAAGCATGATCAAACGCCAGAATTTTTTCCAACCAAACGATTGATCAGCTTCTTTGGGACTAATTGGGGATATTGATCCAAAATATTTTAGTAGGGATTAAATATATATATAAGGGAATAAGAACTGAACAAAAGTGGTAGAGATAAAAGCAAATGTAGCAGCAAAAACAAAAACAACAGCAAACAAGATGGGATGAACCATAACTCACAAAGTCCCTTCTATATGAGAGCTGTCCTTGTTGTCAAGGGTCTCTACCTATTGTCTTTGACCTGATTCTGATGTTGAAATATCTCATATAGAAAAAGTCTCGCAGATCTGACAATGCATCAGTGAGCCGTATAAGGGGCGCAGTGCATACGCGTCATTAGTTTGTCAAACGTCATTTAGTGTTATGACGTATTTTTTGTTTTTACGTAATTTTATATTTTACGTGATATGAGTTTCACTTTCTCTTCAAGACTTGAGAAAATCAGTAGTGACAAAACTAGAATTTCACGGTGCAATTTTAGTCCTGCTGTAATCTTTGTGGAATCAGGTTGACTTTACCTACTAGCTACATGATATACTAAGTACACCTGCATGCTTTTCTGAAAGCGCGTCGATGTGTGCGTGTGCGTGTGCATGCGTGGGTGCGCGCGCGCTCAAAACATCTTCAAGAGGCATAGATCCTCATGCACCCTCCTCTTGGAGATGCGCGGATGTGTGTATGTGAGGGAGAGAGAGAGCAATAGAGAGAGAGAGAGAGAGAGAGAGAGAGAGAGAGAGAGAGAGAGAGAGAGAGAGAGAGAGAGAGAGAGAGAGAGAGAGAGAGAGAGAGAGAGAGAGAGAGAGAGAGAATTACATCTTATATAAAGTATTGCGTCAATGTCTGCGTGGTGACGGAGTTGTTTCTTTTACGTCACTGCCACTATCTGACTGTCTTCAGAAGTCAAGGTTTTTTTTTTACTGTTTTAATATTTTTTTCTGAAAAGAATTAATTTTAACTGAAGACGTTGAAAGGGTACAAAGCTGTCTAACGAACTCATCCAATATATTTCTCGAAATTAGCTATGTCCATAATTTCAAGTACATATGACAAAAGTTACGGACTCTAATCTGGGTCAGCCGACTTCCTATAAACGGTCTTTATGTTTTCAATGAAACATCCAGTTACAATATGCTCATAGGCTCTCTTATAGATCTATCTATCTATATCCCGTAGTCTTGCCGACCGTTGGGGCCGCACCACTGATGACTTGGCAACCAGCTCCTTCCATTCCACTCTGTTCTCTGCCATTGTTAGCGTAACGCCCAGCCTCAGTCCTGTCCACTCTGAGATATTGTCCTCCCATCTTTTCCTCTGTCTTCCTCTCCTTCGTCCTCCTTGCACAGTGCCCTGCATGATTGTTTTGGCAAGCCCTGTTGAACGCGTGACATGCCCATACCACTTCAGTTTGCTTTTTTTCACAATGGCTAATAGGTCTTCATAGGGCCCGATGGCTTGCCTGATTCTGCTTCCCACTTCCTCGTTCGTGATGTGATCTCTGTATGAAATGCCAAGCAGCCTTCGAAAACATCTCATTTCAGTGGCTTGCATCCTTAGCCACCCTTAAGTAACCGCCGTGAGATGGCCTTAGTCGCCTGCTGGGCGTTAAACCCCAATAACTAACTAACTAACTAACCCTTAAGTAAAGTATTTCGCCAAGTTTTTAGCTTGTGGGTAAAGCGTACAGCAATATCTGAGATTATCGTGTCTACATACCTACGCACACACACATACACATACGAATAAGATAATCAGGCTTAGTGAGAAAATCGTTGGGGGCAGGTTGGAGAGCCTTGACGGCCTCTACAGGACGAGAATGATACGCAAGGGCCTGAGGCTGGCAGCTGACACTTCCCACTGCCTTTCTAAGCACCTTCAAAAGCTCCCGTCTGGCCGTAGGTTCAAGGCTCCTCTTGTTAAAACCAAACGCTACAAGGGCAGCTTTGTACCCTCGGTCATCCGTCTCCTAAATGAAGAGTGTGTTAACTAGCGTATCTCTCTCTCCTTGTTGACGCCGTCGAGGAACTTGCACCTCAGATGTCGCAATGGCATCTTGCAAGTGACAGACTCACTCCTATACCACTAACAATGTACACTGTGGTCATGTTTTTTTTTGTTTTTTTTTCACCATTGTTATAATGTGGCTAAAACCGTACGCGCGCATGTGATCCCAACGAAAGAAAATTTGTCGGCTAGACTGACACAATAAAGTATTTGAATTGAATTGAATTGAATTGAATACGGCCTTTCGCGCCAAATGTACGTTCTGCAGCGAGGTTAGCGTAACTGGACATGACGTAATTTTTATCTTCTTACTTCAGTTGTCAAAGGTTTAGTCCTGCCCGCCTTTGACATCACGGGCCGCATGCTATTAAATTCGCGCCACCGCGACTTGTCCTAAGAAGTCCCTTCTATAAATAGAAGGGACTTAAAAACAACAACATATAATAGAAAACAACTCTGAAGGTCGAGTGTCGATGCACCATGGCAACGTCCTCTCTGTGAACATTGATACTCATGGGGAAATACGGTAGTAATAATAATAATGATGATGATAATAATAACAACAACAAAACAATAATAATATAATAATAATAATAATATAATAACAATAATAAAAATTATAATAATGTAATTATGATAATAATTCTGATAATAATTCTAATAATAATGATTTATTTTTTTATTATCATTACCATTATTAGCTCGAGGCGCGTAAAATATTTCACACTGCTTTGTTTTCAGTTTGGATCCGCCTAGCAAATCAAAGGTTATTCGTCCGGAAACACGTACAACACGTGAAAACCATGACTGCTTATATGTAAGATATGGTAGAATACGGTAAATACATAGTTTTAGGTAGAAATAGGCGGTATCCTTAATTCCTCCAATGACAGTGGTCGCGGAGCGTGTTTCTGAAATCTTAGTAAACTCTAAGCCAAAATACCCCATCCATCTAAGGAACATGGATTCACAATAGGTTCGGCAAGAGACATAGATCCTCTTGAGCCCCCGCAATTGCGGGGGCTCATGAAGATCTATGTCTCTGGCTGCTGGATTGTGTTGCGTTTTTTCTCGGCAGTCAGAAGGTTAACTTACCTTGAATCTATATAAGTCAGTACCAGCAAGCGCCTATCGCTATCTACTACTTACCTCATCTTTGGGGGAAAAAAAGGCACACAAAACACAGTCTGACGGTTCTTCCGACGTCTTTTTCTGAGCCTTAGCCTATTGCCTCTGCCTGCCCACTATTTCGCCAGTCTCTATTAGTCGGTCTTTGGTGGTTATCCTTTTTATGCTTGCCGCACAATGGTGACATGCCCACTATGTCGAGTGGTGCTAGTAAACCCACACCAAACAGAAAACTATGGACTAGTCATAGAGTAATCCATGCGCATCAACCACACGCATAGTTCTGCCACTCTTGTCCGCAGCACCAACACACACACACACACACCATCACACACACCATCACACACACACACACCATCACACACACACACACACACACACACACACACACACACACACACACACACACACACGGCACACACACATGGAACAGAGAGAGAAACACCAATTATCGTGTTTGTGACACTCTTCATGGATGGCAGCAAATGATCACCTCGGTGTGACCGAGAAGTACCCAGGTCTCAGTCCAGATATACTAGGTATATGCCATCCGAAAGGCAGCTAATGGCTCATTTTCATTCCACATCTATATCACTCAAGCTAGGGGCAGGTGGGCAGAAATTTCCTCTTCCGTTGACGCGTCGCGGGTGACTGCATGTCTGCTGCACTGTCGTCCGTTGTTTTTTCTGACAAGCTCGGAGCCAGTCAGGGGCACGAAACTCTGGCAGAAAAAGCTTCGATTCCCACCCGCTATGCTGACACTCGCGTTCGCCCCATATGAGAAACAAATAAATATTTAAGGAGAGCAGTGAAGCGCCACGCTAGTGGTGGGCAAGGTTCAACCGAGACTGTCCGGGAATTTTAATTTTTCAAAGTGTCTCCCCAAGTGGAGGCGTACAATTAGAGAGTCGGGGGAATACCTAAAAACGTAAACCTGATGTACGTCAACTTAGAATTTTTTAATTCTTCATTTATTTTGTTTTAAATTTTGTTTGACGGGTTTGTCACGGTTGTTTGGTAATTGTTTGTTTGTGCTTTTCTCTTTCTTTTAGAGGAAAAAAACAACAAACAAAAACACCCAAAACAAACAAACCCTTGAATGTCAGACTTTCGAGACTGTGTTGTCACTACAGTATTTATTCATGTGTAAATTCCTGTCAATATGATTCTTGTTGCTGTTTCACTTCCAAAGCCAAATCTTTGTCAATGTCTGAATGTATCGGGACGTAGATTAGCAATATTATCTTAAAGGCAGTGCACAATTAGTGTGGCGCCTTTTAACACCGGTTCCGCCGCCTAGAAAAAAAATGAACACTGCTTCTGAGGTACAGATCGTCATGAGCCCCCGCAGTTGCGGAGGCTCATGAGGATCTATGCCTCTTGCTGAAAACACTTTGTATCTATGTCCCTAGGGATATTTTGATATTCAAATTATCATGAATTCAGGAACATATTCTTCGTCCACTGGCAGGGAAGAGGTTAACCCATTTATCCTCAACGCCCTACAGCAGGAAATGGATGGACCATGATAGTTCAAGGGTAGTGCCAGATTAGCTTGGCGTCATCAGGCGTCAACCTTACCTGGCACTACCATTGAATTATCATTTCCATCTATCTCACGTAACTGGATCGTAGTTGTTAGGTGACGCCTCCAAACTTTGCGAAAAGCGGCCATGGGGCTCAATGGGTTAAGGCGCAAAGATAATGAGGCCTTGACTATATATGTTGTAGATCCATCTACTTGCCTGGCGGGAAACTGGTAATGAACTGTCCTTTACATCTGTAGGCTCAGTCTTCGCGTTTGCTCCACTGAGATTGAAAACGTGTGCATCGAAGCGTATGGAGCTTGCCCTTTAATTCCTAACAAAACGAGGTATGATCAAAAGGTAAATGATAGTTGTTTCGTAAAACCAAAACCGTTGGCCCAATTTACTTGATATTTTCACATTTTGTAATAACACTATCATCAACCATGTATGCAAAATTTAAGCTACTTCGGGCACAATTCAAAGGCGATGTGGTATTCTGATGAATGTCAAAGTCGGACTTGTGAATGTACGGCTTTGGCTAGGCCCTGCATGCAGAAAAACCCCGTCCTGCCAGATCTTTTTCAATTTCAGGAATGTTACGATTGTGGTTGTGTTATCCTGTGAGAGCGTACATGTGTTATTCGTAGGTAATGATAATGTTGTTTATTTGAGCTATCACGGTTACGATTCACGTGTTTTTTTAGTAAGTTTTTCTTTTGTTCGTGAGTAGAGCCGATTTCGTTTTGTTAAGTTTAGTCCGGAACGTTGTAGAGAAGGGTCGCACTGTCTAGTGGCCTCATAAGTGTCACGTCGGTTAGGTGACATCGCAACATTTTTCGCTACTTTTTGTTTTCCTGTGCGCGTGTAGTGAGCAGCTTTTATTTTGTTTGGTGAATGTTCTCGTACCTTTTTGAGCTATCATAGATAGGGACACCATACTCTTATGTGTCTTTATTATATGCTAGAATTTAGAGCTGAAGTGAGCAGCCGTGTTTTTGTAGCCTGATATATTGTTTCTGGAAAGTTTATGTTAATGAGTTTCGGCTGCTTGTTTCGTTCTGGTTGTTTGGGTTCATGATTTCCGTAGAAGATTCTAGATTTTGATATTGTATATAAGGAGGGCGCTGGGAAAGCCCGTGAGTACATTGTCTTGCTTTGTCAGTTGCAGAGATACGCAGTTTATTGCGAGAGACGCTGTCTATGAGAAACTTTGAGTCGTAGTGTGGACATAGCAAAAGAGACTTTGTATTCAGTAGTTTGTGCATTTGAGAGTGCATTACTGTGTGGATATCGCATCGCTGAATTAAATATTGTTGGAACTGTTACTCCAGTATTGTCTACATCCTTAAGCCACGTGTGACGGATTGCAGCTGAACGAGGTTTACTTTAAAGAACTCTACGTGTGTGTGTCTGGTGTGTTTATCATACTTCGACTACAACTCCACCACGTAACATTTTGGCGACCCCGACGAGATCTCTTCAGTTGGTTCAGTGGAAAGGGTAGCAGGAGAAAACAGCCAGCAGTGAAAAGCAGAGATGGCGACATCGGAATTGGAGACATTCCTGAAAATTGGAAAGGAATGTGGACTCGAAGGAGCTCAACTCCTCGAGTTTGTAAAGGAGAGAGAAGAAAAGAAACGAGAGAAAGAAGAAAAGGAGAGATTGGAGAGAGAAGAAAAAGAAGAAAAGAAACGAGAGAAAGAAGAAAAGGAGAGACTGGAAAGAGAAGAAAGAGCCAAAGAACGTGAAATCAGGAGACTCGAAATCCAAGCAGAAGAAGCAGAGAAACAACGACAAGAGGAGAGAGAAGAGGCGGAGAGGCAACGTCAACACGAAATTCATCTAAAGCAGATGGAGATTGAGGCACAGAGCCAGAGAACTAATGAAGCAACAGCATTAGCGAGCAGAGAACAAAAAGCCCGTGCGCCAAAACTTCCACCTTTCATTGAAAATTCAGATAAGATGGACGCTTATCTGGAGCGATTCTTGTGCTTCGCAAATAGCATCAATTGGAAACAAGAGACTTGGCCTATTAAACTGAGCGCACTTCTAACTGGCAAAGCGCTTGAATTTTACACCCACAAGAGAAGAAGCCGAAGATTATACTCAGTTGAAAGCCGCCCTGTTGAGACAGTACGACTTCACTGAAGAGGGTTACAGGCGACGATTTCGGAACTGCAAGCCTGAAGAAGGAGAAACACCCGGCCTATTCATTGAGAGAATCAGAAGCTACCTGGAGAAATGGATAGAGCTGGCTGGCCTAAACAGAGAGTACCAAGACCTGTGTGACCTCATCATCAAAGAACAAGTTTTCAGCGCATGTTCTAAGGACCTGGCCGCCCACCTTAGAGAGCAAAAAGACCAGTCACTAAAGGCCCTGGCCGACTTCGCTCAAAGATACCTTGACGCTCACAACATGAAGTTCGGGTCCAGTAAGCCACAGCGTGGGTCTACACCAGCAGAGGAAATCCAGAATGTCAGAGACACCCCGAGATACAAGCCGGTGGAGAACCTGACATGTTTTCTCTGTGGAAAGAAAGGTCACAAAGCGATACGGTGTCCTTCTAAAGACATTCCCCGAGGCGACAACATCAGAAGATCCAACCAAGATCGTGGGATAGCAGGCAGAAGCAGTACCACGTCTCAGCACAGAGCTGCCGCTGTATTAGCCAATGATGTGACGTCATCCAATGACTCTGAATCCAGAGAAAAGCGAGCGACACCGGAACTGATCGAATCTTTCAGAAAGAATGGACGCATCCCAGTAGGAGATGGGACTACATTTTTACCAGTCTCAAACATCGCTCTGCCTGAGAATGAAGTGCCGAACATGCCGGTGGTGTCAGGATTCGTCGGCGACACACCAGTGAGAGTGTTGAGAGACACTGGTTGTAGCTGCATCATCGTGAGAGAGGACCTAGTAGCTGAAGACCAGAAGCTACAGGAGTGGACCACCCTCATTTTGGCTGACGGAACTGTAAGAATTATCCCCCTTGCCAAAGTCAGTGTCGACACCCCATACTTGACAGGAGAGGTGAAGGCGTTGTGCGTGAAGACACCAGTCTACGACCTCATCATCGGAAACATTGGTGGTGCCAGAAACGCAGACGATCCAGATCCTGAGTGGAGACCTGAAATATGTTCTGTTACCACGAGAAGTCAAGCAAAGAAGAGTCATCAGACCATCCCTCTTAAAGTGGCGGACAACACGGAAGCAGCAGTGGTGAATAAAGAAAGGCTGGTGGAGCTAAAGAGAGGTCAAGACAAACCAAAATTGGTGGAATCGGTGCGTTTTGATGATGACGAAAGACTAGACGACGAGAACCTGTTTGACCTTAATGAACTCCGACACAAAGAGAATGTAGAAGATATCCAGTTCGGTCAGAATCTGACCCAGACTCAACGTGAAGAACTGCGCGTCCTGACTCAAGAGTTCGAGCATAGGTTTACACCTGACCCAGGGACAACAGACACCATCCAGCATGAGGTAAACCTGACGTCAAACGAACCAGTTCGCAGCAAACCTTATCGTCTTCCTTATAACACGAGGGAAGAATTGAAAAAGGATATCAAGGAAATGCTGAGTCTGAATGTCATCAGAGAGTCCAAGTCACCATATGCGTCCCCAGTTGTCATCGTGAAGAAACCAGATGGATCCAACCGAGTGTGTGTAGACTATCACAGACTCAATAAACTAACAATCTTTGATCCAGAGCCTATGCCCACAGCAGAAGAACTGTTCCAGAAGGTCAGTGGAGACCGATTTTTCTCCAAAATTGACCTAAGCAAAGGGTATTGGCAAATCAAGGTTGCAGAAAAAGATATCCCCAAGACAGCGTTCGTCACACCCGACGGTCATTGGGAGTTCCTGAAAATGCCTTTTGGTATGGTGAACAGTGGTGCCACATTGAAGAGAGGACTGAAAAAGATCCTAGAAGATGTGCAAAATGTGGTCTTTTATTGGGACGATATTTTGATCCATACCAAAACTTGGGGGGACCACCTCAAAGCCCTCCGAGAACTGTTCCAAAGACTGTCAGATGCGAATTTCACCATCCGTCCAAGCAAGTGTATTCTTGGGGCTGACAACATAGACTTCATTGGACATAAATTGAGCGAAGGTTTAAAGGGGCTACACGACGCCAACGTGCAGAAGATCAGGAATGCCCCGCGACCTACGACCAAGACGCAAGTCCGCTCATTTATGGGCTTGGCGAACTACTACCGGGAGTTCATACCAAACTTTGCGGCAGTTACAGCACCCCTGACTGATTTGCTGAGGAAAGGACAACCTAACATAGTGAAGTGGGAGGATGCCCAAGAGCGAGCATTCCGGGCGGTTCGAGACATCCTAACCGAGAAGCCTGTTCTACACCTTCCTGACCCGTTGAAAACGTTCTTCCTGAGAACAGACGCCTCCAACGAAGGAGTAGGTGTAGTCTTGATGCAAGAAGATAACGGAAAACTCCACCCAGTGAGCTCCGCCAGCAAAAGGTTGACCAGAGCTGAAAGAAACTACGCGACCATCGAGAAGGAGTGTCTAGCCATCATCTGGGGAGTAAGGCGATTCGAACTGTACCTTCTGGGAGTGCCATTTGTTCTCCAAACAGACCATCAGCCCTTGAACTATCTAAACTCTGCAAAGTTTACAAATTCTCGTATTATGAGATGGGCGATGTTTTTGCAGAATTTTGACATTAAACTACAGTCTATCAAGGGTTCGCAGAACTTCGGAGCAGATTACTTGAGCAGAGCAGTTTGAATAAACATTTTGTTACGTGGTGGAGTTGTAGTCGAAGTATGATAAACACATTAGACACACACGCACGTAGAGTTCTTTTAAATAGACCTCATTCAGCTGCAATCCGTCAACCGTGGCTTAAGGATGTAGACAAAACTGGAGTAACAGTTCCAACAATATTTAATTCAGCGATGCGATATCCACACACTAATGCACTTTCAAATGCACAAACTACTGAATACAAAGTCTTTTCTGCGATGTCCACACTACGACTCAAAGTTTCTCATACACAGCGTCTCTCGCAATAAACTGCGTATCTCTACAACTGACAAAGCAAGACAATGTACTAACGAGCTTTCCCAGCGCCCTCCTTATATACACTATCAAAATCTAGAATATTCTACGGAAATCATGAACTCAACCAATCAGAACGGAACACGCAGCCGAAACTCATTAACATAAACTTTCCAGAAACAATATATCAGGCTACAAAAACACGGCTGCTCACTTCAGCTCTAAATTCTAGCATATAATAAAGACACATAAACGTATGGTATCCCTATCTATGATAGCTCAAAAAGTACGAGAACATTCCCAAACAAAACAAAGGCTGCTCGATACACGCGCACAGGAAAACAAGTAGCGAAAATGTAGCGATGTCACCCGACGTGACACTTACCAGACAGTGCGACCTGTCTACAACGTTCCGGACCAAACTTAACGAAATCCGCTTTACTCACGAACAAAAGAAAATCTTACTAAAAAGGTACAAAATCATAACCGTGATAGCTCAAATAAACAACATATCGTTACCTACGAATAACACATGTACGCTCTCACAGGATAACACAACCACAATCGTAACACATTTCTGTGTCCAGAATATTTGTATGAAACATTTCGATGCTCAGGACTGTTTACAGGAACTGTGAGATGTTTTTTTTTTAATTCGATTTTTGATGTGTAATTATATTTGTTTAGGGTTTTGTGTAGGTTTACACAGCCACAACCGTATTTTTGAATTTGAGAAGAAATGTTTGTGAAATTTCATTCTTAAGAGGGGGGGGGGGGTAATGTTACGATTGTGGTTGTGTTATCCTGTGAGAGCGTACATGTGTTATTCGTAGGTAATGATATGTTGTTTATTTGAGCTATCACGGTAACGATTCACGTGTTTTTTTAGTAAGTTTTTCTTTTGTTCGTGAGTAGAGCCGATTTCGTTTTGTTAAGCTTAGTCCGGAACGTTGTAGAAGGGTCGCACTGTCTAGTGGCCTCATAAGTGTCACATCCGTTAGGTGACATCGCAACATTTTTCGCTACTTTTTGTTTGTGCGCGTGTAGTGAGCAGCTTTTATTTTGTTTGGTGAATGTTCTCGTACCTTTTTGAGCTATCATAGATAGGGATACCATACTTTTATGTGTCTTTATTATATGCTAGAATTTAGAGCTGAAGTGAGCAGCCGTGTTTTTGTAGCCTGATATATTGTTTCTGGAAAGTTTATGTTAATGAGTTTCGGTTGCTTGTTTCGTTCTGGTTGTTTGAGTTCATGATTTCCGTAGAAGATTCTAGATTTTGATAGTGTATATAAGAGGGCGCTGGGAAAGCCCGTGAGTACATTGTCTTGCTTTGTCAGTTGTAGAGATACGCAGTTTATTGCGAGAGACTCTGTGTATGAGAAACTTTGAGTCGTAGTGTGGACATAGCAAAAGAGACTTTGTATTCAGTAGTTTGTGCATTTGAGAGTGCATTACTGTGTGGATATCGCATCGCTGAATTAAATATTGTTGGAACTGTTACTCCAGTATTGTCTACATCCTTAAGCCACGTGTGACGGATTGCAGCTGAACGAGGTTTACTTTAAAGAACTCTACGTGTGTGTGTCTGGTGTGTTTATCATACTTCGACTACAACTCCACCACGTAACAAGGAAGAACCAAAAAATCGCATTGGTCGCAGCAAGGACTGTATGATGGTTGAAGAAGAACACGAATTATTTGATCCTCTGTGTAGGACACAGTGACCTTGGCGTTGTGGTCACTGGCATTTTCAAGAAAGAACAAGATGTTATTATCTTGGAGAGTCCACTTTTTTCAAGCACAGCTGTTTACATCACTTTTTCAATGATGTCACATAGCAGGATGGCTGAAGATACCAGCTCCATTTTGTGCACGAATAAAGGGCAAGGCTGAAATTTGTTTTGATAGTAGTTTATTTGATGTGACATAAGTAGTTTACAAATGGCGGCCCAACTATCATTACTTTCAGATCATACCACGTAGAGGTGTCTAGCGATTATGATCAACCCCACATTGGTTGTCTAGCAGCGAATCGATGAAGACAGATAGTGTTAATCGACCCATGATGCGAAACTATTAGGAGTATTGTATCATTCAGATGACTGTTACAATTGATCTTTCGATACTTTTAATGAAATGAGTGTTTGCATTGCCACGTGTTTGTGAGTACAGAGCACAAAAGAGGCGACCAGGGCACATAACAGACATTAATGTATCCACCGATGTTTACAGAACACTTGAACACTGTTGCTACTGCTTCATAGATCACACATACACAGGTTCGATCGTGAAAACGTATTGTCTGGTGTCAATGTTTCGTGTCGGCGCAAATGTAAAAACAAATGCGCAGATAGGCCTACAGCCACAAATGTTTGAAACAGTGAAAATTATTAGAACTGCTAAACGTTGCAGGAATTACGGACCAAAACCATGGCTACCCAGCGAACGGGAAACTGTGCAAACAATTTAACCCTCCCAAAAATTCATGCAAAATGCGAACCCTTATCTGACGTTAATCCCTCCCCTGGTGAGAAAAGAGCACCGCCCAACTGCAAGAGGCATAGATCCTCATGAGCCCCCGCAATTGCGGGGGCTCATGAGGATCTATGACTCTTGATAAAGCTGCTTAGTATCCGTATTCTTTTCACACTGGAGATCTTTGACGTTTCTTTTATGTACAAGATTTTAAACATACAGTCTGCGTCCACTGGCAGGGAAGGGTTTAGTCCGTTCACTGACGATGTTGGCTGGTCACTAAGCTGCAGGAGGCATAGATTATCATGGGTCCACGCGACTGCGGGGGCTCATGGTAATCTATGCCTATCGCTGATCCTGTCCCCATCATTGTTTCTCTGACCGAGGAGATTGCAGGGTGTTCAGTATTTGATGGCCTCAGCCGATACAGTACCTGGGCAAGGACGGTGACAGAATTTATGTAATTGATATGTTCTTGTTGTTCTTGTTCTCGTTATTGTTAATGTTCTTGTTGTTCATGTCGTTCTTGTTATTTTTCGCTGTTGTTCTTGTATCTTTTTATATTTTTTTAAAATTGTTGTTGTTTGTTGTTTGTTTTTTAGTTGTTGTGCTTGTTGTTGTGGTTGTGTTGTTCTTGTAGTTTTTCTTGATCTTGTTGTGGTGTTGCATGTTTTATTTAATACATTCGAGATTCGCCGCATCCGAGTACGCGGCGAGAATACGAAAAGAATATCGAATCCCATAGGGGCCTGACGAGTGGTGCTTTGACTAAATGCAAATCCGCTTAGCCACCGCGTAACTAGCTCAAGTCAGAATACAAGGGAGAAAACGAAATTCTAGCTGTGGCCGGAAGTATCCCGAACCTCTTTCTCAACATCTAGAGTTGAACGTTAAACACTTTAGTAGAGTGCCAGCTTGGCAGCACCTGCCAGCGGTCATCGGTAACATGTGCCGCTACAATCAGCGTGGCCTCCGGGACAGTGGCCCTTGGTTCAAACCCCTGAACGTGATGATGCCGCAATACACACAGTACCCACACGTGGCACCGTATTACGGTTATCACTGAACATCTTCAGTGGGCTCAGGCTCAAAACCACGCCACAGTGTGCTAAGGACCTATATATAGCCTAGCCACGTGACATCAAGTTCATGGGACAAGTCCTATATATGAACGGCTTCAGTCCTTCTACATAGTGTTCCTTCGTATGTCTTATGAAGGTGGTCATGACTAACATTATTCATTCACTGTCAAGTGGTTGCTGAGTGGTTTTCTTTCCTAATTTCTCAATGTTGGGAGTAGCGATAAAACCGTGCAAGGTTTTTGACTGAGCTGTAATGCGCGACATTAATTGCCTGTGCTGACGCCGTACTGTGCCATTTCCGTCGCAATTGTTGCAAGCGGTGGGCATTCAACTGTGACCGTGGCGTGAGTTGTTTTACTGTGGCAGTGAAGCGAGTTGTTTACTGACTGGGCTGTCTTGTATAGCCCAGTGAACTATTGACGCTAAAAGCCCATTAGCTCCCGACCAGGGGCCGGATGCTTAACAGCGTTCTAAATTAAAAGCATTTAAAATTTAAAATCGTTTTAGTTAACAGAGGTTTTAAAACACTGTTAAAAGTGATGCACGACACGTTTCTAAAAAAGGTTAACAACGTTTTAGCTAAAAATTGTCTACCGCACTCCGGGCCGTCACCCATATATAAATAGACTGATAGGGGGTTCCTTGAATAGCTCATTCGCAGTAAAGATTTATGATCACTAGTATGGAGAGAAAATCCCAATGAAAAAAGAAACACGATTAGCAAAGACAATTAAACCACAATTTAGTAATATTTAGGCCCATTCAGAATATATACAGAAACAATTACACAATTTGAAACTTATTGTTTTCTGATAATGAGGATGCAACCGAAGGTATGACGTGAAACAATAGCTGACGAACTGAAAGTTCGTAAGAAAAAGAACTAACAACTATAAGATTGACTTCAATGAACTGTATTGCGTCACTCGTCAGTTCCATTCCGGCCAAGATGGCTGCTCCAAGTCCGGCGGAGACTATTTCCACACACCAAAATTAAAAAACCCAACAATTTTGTCTCTGCAGAGGAAGCAGTCCTGCTGAAGGAATATGAAAATAATTAAAGACGTGCAGCACAATAACAACAAACAAACCCGAAAAAAAACACGAAAAAGCTGTGGCTCGAACCACGCCAGTCGTGGTTTCAAAAGTGATATTTCTGACCGCGAGTCTTACCGACTGCGCTATTGCCATGAGTCAGTGATGTAATCCAGCTTATTATAATTATATACAAAGTCAGGTTTTTGTTACGCCGGCTGACCTCCGCCGATCTCTCCGACAATATTTCACTTCCCAATGCTTTTCAGCCCTTCTCAGCATATCTCAAACGCTGAAACCGATGTTGTTCGTCGTTTATATTTGTCCGAAAGGATGCAGCGATCTCTCTTTTCTTCGCTGATGTTGTCGAATTCAATGAAGCGCTGATTCAAAATGGCGCTCATTCAGCGTCCATTCCATTTTAAAAGCGTTTTAGCGTGTTTAGAATAGCTCCGAGCACTTCTAAAGTTACAAGCGAAAATCGTTGCTAAAACACTGTTAAACCTTCCGTGCATCGCAACTAAGCGCGCTAAGCACAATTTTTAAAAAAGATTTTTAATTTTCACTTTTAAAACTGTTTTACAATTTAGACGCCTGTCGTGCATCGCATCTAAGGGCGCTAAACACGATTTTTACAAAACGTTTGTAAATTTTCTCTTTTAACAGTGTTTTAAGAGTTAGAAGGCTGTCAAGCATCCGGCCCCAGGGCAGCGGCATCTAGTGTATTTCGGTTTTAAAACCGCTGCCAGGGGCCGGATGCTTGACAGCCTTCTAAATCTGAAAACACTGTTAAAAGTGAAAATTTACAAACGTTTTGTAAAATCATGTTTAGCGCACTTGATGAGATGCACGACAGAATTCTAAATTGTAAAACAGTGTTAAAAATGAAAATTAAAAATCATTTTAAAAAATCGTGCTTAGCGTGCATGGAACGTTTAACACTGTTTTAGCGACGATTTTCGCTTGTAACTTTAGAAGTGCTCGGAGCTATTCTAAAACGCTTTTAAAATTAAATGGACGCTGAATGAATGGCCACCATTTTTAATCATCGCCAGCCGCTTCATTGATTTCGACAACATCAGTGAAGAAAAGAGAGATCGCTGCATCCTTTCGGACGAAATATACGGACAAACAACATCGGTTTCAGCGTTTGAGATTTACTGAGAAGGGCTGAAAAGCATTGGGAAGTGAAATATTGTCGGAGAGATCGGCGGAGGTCAGCTGGCGTAACACAACCTGACTTTGTATATAATTATAATAAGCTCAATTACCGTCAATTCCTCAATAGCGCAGTGGGTAAGACTTTCGGTTTAAAATGTCACTTTTGAAACTTTTGGTTCGATCCACAGCTTTTCCGGTTTTTTTTTTTGTTTTTGTTTTTTTTCTTGTTTGTTTTTTGTTATTGTGCTGTACGCCTTTAAGTATTTCCATATTCCTTCAGCAGGACTGCTTCCTCTGCCGAGAAAAAAAATGTTGTTTTCTTTTTAATTTTGTTTTGTGGAAATAGTCTCCACCGGACTTGGAGCAGCCATCTTGGCCGGAATGGAACTGACGAGTGACGCAATAAAGTTAATTGACGTCAATCTTATAGGTGCTAGTTTTTTTTCTTACGAACTTTCAGTTTGTCAGCTATTGTTTCACGTCATACCTGCAGTTGTATCCTCATTATCAGAAAAAAAAAATAAGTTGCAAATTGTGTAATTGTTTCTGCATATATTCTGCACAGGCCTAAATTTTACTCATTTGTGGTTTAATTGTCTGTGCTAATCGTGTTTCTTTTTTCATTGGGATTTTCTCTCCATACTAGTGATCATAAATCTTTACTGCGAATGAACTATTCAAGAACCCCCTATCAGTCTATTTATATATCGGGCCTACCCGGCACCGGCCTCCACGTGGCGTAGGTGGGTAGTCCGCTCAGTCCCTGACTGAGTGGGCTAGCGGACGGGTGCCATCTTTGTCCAGGATTAGGACTTGATGTCAGCAGATATGTTGTTCAGCCTTTTCACTGGTCCGGTTTTTAAGGAGCTGTGCTAACCTAGGTCGTACCATGTTGGATTGGTCCTTAAAAATACTCGTGACTTGTTGGTCCTTTGGATCCCAAGTGTTTGCCGTGCTTGGAGACCCGTGTCGGGGGAGAAGAGGATCCTGGTGGCTGAGGTTCCCTTTGGGCTGCGGCTCACTGGTGCCAACACTCCACTTCGGCCTTGACTTCTACCTAAACGGGAGGCTAGTCGTACCGGCCTAGTCATTCGGCTCTTGTCACGTTGAGCCCTATCCCACTGTTGACATGCGGGTTGCTATACGGAGCACCATGCTATAGCTTCTGCTGCTGATTAGGTGATTTACGCCAGTATTCCCCTGCATTCAACGGTGTGATAGAAGGCGGTGGCTCAAACGGTTCAATCGGGCTTACCCCCTTGAGTATATCTTTCGGGCAGTCTCCATTGTGCGTCGGCTGGAGACCCGCCGACAGTTGCACTTTCCCTTGTTGGGCTCGGTGGCGGGCGGGGACCCCCGGGGGATGAATATCTCTACTAATATAATATGGATAAAACCAAAAAACCAAAACTAGCACAGAAACGGCACATAGACACCGACATTGAACATGACAGTGATTCAGACTGTGAGGAAGCGACACCTCAGGCGTCGGCCGTATGGCCTCGCTTCCTCATTGTCCATAGCAAGGTGAAGGAGAAACCAGTTACCAAGCTGCATCCTTTTCTGGTGGGGGAGACCCTCAGGAGCCGTGTTGGCAGGCCTGACGCCCAGCGCCTCAGGTCTGGTGACTTGCTGGTGGAGTGCCGTACTCGGGCACACTCCAGCGGGCTACTGGGGCTCTCTTCCATCGGAGACACTCCTGTGGAAGTCACACCCCACAAAACTATGAATTCGTCAAGAGGCGTAATCAAAGATCAAGCTTTGGCAGAACTGTCAGAAGATGAACTTGTAAGGAACCTTAAGTCTCAGGGGGTGACTTACGTCAGGCGCTTCGCTTCCAAGCGAGGTGGTGGGGAGATCCGTCTCCCTACCATCATCCTGACGTTTGGCACCCCCACCCCTCCTACTACCATCTGGGGAGGTTACTACTCCCTGAGAGTGAAAAAGTACGTCCCTCATCCCCTCCGGTGCTTTAAGTGCCAAAAGTATGGCCATGGGCAGAAGACATGCCGTCAGGCAGAGACTTCATGCGCCCGTTGCACTAGGCCCGGACACTCTGCTGAGTCCTGCACAGCCACCCCCCTGTGTGTGAATTGCCAAGGGGCGCATATGGCTTCGGATAAGAAATGCCCTCGTTGGATATCCGAGTGCAAGATTCAGCAGGTGCGTGTGGAGAAGGGGCTGTCCTTTCTGGATGCCAAAAAACTGGTTAAAGGCCCTGGTGCAGCTGCGGCTGCCCCAACCTCTAACACCTCAGTGTATACTTTTAGTGCAGCGGTGGCAGGCAAGCGCCCCACCAAAGACTTTTCATGTCAGACCCCAACTTCTTGGTTGGGGGCGGAGCCTCGGCTCATCTCGCCCCTGGAGAGTAACCCTCCTCCGGTGGTGACAAGGAGCCAGGGAACGCAGAAGGCGGACACTGCCGGTCCGGTTGTGCCGCCTTCTGTTGCCCCTAAGCCTCAGCCCCCACCCAAACCTGTTAGTCAGTCAACTCCAAAGGCTTCTGGCTCTGGTCAGCCTTCTAAGGCCGCTAACTCTAGCGGCAGGAACGCTGCCCAGGACCAGAAGTCTAAGAAATCTATGGGACCGCTGTGCGCACGGGCCCAGAAGGGGAACACAGATGTCCCCCTTCAAAACAAATATGCTGCACTGGAGGAGCGGATGGAGGGAGTGGAAGTTGTTGTTGCTGATGATGCGGCAGCTCCACCCCCTTCCTCTCCGAAGAACCAGAGGAGGCCCGGGAGCCGGCCCCCCCCCCCTCTGTTTCTTCAACTCCTTCCAAGGTAAAGGAAAAAAAGGGGGGGGGGGGGAAACTCCTTACCCCCAGATAAGACTTAATCATGGACTCTTTGCTTCAGTGGAATTGTCGTGGTTTTCGAGCTAACTTTGAGGAATTACGTCTTTTAGTCAAGTTCTATAACCCCTCAGTAATATCTCTTCAGGAGACTTACCTGAAGACTTCTGACCCTGTGTCTTTTAATGGTTTTAATGTTATACATAAAGGCTCTGATTCGGAGAGGCGCTCGGGTGGAGCGGCTCTTCTCATTAGTAGCCAAATTTTATGTAGCCCCGTTAGCATCGACACCTGTCTTCAGGCTGTCGCTGCTCGGGTTACCTTAAAAAAGATCATAACCATATGCAGTATTTACCTGCCACCATCACTGCGGGTCTGTAGCAATGATATTTTTAACTTAGTAGATCAACTGCCCCCTCCCTTTATTCTCATGGGGGATTTTAACGGTCATGCTTACCTTTGGGGTAGTGACCACTATGATGGCAGAGGTCAGATGTTAGAAGATGTTTTTTCTCAACTTAACCTATGTGTCTTTAACGATGGCTCACCTACATACTCTAACTCAGGTTCCGGATCTAGTTCTGTTCTAGACCTCACTGTGTGTGATCCTTCTCTCATGCTGGACTTTGACTGGAAGGTTCACGACGACCTGTGTGATAGTGACCACTTCCCAGTAGTCCTGTCATCGGTCAGCTGTGAGGAGGATTCGCCGGTGGGGCGCTGGAATCTCAAGAAAGCTAACTGGTCTCTGTTTGCCTCTCTCTGTCAGTCTCGTCTTACAGAGGAGGTGGTCATGTCAGCTGAAGAACCTGTTTCTTGTTTTACTTCTATTTTGTTGGAGGTTGCAGGTGAAACCATCCCTAGAACTTCCACATCACTCCCTCGGAAGCCGAGAGTACCATGGTTCAATGAAGAGTGCCGCAAGGCCCAAACAATGCGCAAATCTGCTCAGCGATGTGCTTTTCGTAATCCGTCGCAAGCAAATATTTTAACCTTTAAAAGACAGCGGGCGAAAGCCCGTTACATTTTTAAACGTGAACGCCGTGCTTCCTGGAGACGCTTCGTCTCATCTTTATCTTCTAGGACTCCGTCCCAAAAAGTCTGGAAGGCTGTTCGAAGAATTAGGGGCAGGGGTGGCTCGGCTTCTGTCGGCCATCTTAGAGATGGTGCCAGTTTAGTCACAGATAAAAAGGCTGTGGCCAATTTGCTTGCCTCCACCATTGCCCATAATTCTTCAACAGAGCATTATTCACCTTTCTTCCAGAGAGAGAAGGAGAAGCGAGAATCTTGTGCTTGTGATTTTATATCGGATAACTTGGAAGACTATAATGCCCCTTTTACGTTTTCAGAATTGCAGCAAGCCATGCAGAAATGTACTGACTCTGCTGCTGGATTAGATACCATCCATTATCAGCTCATAACACATCTGCCTGAGGATTCACTCCTTGTACTTCTCAAGGCCTTTAACCATATCTGGATAACCGGTCATTTTCCGCCATCTTGGCGCCAGGCTGTGGTTGTGCCAATTCCCAAGCCGGGTAAGGATCCTTCCGACCCGGGCAACTACCGGCCAATAGCTTTGACATCATGTTCATGTAAAACTATGGAACGCTTGGTCAACGCCCGACTGGTGTGGCATCTTGAGTCACAGGGTCTCATCACAGACCTCCAGTGCGGTTTCCGGCGCTTCCGTAGTACAACTGACCATCTAGTCCGCTTTGAGTCTTTTATCCGAGATGCTTTTGTCAACAAGCAGCATGTCTATGCAATTTTCTTTGATCTTGAAAAGGCATATGACACTACCTGGAAGCATGGTATAATGTCTGATTTGTCGGACATGGGTTTTAAAGGGCATCTGCCCGGTTTTATTCACAATTTTTTGTCCAACAGGTCGTTCCATGTCCGTGTGGGCTCCACCCTCTCCGACTCCTTTGAACAGGAGATGGGTGTCCCGCAGGGCAGTATTCTATCTCCTGTTTTATTTAGCATTAAAATAAATAACATTGTAAAGGCCGTCAAGGATGATTCTGAATGCTCTTTGTTTGTGGACGACTTTGCTTTGTGTGCACGAGGTCGAGGACTTGCGTCCCTTGAGAGGCGCTTGCAGCTGTGCGTTGATCGCATCCAGGGGTGGGTGTCTCTCAATGGATTCAGATTCTCGCCCTCCAAGACAATCTGTGTGCATTTTACTAACCAGACGAAATGTTTTCCAGAACCTAGCCTGAGCATTGCTGGAGTGCCAATTAAGGTGGCAGAAGAGGCAAAGTTTTTTGGGGTCATCTTTGACAAAAGATTGACCTTCTGCAACCATGTTAAATACCTTAGAACCTCTTGTCGGAAGGCCCTCGACATTCTTCGTGTCGTTGGTCGTACTGACTGGGGTGCAGACCGCATCGTCTTACTTCGACTGTACCGGGCCCTTGTTCGGTCCAAACTGGATTACGGCTCTGTGGTATATGGCTCGGCTTCCAAGTCTGTTCTGCAGCGTCTGAACACAATTCACCATCAAGGTCTGCGCATATGTCTGGGAGCCTTCAGGACATCTCCAGTTCCTAGTCTGTATGCAGAGGCAGGGGAGCCTTCTCTCAGGCTCCGCCGCATCCGCCTCATGCTCAGCTACGTTCTGAAGCTGAAGGCCCATCCAGAAAATCCTGCCTATGATTGTGTTTTTAACCCGTCGTTTGCAGAGATTTACGATGCCCATCCGGGAGCTGTCCGTCCACTTTCCTTCCGTGTCCGACCTCATCTGCAGGCGGCCGGAGTGGACCTGGACAAAGTTTCGGAATCTCTGCAACACGTCACTCCACCCTGGCTACTACCAGTTCCTGACATCTTGCTGGACTTGACTGCCCACAAGAAGGATTGTACTCCACCAGCCATATACCAACAGAGCCTCAATGAACTCCTTTCAATTTTTCCTGGCTATTGTCGTCTTTATACGGATGGGTCCAAGTCTGAGGATGGAAGAGTGGCTGCGGCTGCAGTGTCCTCTCGCCATCCTAGACGCCCATTTAAGCTCCGTCTCCCTGACCATTCCTCTGTATTTAGTGCAGAACTGCAGGCCATTCTGCTAGCACTCAAGCATGCCTATCAGTCTCGGGAAAGGAGCTTCCTGATTCTGTCTGACTCTCTTTCTGCCCTGCAGGCCCTTCAGGGCGCGGGAACAGACCATCCACTGCTGGTGCAGATTAGAGAGCTCTACGCGGACTTGATGAAGGAATATTATGACATCATTTTTATTTGGGTCCCAGGCCATGTGGGCATCGAAGGCAACAGAATCGCAGATTCTGCTGCCAACAGTGCCCGCAGTGACCCTGTCCCTGACACACAGACTGTCTATAGTGATTTTAAGTGCGTACATAGCCCGCGAGTGGCAGTCCGAGTGGGACAAAGAGGAAGGGAACAAGCTTCATGAAGCTCTTCCTAAGTTGTCTGACAGTCTACCTTTCCGCTGCGGCAGCCGCCGTGAGAAGACTGTCCTTGCTCGGCTCCACATCGGGCACACGTATGTTACGCACTCTTACTTACTTAAACAGGATGAGCGTCCATGGTGTTTTGCCTGTGATGAGCAGTTTTCTGTTCGACACTTTTTGCTGTATTGTGCTGACCTAATTGACACCAGATATAAACACTTCACAGCAGACTCCTTGAAGGTTTTGTTCCGGGATGTTCCCCCGGACAAAATCTTCAATTTTTTGAGAGAATGCAATATTTTTAACAAGATCTGAGCATTCATAGACTATGTGAATTTTTTTATTTGCCCTTTTTGAGAGTCTGTAGACGTTTTTTTTCCAGACATGTGCGACATTTTAGCCTGAGATTTTTAATCTATATTTACATCTTGTCTTAAGACCTTGCTTTTAGTCTGGCTGACCAGATTTTTACCCATCCCGCCGTGAGATGGCCTTAGTCGCCTGCTCGGCTTTAAACCCAAATAACTAACTAACTATTTATATATCGGTGACGTAGTGCAGCAGACATTTTTTCGCTAACTAACTAACTATCTTCATTTTAATGTCCCACTGGCACAAAATGTGATCGGGGACTAGCCATGATAATTTTATTTATCTACAAAGCGCTGGTAATAGGTCAAGTGAATAAAATTGAAATTAAGAATATCGACTTATATACATCAACTCAGTTTTGGTCTCTCACCCAAAAGAGAAACAACGGTCATATACATTAATTTATTACGAAAAAAATCTATTAAAATTAGGTTAAAATTTTAGGACCATCCGTTAAGAATTCTAATTATTAAAATGACAACAACAAAAAAAACTATATACATTACAAACAGTTGTGACGGTCAGAATAAAGTTCAAGACAGACGCGGATCAGGGCCAGCAATGCTCACCGCTATATTGAATTAAATTGTATTTATTTAATAATATACTATTTAAATTAGCTCAGAAAAAATAGGAAGTTTCAATATATCTGTAATTTGAGCAATAATATCAGCATTAGCATTTTCGAGTATTGAATGAAGAGACGAGGCTACTGGATAAGCAGTTCTAAGATCAGCACACTCTGCGGCGAAAGCTACACACTCCAGGACCGCATGGTCTGGGGTGAAGCCCTCGCCGCAGAGACAGGACGGGCGAGCCAGTCTGGCACGCCAGCCTCCAGTGCAAATCCTATTAATTGCCCCGTCTACAAAGGGCAGTTTATAAATAAGGTGGTTTTTCGTAATTCTGTAGGCAAGGATGCTTGGAAATTCTCTAGCCAGCATTAAGTTATTATCATTATTAATCTCAGTTATTACTTTATTAATTTTGTTTTTAACATCTTGAAAAGAGTGAGTGAGCCGCACAGGCCGGGCGCCCAGCGCACCGGACGCGCCGGCCCGAGCGGCCCGATCAGCAGCCTCGTTACCTAGGATTCCGACATGGGAAGGGGCCCACTGGAGAGCGACACTGATCCCCCTAAGACTGAGTTGGTTAATAAGTAAATTTATTTCGAGTACAATATCAGGTCTGCCTGAGTAATCACTATGTTTTAAGCTCTGCAAAGCAGATTTGGAATCTGTACAAATTAAATACTGATACATTTGCAGCGGCAGGGTCAGCACGTGATCAAGGGCCATAAGTATGGCCACTAGTTCTACCGTGCAGATAGCCCAGCCGCTACCTAAACTGTAGCTAATAGTTTTATTTAGAGACGGAATAAACACTCCGCTCCCCGCATCTCCGGCATCATTGATAGATCCATCGGTATATGCAGTGAGCGAGTGTGAATACTGAGTTTCCAAAAATTCCAGTGTCGCTGATCTCTGGAGATTTGGGTCACTTTTATTTTACTAATATTTGGTATATCTGTACTAATTGAGCCCGCGAGGAGGGTCCAAGCGGATAAGGGGAAAGCGGAACCGGTTTAGTTGTCTGGGGAGTCACATCAGCCCTAGCTTGGACTTCATGAACCAGAGCAGTTAAAGACAGTTGAATCTTACGTTTTTGAATTGCATGGATAGCTAATTCCAGACGATCCATGTTAAGTTCACTATGAAACATATCCTGGGCGTTGTTAGAGGTTTTAAATATACGGTTTAAATAGTTAGCGCAGAATTTTAAAGGAAATTGTTCCAAGGGAAGTATCTTGGTGAGGGCATATACTGCTTTATTTGAAGTAAAATCTGGCACCTCCAAAATGCACTTTAGCGATCTCATCTCAGCGGATTCCAGCATTTTAAGAACGCGTTTGGATGCTGAGAGAAAACATTCCGCACCATAATTGAGATTAGAACGCACAAGCGCATGATGGAGGTGCAACAGTAGCTTAGTACTTCTGCCCCACACCTCATGTTTAAGAAGTCTGATTATATTTACAGCTTTATTAGCCCTACAAATAAGGCTATTTATGTGTGGTGTCCAGTTTAATGTGGACGTAAAGATCACGCCCAGGAATTTGATTTGAGTTAGCGGGGTAACCAAATATTTAGTATCAAAATTACTAATAGTTATTGGAATACTAAATTTTGCCTTCATAGTACTGAAAATTATAAGTTGCGTTTTTTCCGGGGCCAACTCAAATCCGCTATTTTCCAAGTATTTTTGTACGAGGTCAATAGCCTTTTGAAATTTCATAGTTTTTTCACGGGATATTTCCCTCTCACGGGAGTTAGTAGTTTTAACTGGTTTCCATATGGCTATGTCATCGGCATACTGAGATATTTGTAAGGAATTATTGGTGTATTTATCTAATTTAGCTTTTAAATAGGCCGGGAGATCCGCCATCATAATATTGAAAAGAGTCGGGGCAAGACAGGTACCTTGCGGTACTCCACAGTCAGTACTATGTGTTTTTGAGAGGGCCTGCCCATGTTTGACCTGGAAGGTTCGTTTTAAAAAAATTTCAAAGTATTTATAAATATTTCCATTTAAACCAAGTGTACAGACCTTATACAATAATTTTTTGTGCCAAACGACGTCAAACGCTCGTTTGACATCGAAAAAGCAAGCCATAACTTTTTGATTTTTTTTTAAAAGCTTGCTTAATTGAAGATGATAAAGCATATAGCTGGTTGGATACAAATCTATATTTCCGAAAACCAGCCTGAACTTTAGGAATAATATTATTTTTTTCCAGAAAATATTCTAGTCTATTTTTAACTAACCGCTCAAGTACTTTACTTATATGCGGTGTTAAAGTTATAGGTCTGTACGAAGAAACTAAATTTCGTGGTTTTTTTGGTTTAGGAATTGGGATAACCAAACCATGCTGCCAGGCCAAAGGGAAATGACCCTCCTCAAAACATTGGTTATATAGTCTTAATAACAGCTTTCTTCCTTCAAGGGGAAGATTTTTCAGCATAATATAAGTTATTTGGTCATGTCCCGGAGAAATTTTTCTGGATCTAAGATGAGACAAGACAGAGTTAAGTTCCTCCATAGTAAAAGGGAGGTTAATCAAGGCAGTATCTCCCGGTTCCGGAACTACCAATCCTTCTAGTACCAACTTATCTTCCTCCGCAGCTCTAAAATTTTTGGCGGCAGGATTAAATTTATCCGTGGTACTAACATTAGCAAAGGTTTCTGCCAGGATTTCTGCTTTATCCTGGTCAGTAGAATACGTTAAGTTATTAACAACCAGTGGAGTAGGAGAAGGATTTTTAACGTTTTTAAACTTTTAAACTATTTTCCACACCCTGGTCATGTCCGTAGGATAATTAATTTCCTTAATTTCCTTAATTATCATATTATCTAAAAATTTAAGTTTAGCCAAGGCAATGGTTTTATTACATTGAATATTAGCCGATTTCATAGCCACATGGTCATATAAAATTCCTAGTTTTTTTCCATTTATTATAAGTTTTCTTCTTTTTTTCCTTTACAGCCCTCTCACATTCATCATTCCACCAAGCATTAGAAGGTTTGTCCGGTGGAATTCCCCTGCTTCGTGGGATAGCTACTTCAGCTGCATTAAGTATCACTTTACTTAAAGAATTATTAAGGGTTTCAACATTAGTAGTATCTATAGTATTTTTGTTTTGATTGAAATTTTCCTGAAATAAAAACCAGTTAGCTTTATCGTATTGAAATTTTTTATTAGATTCGGGGAGATTATTAACCAGCTGAGATTTAAGTTTAAGTTCCAAGGATATCGGTAAATGGTCACTCCCCATCAGATCATCGCCCAACATCCAGGAAACGTCAAGAAAAATATTATTAGAAGCTAAGGTCAGATCCACCGCCGATGGGTGCTGTTGTTTACTGTCGGGAATTCTGGTAAATTCACCACTATTCAAGATAAGGAGATTTGATTTAGATATATCATCAGCCTGTTTATGTGCTATATTACGAGTGTCGGGAATCCTCGCGTACCACAGCGGATGGTGGATGTTAAGGTCTCCCATAACCAACCATCCACCACCCGATAGAGCACGCAACCATTCCAGGCCTGTTGGAGAAACCGATTTAGGTGCATAGAGGTTAAGTATGTTAATGACCTTATGCGTATTAGTTCTAATTTGAATATAACTACTATAAATAGGATGTGATTCATGCATAGGAACCGGTGACTGCATTATTAAATGATCAATCCCTGTTTTAATATATATAGCTGTATAAATTTTGTCATTTTCCACTATCTTGAACTTTATTATTTTGTTTAACATGGCCATCACGATCCCCTGCACATTTCCTCCAGTAACTGCCGAAATCAACGCTTGAGTTTGCTGAGCGATGTCTCTGAGCATGAAATCTTTCAGCCCAGGGCCATCGTCAGTTTGTCGAACCTCTCCGAATCTAAGAGATCTTCGGGGAGGTAAATTCTGTTCCTCCATCCCCTCCATCAACGATGGGTGGGGGGGGGGGGGAGGTGGTAAAGGAGGAGATTTATCATTCTCTTCTATAACTACTGTTTTAGCTTGTGGAATGTTTTTAGTTAGGATATCTCTGTATGACATTGACTGATTACCTTTTGGTTGTGAAGCAGTTTTTTTGTGAGCGGGCTGCAAACGAGTAGAGGAAATCTGGTCCACGCTGTGGCATCCAGACCTACCGGTAATGAAGCTTTATTTACAACCTCATCCTTCTTTTTAGTAGTATTGATCTGGGCCCTCCTCACGGCCTCCCTGTACGGAATATAATTTTCATTCCTGATTTTGTTGGCTTCTCTGTGGAGAATTATTTGAGGGCATTTCTGGTAAGCTGCACTATGTGCGCCACCACAATTAACACATTTAGGTGCTGTGGTGTCAAGACAGGCGTCCCGGACATGGTCACTGCCGCCGCATCTGACACACACAGCCTGCTTTGCCCTACACGCTCGAGCCGTATGTCCCAACCTGCAACATTTGGAACAACGCAGTACAGGAGGGGCATACGGCTCGATCGGGAGGTGATGAACTCCTATTTTAATTCTAGGAGGAAGCTTTGTCAGTTCATAGAAGTCAATCTTTATCGCTCTCGAGGGGGTCCCCTCCCTATTAGTGAGCCTAGTCACTTCTGTCCGGTATCCTGTTTGACAAGTAAATCTTTTATGTGTTTAGTATCCTCAGCAACTCTAGGTGTGGGGATGGCCGTACACTCAACCTCCGCCCCACCGAGGTTCTTCTTTGCAGCTAACAGTTTTTGAGATCTAGAGTTAGGACAAGAGACTATCCAAACATCCCTGCCCAACTGTCTTAGGGTGATCTCGGATGGGGCGACCCCGGCACCTTCGCAAAGGTGGGGCTGAAGCGTGCCATGATCTCGGAGCCTGGAAGATCCAGTCCCCAGATCATGAACCCTAACTGGATAGGTGCACCACACCTCAGCAGCGGCACCAGAGCCACCACCATCCGAGTCCACAATGTTCTGTTTAGAGCGCAGCTTGTTTGTTTTCTTGTTAACAACTTTCCTAAAGGGGGTTCTAAGTGAGGGGTTTCCGCCCTCACTCCCACCGGCAGCAGATAGACCACTGTCAGCAGCAGGAGGCGGGTCACCCTCAACGTTACCAGATTTAAGTGTGGAATTCACCGCCAAACTCTTACCATCTTTGTCAGCTTCATCGACAACGAGAGGGGGCGGGAATCCATCCATACTAAACTGCTCAGGAGAATTTTGATTTACAAGGGGGGACAGTCGGCGCTGTGTAGAATTGTCCACAACAGTGTCGACAAGTCCCCCCCCCCCCCCCCCTCCGATATCCAAAGAAGTTTGTGGGTGGGAAGTGCTAGCCCTAAGCTCTCCCGGGACTGTGTCAGAGACACGTGCAATGTCCGGGGAGTGGGGAGGGGAAGAAGATACCCTAAGCTCTCCCCCGACTGAGCCTCCTGGTGAGGCCCCGCCAGGGGATAACACAGGCAGACTAACTCCACCTTCTAAGCTAGCAGCTGATGTCGGTGCATGCGGGTTAGAGACATCGCTGGCCCTAGCCCTGGTCCGTCTACGTTTAATCTTACTGTTTTTCTTTCTCTTTCCCCCAGAGGGGGTACTCTGACCGTCATCAAAGACCGACGAGGAGCCAGATCCATCGTCGGTCTCAGTAGAAGAAGACATTGACCCGAACAAGAAGTCCTCAAAAGTGTACTTCAGTCGGGCCAGTTTCCGTTAAAACTCCAATTTAGAGTCAATTTAAGAATCACGTTAAAAAGATCACAATAAAAATTAATTAAATTATTAAAAATTACACCAAGTTACTTGACCGTAGAGACTACCACAGCCACCTAAGTCAGTCCTCAAACAAGGCGGTCCTAAAAAGGACTTAGCAGTATAGTGTATCAGCTGTCTAGTGCGTGAAGAAGCAGCGACGAATGTTGACCGGCGTGGCGAAGTCAAAGGAAGCAGCGTAGCGCAGCCCAAAGCGAAGAGGTGGCGGCAGCAAGACGCGTGTCTGAAGCGGCTGTGAGTGGAGATGTTTTTAGCTAAAAACGTTAACTTTTTTTAGAAACGTGTCGTGCATCAGTTTTAAAGGTGTTTAAAAACCTCTGTTAACTAAAACGATTTTAACTTTAAAATGCTTTTAATTTAGAACGCTGTTAAGCCTCCGGCAACTGGCCTATTTTAAGTATTTTTTTTCTGTTTGTAACTTTTATTTAGTTACATTATTAAATTTAGCCTTTTATATTAATTTCTTTCACTTCATTAGTCTTGTGAGCAATTTTGCTGTTTGATCTGAAAGGATATAAACATGATATCAGGTCAGCATTTACACATTGGTCACTTAAACATATATCATTTGTATAACAAAACCCCTGATCTCTGTGTGCTCTTGACTCAACCCAGTCCTTTTCATTTGTTTGGTGTCACTGAATCGAGCCTCAATCCTAACATCAGTGATGAGGCCGTTTCTATCCAGGACTTTGCTGTCTTCCGCCGCGATGCTGAAAACTCGGGACAGACAGGTATAGCAGCGTATATACGCAATTCAATCAGCGGTATCACCCGCAGGCGTAAAGACCTGGAATAACCAACGGTGGAATGTGTATGGATTGAAATGAGGGCAGACAAATCCAGTCCCGTGCTCGTCGTATACATTTATAGAAACCCAGCATCAACATTTCAATGGTATGACGAATTCACAGTTATGATGGATAAGGTCAGAAAGTCCACCTCAGAAATTTTGATTTTGGGAGACTTTAATATCAATTTGCTCCTGAATAACTCTGCCTGGGAATGTACCATTTCTATGTTTGGACTGAAGCAGTTAGTTACTGCTGCTACGCGTGTTAGTTCTACTTTCTCCACCCTTCTTGACCACATCTATTTAACTAATAATTCAAGGGTAGTGGGAGTAGAGGTGTCCCAAATAGGGATTAGTGATCCCTGTATGTTGTGGCTGGGCATTGAAAGCAAATACTACTTTTCGTAAACACCAGCACACAACTATTAGATATAGATCTTTGAAGCGCTTCAGCAAAGACGTATTTCTGCACAACATAAGTCGAATATCTTTCCACACAGTTTACAACTAATGTGACCCTAACGAGGCTCTGTCTGAATGGTACAGATTGTTTCTTGGTGTTCTTGATAAACATGGTCCTTTCAGAGAGAAACGAGTGAAAAATCGCCAGCTTCCCGCGTGGTTGAACAATGAAATCAAGGATGCCATGCAGCTCCGAGATGATCATAAAAGGAGCAATAATTTTGTAGCTTACCGAAAACAAAGAAACCTTATAAAATATTTTGTTAGAAATGTTCAGAGGTCTCACTCTCACCATCTCATGAACGGCAAAAAAGATATCGTTTCTGTTTGGCGTACAATAAACGCCTTTACGAGGTCCAGAAATACGGCACAGTGCACTAAACTGTCAGCTGATACGTTTAATCAGCATTTTCTCTCTACCGCCACTACACTGCTACAGAATCTTACGTCGCCCGGTCAACCGTCTGATGTTTCAGAAAAGCTAAAAAGGTTTTGTGCTGAAAGATTAACATCTAACACGTCTTGAAACATTCCGATCTTAACAGTTTATGAAGTGGGAAAATCCATTTCTTGTAAACGTACATCTGGTTATGATGGAATTAGCAGCACTGTTCTTAAAATGGCTCTTCCATCGTCGTCGAGTCGCTAACATACATCTACAACCTATGCATACAACATGGACAATTTCCGTCTGATCTGAAAACGGCAAAGGTAATACCGCTACCTAAAAAAAAAAGATTTAAATGACTCCAACCATTTCAGACCCATTTTTCTGTTATCAACTCTGTCAAAACCGACTGAAAGACATATCCACATACATTTACAACAATTCTTAGATAAATACAAACTCGTTCATCCACTACAGTCTGGTTTTCGTAGGGGACATTCTTGTCACACAGCCTTAGTTCACCTGGTTGACAGATGGTTAACTGCTATGAATAATGGGCAAATGAATGGAGCGGTATTTTTTTTTTTACCTTTCAAAAGCTTTTGATCTTGTCAACCATGATCTTTTAATTAAAAAGCTTGCTGCCTATGAGCTGAGTGATGGCACCCTTGCCTTCATTACATCATATCTAAACGGGCGCACACAGTACGTCTGTGTGAATGGTACAAACTCACGTGAGGGGGTGAGGGAGCACGGAGCACAACAAGGATCCTTCCTCGGTCCATTATTATTTTCATTTTTTATAAACGATCTTCCCTTACATATATCCGACTCCCCGTGTAATCTGTGGTCTCTTCGCTGATGATGGAACTCTTGACGTGTCATCGTCAGATGCATCCTGTATAACCCAGTCCCTACAAAGCCGCCTGAATGATGTTTATACATGGTGTCAAAACAATTATTTGATTCTGAATCCTACTAAGACCAAATGTATGTTAATTACTACTATACAAAAGCATCAGCTGAACCCGCCTCCCCTACAGCTCTATTTGAATGGGCAGTCTGTTGAGCAAGTCAAGGTACAGCGTGTGCTTGGAAGCATCATTGATGACACACTGTGTTGGCAAAGCCATATTACCAAAGTGTGTAAAACAATATCAAAAAAATTATTCTTACTGTCAAAATTAAGATATTTTACTAACGAACCAACAAGGAAACCTTTTTACTGTGCCCATATTCAGCCACATTTGGATTACGCCTCCTCCGTTTGGGATGGGAGCAGTGATGCTATTCTCAAAAGGATGAATTCGCTTCACAGGCGGGCATCAAATTAATCGTTGACAGACCCATGCAAGTCATTAATACTGATTACAAGTTCAAGCTGCTGGATATCCTGCCACTTGACAAGCAGTTCATTTATAATAAGTTGGTACTCATGCGCAAAATCACCCCCTCAGACTCACCAGCCTATATTTGTTCGCACTTGCCCAAAGATCTAGTCGAACATCACGGAACGTTCTGGTAGTACCAAGGCAGCGCTTAGATATTTACAAGACGTCCCTCTCCTACTCTGGTGCAAAATTATGGAACACAGTTCCTGCAGACATTAAAGCAGCACCTTCTTTACGAACGTTCAAGAACCAACTGTATAAATATATTAAGAACATATGAAAACATATTGTTCATATTTTTCTTTTACATTCCGTCATTGACTGCAGAAACATTTCCTATTCATGTTCATGTATCATTTGTTGTTTACAGTTCTGCTTTTAACACCATTATTCCATCCAAATTGTACCAGAAGATCCAGCAAATCGGAGTCCCAAAAGCACTATGTCTCTGGACCCTCGATTTCCTGTTGATGAGACCACAGGTCGTTAAAATTGGTGAAAATGTGTCATCCACCCTCATTTTATCCACGGACACGCCTCAGGGCTCCGTGCTCTCCCATATGCTTTACTCCCTGTTTACTTATGACTGTGCTTCATGCCATGGCCAGTACTAAAGTTCTGAAATTTGTAGATGACACCACAGTGGGAGGGTGCATTACAAACTCAGACGAATCCGCCTACCTTAGTCAGGTGGAGAATCTAATTAGTTGGTTTAATAACAACAACCTTGAACTGCACTCTGGCAAAACGAAATGATTGTGGGCTTTAGAAAGAAACAGTCCCCTCCCCCTCCCCATCTTGTGATCAATAGTGAAATCATTGAAACAGTCCAGAACTTTAAGTTTCTTGGCACTACCCTGTCATTGGACCTTAAGTGGGAGTAAAACACTCGCCTCATCGTCCAAAACGCACAACAGCGCTTGTTCTTCCCGCGACGTCTGAAAAGTTTCGGTCTCGGTGCCCACATGTTGATGCAATTTTACCGAGCTATGATTGAGAGCGTGCTCACCTTTTCGATCACGGTTTGGTATGGTTCCATCACGGCCAAAGAGAAAATCAGACTGAGTAGGGTGGTCAAGACCGCTTCAAAAATCATAGCGGGCAGAGATCTTCCTAGCCTGGACTCACTGTACCAGCAGCGTCTCTTACGTAGTGCAAATCTTATCTCCAGTGATTCCACCCACCCCGGCAATGAGCTTTTCCAAATTCTACCATCAGGGCGGTACAGGTCCATCAGCACCAGGACCAGTAGATTCCGCAACAGTTTTTTTTTTCCCCTCTGGCTGTTCGCGCTCTCTCTGATCAACTGGACTGATTGGAGAGAGCGCGAGTGGCGAGTGAGAACGACTGTGTACAGTCAGCTTTTAACTGAATCAGCTGTTACTGTTTGTCTCTGTGTGTGTGTGTGTGTGTGTGTGTGTGTGTGTGTGTGTGTGTGTGTGTGTGTGTGTGTGTGTGTGTGTGTGTGTGTGTGTGTGTGTGATTTTAGTCTTAGTAACTGACATCAAGACAAATTCCAATATTTTTATTTGTTTTGTACATGGAAACATATGGCAATAAACTATCTTATCTTATCTTATCTTATCATATCTTATCTTATCTTAATACTTTATACTTGCTGAGGTGTTCTTTGTCATTTCTTTTGCAGCATAACATCATAATTTTTTAATGTTTAATGTTCGACGTTTTGCTTGGTGTCAGTGTGCGTGTGTGTGTGTGTGTGTGTGTGTGCGTGTGTGTGTGTGTGTGTGTGTGTGCGTGCGTGTGTGTGTGTGTGTGTGTGCGTGTGTGTGTGCGTGTGTGTGTGTGTGTGCGTGTGTGTGTGTGCGTGCGTGCGTGTGTGTGTGTGTGTGTGTGTGTGTGTGTGTGCGCGCGCGTGTGTTGTATGCGTGTTTGTTGGAGCGAGCCGTGTTGATTTTCATGATGAGAACAAAAGCGCTTTCATGTACAAAATCCGTTATGCTCTTTACATTTGCTGTAGTATAGTTTCCAAGTAATAACAATGTATGTGTACATGCATGATATATGTAATGATCCAGTGGTGTGACTGTGGCTGTGTGTGTGTGTGTGTGTGTGTGTGTGCGGTGTGTGTGTGTGTGTGTGTGTGTGTGTGTGTGTGTGTGTGTGTGTGTGTGTGTGTGTGTGTGTGTGTGTGTGTGTGTGTGTGTGTGTGTGTGTGTGTGTGCAGGGTTGTGCAGGCTTGGCTTGGCGCCTGTAGGCTACAAGCTAATCTGGCACAAACCTGTGCACTCGGCAATTGCACACGGGCGCGCGTGTGTGTGTGGGTAAGAGAGTGATTTTGTATATGTTATTTTGTTTTGTAGTGTGCAGCAAGGACAAGAATGACAACAGCTCTGCGCACCTATTCTTTTATCCTTGGAAAATAACGTTTCATCTCTCTCTCTCTCTCTCTCTCTCTCTCTCTCTCTCTCTCTCTCTCTCTCTCTCTCTCTCTCTCTCTCTCTCTCTCTCTCTCTCTCTCTCTCTCTCTCTCTCTCTCTCTCTCTCTCTCTCTCTCTCTCTCTCTCTCTCTGGATTTAGAGTCTTGTCACGTTGAAAGTTTATTTCTTGAACTGAAATGTGACAAATCTTCCCCCACACTAATTGGATTTATTTATCGCACCCCTTCAGCCACATTTTCATGGTATGATGATTTTGTCACCATGATGGATAAGGTGCAACAACGTCACAACAAAGATATACACCTTCTAGGCGATTTTAATATTGACCTGCTAAAGACTGGTAATGCGGCGTGGAATTGCACCACCTCATTATTTGGCCTGCAGCAGATGGTTCGGTCTCCCACTCGAGTTTCTTTGTCATCCGCCACATTGATTGACCACATCTATACTACTAATGCACCTGCTGTCACAAACGTCCACGTGCCGAATGTAGCCATTAGTGATCACTTTCCTACTTGTTTTAATCTTTCAGTTAAACATGATAAACCCCAGCACAAACACCACACTACCATCACATACAGGTCTTACACAAAGTTCAACAAAGATGACTTTCTTCATGACCTCTCAATCACGCCCTTTCACCTTATTTATAACACTAATGATCCCAATGAAGCCCTCTCGCTTTGGTACAAGCTATTTCTTTGGGTCCTCGATAAACATGCCCCACTAAGGACTAAACGCGTTAAACACCCTACCCTTCCGCCTTGGTTGTCAAAGGACATCATTCACGCAATGAAAATAAGAGATGACTTAAAACAACAGAAAAAGTTTGCGGATTTTAAGAAACAACGTAATCTTGTAAAATCCTTAGTTAAAAAGCACAGAAAACGCTTGCGGAAAAAGTTATCGCAGAGGGTAAAGATACCCGAAGTGTCTGGAATGCAATCAATTTGTTTACAAAGAAGAAGAGTTCCATCAATGCTGCTACCTCTCCAGGCATAACTCCAGACGACTTCAATTCCCACTTTTTAAATATTGCTGAGTCCCTTGTACAGTCTTTTTCCAGTGGCACTGATAGTTACAGTTGTTCTGATAAACTGCGCACACACTGTGAGTCTGCAACAGGTGCGTCATTCTCCATACCTCTTATGACAGTGTTTGAAGTAGGTAAATATATTTCTACTCTAACAAGTAAATCGTGTGGCCTGGATGGAATAAACATCATGGTACTGAAATTGTCCCTTTCATACACAGCTGACACCTTGACATTTATATTCAACCTTTCTATCAAGCAAGGTATTTTTCCAGATGCCATGAAAGATGCTAAAGTTGTCCCCATTCCCAAATGTACAGATCCCAAAAGTCCAAACGATTTCCGTCCTATTTCAGTGTTATCACTATTATCGAAGCCACTAGAAAGACACGTTCATAAGCACCTACTCCAATTCTTGGAGAATCACCGCCTCCTCGTATCTCTTCAGTCTGGTTTTAGACCTAAACACTCATGTCATACTGCCCTCGTTTACATTGTTGACTCTTGGCTGTCATCAATAAACAATTCCAAATTAAATGGTGCAGTTTTTTTTGGACCTAACCAAAGCATTTGATTTAGTCGATCACAGCATTCTTTTAAAGAAACTTTCAGTATATAAGCTTGATTCGAACTCTATAGCTTTTTTCTCCTCCTACCTCAGTAACCGCCGACAGAAGGTGTACTCAAACGGGTGGTATTCGAAAGGAGGTATAGTGATGCACGGAGTCCCCCAAGGATCTATCCTAGGGCCTCTTTTATTTTCTTTATTCATCAATGATCTACCTCTTTCCATCTCAAATCCTGAGGTTAAATGCGAACTCCTTGCTGACGATTCAACTCTGCATACATCAGACAAACGTGAAACGACGCTAAATTGTATCCTCCAGCAAAGTCTCGATGAAGTGTCAGATTGGTGTGCGCAAAATCGCATGCTAATCAGTACTTCTTAAACCAAAAGCATGTTGATAACAACCCGCCAAAAGCGTCAGCTACATCCTGCCCCTCTGAAACTGTCACTTGGCAATAAACCTATCCAACAAGTATCCAGGCACCGCCTACTGGGAGTTGTAATTGACGACCAGCTGAACTGGTCGCCACATATCGACAGTTTGTGCAAAACCTTGTCCAGGAATGTATTTCTGCTATCTAAACTTAGACATATTCTTAGTACAAAGTGCTGTACATTGTTCTTTCACGCACACATTAAAAGCCACTGTGACTATGCGTCCTCTTTGTGGGACGAATGCAGTGAACTTCATTTTAAAAAACTAAACTCGCTGTATCGTCGTTCAGTTAAGTTAATTATTCCTAACCCTATTTCCACGGCTGAGAAAATAAAATCCCTTGGCCTGCTTACACTGAAGGAACAACTAAAATTTAACAAATGCGTCCTCATGCACAAAATATTTCATTATCAAGCCCCGGATTATCTGCGCATGATATTTAACTTCAGCCCTCGGCATCAACAACATACGAGGAATGACTTGCTTCACTTACCTCGCCCACGGATAGATCTCTACAAGTCAAGCCTTCTATTTTCTGGTAGTTCTGTCTGGAACTCATTGCCATTAAACATTAAATCATTTTGCGATAAAACCCATTTTAAGCATGCATTGCACACTCACTTCCAATCAGCGTGACTTCACAGTTTGCCATATAAAAATAATTCTGCTGATAACACGTACACGTCAAATATTTTTCTCTTTCTCATTAAATTTGCTACCTGATCATCTGTTGTCTTGTCGGTGTCACTATACGCTATTGATGCTGCTGATTCTATGACACTGTCTTAGATGAGTATAATATTAATGCTGTGCACGCGTTTCGTTCTCTTGCTTTTTGCATCGGAGGCGGTTACAAATTCTCCATTGTGTTTTTTTCCCGTAGTTTTTCTTCTTCTTCTTCTTCTTCTTCTTCTTCTTCTTCTTCTTATTATTATTATTATTATTATTATTATTATTATTATTATTATTATTATTATTATTATTGTTAGTATTTGCATGCTCTGTTTATTTTCCTGTTATGTTGTTTGTTTACAGGACAGCTTGTAAGACAGGCATTGAGTTGCCTGATAGCTTTATCCTGAATAAATAAAGATTCATCATCATCTCTCTCTCTCTCTCTCTCTCTCTCTATATATATATATATATATATATATATATATATATATATATATATATATATATATATATATATATATATATATATATATATATATATATATATATATATATATATATAAATAAGTCTATTCTCGTTATGGGTACTATATATATATATATATATATATATATATATATATATATATATATATATATATATATATATATATATATATATATATATATATATATATATATATAATATATATATATATATATATATATATATATATATATATATATATATATATATATATAGTACCCATAACGAGAATACACTTATTTAAAACCAGTCTAGCATTCTCGGGGGCGACTTTTTGGAATTCGCTTCCATCCCACACGAAGACCACTCCAACGGGTATCATGTTTCAAGAAAAGTCTTTTTGAACATTTATCTTCGCAGCCATAACTATCTTCAAGCTTTGCTTTCTATACGTAGATATCATTGTTAGTAATGTACCCATTCTACTGCTGTGTATGTATAGTGCTGCTGTGTTGTTGCTTCTTTTTGCTCCAACTCCCCCAACACACCGTAGGCGTTCGTCCTATACATGTATTAATGTAATGTAATTGTTGTGTTGTAGATATAGCAACGGCAGATTTGAAAAATGGCATTGCCTCTGGCATTGTTAATATCTTTGCCGTTGTAAAATAAAGATTCATTGATTCATTGATTCTCTCTCTCTCTCTCTCTCTCTCTCTCTCTCTCTCTCTCTCTCTCTCTCTCTCTCTCTCTCTCTCTCTCTCTCTCTCTCTCTCTCTCTCTCTCTTTGGGGGTGGGGGGGGGGGGAGGTGGGGGCGGGGGACTGAGAGGGGCGGAGAAAGGGGTGTCGGTGCACACTTGTGAATCCGCATCCTTGATCGCTTTCTTCCTGTTTCCACCCCTTACTGATCGGTATATTAATCGCTTGCTTTTTCCTTCTTTTCTTGCTGTGTATTTTGACTTTGTATAGCACATGTGGTCAAGCCGGTCTTTTCATCACTCTCTTCTCGTCTCATTGTTTTCCGCTGAACAGTCCAAAATTAACCCCACTCCACGGTACCATCCATCTGCAAGAGACCTAGATTCCCTTGAGCTCTCGCAAATGCGGGGGCTGAAGGGAATCTATGCCTCTTGCTTGCAGCATGTTCATCTATCTTCCTCAAATGAACGAGATCACTCGATTTTCAGTAAGATATTGCCCAGGGACAAAGTGTTTACTGTTGTACTCCTGACCACAGGTGATCGATCAGCCAAGCTGACAACATATTTGTTGGACCGTTTTGATTTTGAACCGCTGACATATAGCACACATGCTTTTCTTTCAAATCCGATATAACGGGGTAAATGTTTGCACCCAAAATTGAGCCGCGGTAGTTTCAGGAAGGCTGCGTCACTAAGGTTTTGTTTTTCTAGTGGCTTAGTAAATGATGCCGGTTATTGGAAACCGTTTACAAATCAATAACTCATTACAGAACACACTATTTACAGCTTCAGCTTCCAACCCTGCGGCGCCTCAAAGCGACTACTCCAGACAGTAACAGGTGAATTGTTTGCAACACCTCATTAATATATGTTTGTATCATGTCTCACAAAAATGATGTGCAAAAGGGCTAGATTTAATTATGCAGTTTGAATGTCGTAGGATGAAAGACGTTTCTGCTGTTCTGAATGTCGTAGGATGAAAGACGTTTCTGCTGTTCTGAATGTCGTAGGAGGAAAGACGTTTCTGCTGTTCTGAATGTCGTAGGAGGAAAGACGTTTCTGCTGTTCTGAATGTCGTAGGATGAAAGACGTTTCTGCTGTTCTGAATGTCGTAGGATGAAAGACGTTTCTGCTGTTCTGAATGTCGTAGGAGGAAAGACGTTTTTGCTGTTATGAATGTCGTAGGATGAAAGACGTTTCTTCTGTTCTGAATGTCGTAGGATGAAAGACGTTTCTGCTGTTCTGAATGTCGTAGGATGAAAGACGTTTCTTCTGTTCTGAATGTCGTAGGATGAAAGACGTTTCTGCTGTTCTGAATGTCGTAGGATGAAAGACGTTTCTGCTGTTCTGAATGTCGTAGGAGGAAAGACGTTTCTGCTGTTCTGAATGTCGTAGGAGGAAAGACTTTTCTGCTGTTTTTCTCCTTTCTTCACAGGAGAGTTCTTTCCGTACGTTTAAGTCATTGGAGACGTGCCGCCTCTGGATACGCGGTTTAAGCCGCGTATCCGGAGGCGGCACGTCTCCAATGAGTTAAGCAGCGGCTGTGGAAAACCTCTGCGGTACGTATGCCTTCTTACATGGACTGTAAAAAGAAAGGTAATAAAAATCTAACTTGAGGCTAGACAACATTGATGACCATTGTATCTGCGAATTTTAAGCACTCATTGAGCCGATCGTTTTAAGCATTTGAGCATGAAGATGGATCTGTGTGCGGCCTGGGTCTTTTGCTCGTCAGTGTGCATTCGATCCGACGTAGATTAGAGGGTGTTAGGTTGAAAGTGACTCTTTAGAATTTGAAATGTATTTTTAATTCCAAGTTAAGGCAATAATGGCGGGGGGATAATAGCGGACGTCAGCTGGCGTTGTATTTCACTGGGGCGTCTCGAAACAAACTTCGTTGCTATGACAATGATAGCGACTCCCCGAACAGAACACCTTTTGTGCTGGTCAATGAGTTTGCACACACGGCTTAAACCCCTGCTCTGCCGAGATAAAAGTGAGCACGATCCACGTGCAAGAGACATAGATACTCATGAGCCTTCGCAGTAGCGGGGGGGGGGCTCATGAAGATCTGTGCCTCTTGCTGAGACCAATAAATTATATATACGATCGTTGGAAAGTTGTTGCTTTTGTTTGGTGAGTGAACACAGACTGCAGAAACAAAATATGGGTCCAGTGGTAGGGAGGGGTTTAATGTGTCCCCCACATATCCCCACCCCTACCCTCACCCACCCACCCCCAACCTACCGGCAAAAAAATGAAGAAAAATGTCACAGTTTTGGGAGAGAAAATTTAGGAAAATGATTTATTTGTATTATTAGTTGGATAACAAAATATGTTTGGAGAAAATATATGATTTTGAATGTTATATTTGATCTGCACGAGGTTGGACTGTTGCTTGCATTTACCACCACCATCCCCTTCGCGTTTTATTTATTTTTTTTTCTGGCAGGTTCGATTGTTCGCTTTCTTTCTAAGCGCTTTTAATTTTTGTTGGGATTTCTTTGGTTCAAATAGTCTTACAGGTATCTGCTGTACAGTGTGTGAGCTTGAATTACTAAAATTCAGTTGCCAAAAAGCCGGGTTCTCAATGTTTCCCTACCTTAACCCCTTCACTTCCGAGAAAAAGTGAATACGATCCAACTGCAAGAGGAATAGATCCTCATGAGCCCCCGCGACTGCGGGGGCTCATGAGGATCTTTGCCTCTTGCTGAGACCAATTTGTATCCATGTTTCTTGGACGGTTTTGGATTTTGGTCGTTGAATGAACACAGATTTCGGAGACAACAATGTACGTAAGGTGGCGGGGAGGGCCGGGTTAACTCAGACTTTTCTGGGTTTTATGCTCCACAATTACCGGATTACACGTGAGTAGACACATGCAACAAATATTTTATACTGCCCCGTGTGCGCACTGAATGCCGCTCTTCCAAGGACAAAAGTAGATGAAGTACAAGAAAGTCTTTCGTATGGCTACGGCTTTCACTGAAACTTCAAACGTTTAACTTATTTAATGTCACGGTCGTATTTCCGAACTTTAGTCCCAAACTTTGGATGTGTCACCTAACGACTATGTACCAGTAACAGGAGATGGGTCTACCATGATAATTCAAGGGTAGTGCCAGATTAGCTTGGCGCCTAAAGGCGCCAAGCTAACCTGGCACCACCCTTGAATTATCCAGGGCTGACCCATCTCCTGTTGTATCGCGTGGGAGCTAATTGGGTTAATAGGCTATTGTAAGACGCATATACTAAAAACTTCAATAAAGATGATATTGTAGACCCATTAACCTTTTATTGCACAGAGCAGGTCGCCAGACGTTGTGTTATTCGTGATAGACAACACGACGTCCTTCTTGAAACTGTGATGTCCATTAGCCCCACCCATTAACACCCCTCAGCCCCATCCGCCCCTACCCACCCCCTAATCCCTCCCCCTAATCCCCCCCTAATCCCCCCAACCCACCCCCTCTTCCTCAAGACTGAGGCTGCAACTCTACTAGACACAACCTACGGAAGAAGCCAAGCGAGTGACGAAAAGCAAGAATGCGCTACGTTCTGCTAATGTCCGATGGAAAACAGATCCGCACTTCATGAGTGTCCGGTGAAGAAACAAAAACTGGGCCTGCGCTCTACGTGCAGAATAGGTCTTCTTTGTCAGTTATTGAGTCGCAGTCTGTCGGCCAGCACATTTCGTCTGCAAGAGGTATAGATTCCCATGAGCCCCTGCATCCGCACGGGCTCATGAGAATCTATGCCTGACGACATTCACGCTAGATTTACCTGATATTGAGGGTCACAGTGTTATCTGGGGTTTGGCGTCTCACTGAACAGTACTCAGTCCAGAAAAAAAGCGATCTGCAACACTGAGGCAGGCTTATAGATCGCAATGCACCACTGCAGGCTCAGTACAATTTTAAAGGATCCTTGCTTCTAGAGCAAAACGGTTGATGTAGAACCATGCCGGCATCTTTTTATGCAACATTTTCCTTTTGTGTGAGACAGATCGATCGCCTCAGATCAAAGTTGTATGCACCGGGATCATTCTTTCCATTCTGTCAATGTTCTTTGTGTTACTGTGTTTGATGTTTCAATATGTATGATTCTGACACCTAGTTTAGCAACCCTTAGCAGGCGCAATGTACAATAGAATGATAGTCTATGTCTTGAACATAAACTCATTTCATTCTCATAATCATTTCCATTAGTCAGCCATGAACTAATCAAGATGACCACAATTGAGCTATCTCGGCCCTTCTCCTTCACTTACCTCAGAAACTGAAAGAGTCTTTCTGGATATATCTACTTACACATGTCTCAACTTTCACGGACCAAGGAGGGTGGAGATAGGCTGGGTTTCCCACCACGAGTCTATGATATTGTTTGTCTGATAAGCGTCTTTGTAGATTAGTTCACAATGAAACCCAGATGAACATCCCCAAGTGAGAGAAAATATGGAACAAATCTTGACCTGAAAGAGGCATAGATTCTCATAAGCCCCTGCAGGGCAGGGGCTCATGAGAATCTATGCCTCTTGCAGATGTGAAGATGGGTGAGTGAGGACGAAAGTGAGATGGTATGTGCTGGTCTGATGGTACCATCTGGGGGAAAAAATCTCACTGACCAAGGTTAGAGGGCAACATGCCTGCCGTTTGACTTAGCACAACATTTGTTTTTCATTCCTGCGACGGCAGTATCCCCTTTGGTAATCAATGCTTCTTCTTAGACTGATCGCATCCGCAGGCGTCTGATTCGATTCTCTGTCGAAAAAAAAAAAAAACATTACGTTTTTTGTTTTGTTTTGTTGTTTTGTTTTTTTGTTGTTGTTTTTTTTTTCTTAACGGAAACGTATGGTTTCTTGTCAATTATATGTTTAAAATTGCAGTCAGATTTAGAAAAAGGCACCCGAATCTTCTAAAGTTCCCAACTGAATACTATACTAAGTATATATCAAACATTTACTCTATTTGGTGGCTAACATCTTTGAATTTAAGTCTAAAGGACCCTCGTTTGAAGTTTCTAAGAAGAAACGTTTATTTGAGATATAAATATAAACAGCGAATTAACCCCTTCACTGCCACGGAAAGTGAACGCGATTCAGTTTCAAGAAACAAAAACCTCGACCCTGACCTCACCCCCCAACCCCTCACCTCCACCGCCCCACCCCCTCCCGCACTGTTTCAGGGACTCCGCATGAGGATCTATGCCTTGCTGTCAAGTGCTACTTTGTAACCATGTTCCCTGGACAGCCGGGGCTGCTGCACTGATTTAACCCATATCATACTGAGGCTAAAAGCTTCAAATTTGTACGCTGCCATAATATGCAAGCTACATTTCAGTACTTACAGATAAGGATAGAGACCAATGACTTTAGTTTAAGGGTGGTGCCAGAATAGCTTGGCGCCTAGAGGCGCCAAGCTATTCTGGCACTAGCCTTGAACTATTTTAGTCAAACTTATTTCACACACTGGTGTATTCCGAATGATAAGGGTTAACAAACCTCGGATTCAGAAACGCTGACTGTATGCCAGCACTAGAAGTGAAGGGTTAACCCCTTGACTGCTGAGAAAAAAAATGAAGAATGAACGAACTGCAAGAGGCAAAGATCTTCATGAGCCCCCGCAACTGCGGGGGCTCATGAGGATCTGTGCCTCTTGCTGTTACGCCAATGTAACCATTTTCTGTAAACAGCCAGGTCTCCGGCATTGCGGCATTATGATTAACAAAGATTCAGCCCAGAAACGCTGACTATATCATGCCAGCACTGTCAATGAAGGGGTTAGGAATGAACTATTATATATTAGGAAAAGAAGAAGGATACTGACGTTACCAAACACTCAGAGCGTTATACATGCCCTTCGATCATTTCTCAATGTTTGTGGCTCACCTGTTCTGTCGTTTTGCGCAATTGATCGCTTCCTTGTTATCTAAGGAAGAAAGGAAAAACACTTCACATTTTCATGGACCATTTTTCACTTGACGCTTCGCGGTGTTGGGCGCCGTCTTGAGCGCTTTTAAATCTGTTTGCACTTTAAGCTAAAACTGAGCTGACATATAGATCTTTAAAGCCGTTCGTTCCGTCTATTTCCCGTTCCATAAATGCTGACGCGCATAAATAATAGATCGTTAGTTTCACTAGAGGGGAGAGGAAATCTATATGAGTTATGTGCCCCTGACACGACTCTGAGCGTCACTAGTATTCCGACACTGGTTGCCTCCCTCGATTCGCTGCCGGCTGACGCCGGCAGCGATTCGAGGGAGGCAACCAGTGTACGGTATTCTTATGCTGCAGTGCGTTCTATTTTTGAGAAAAGCGAGATTTTCATTGTATGACATTAACTCATTCGAGACATGCCGCCTACAGATACGCGGCGAACCGCCGTGTATCCGTAGGCGGCACGTCTTGAAATAGTTAACATGCATGGACTTACTGGCTTTTGTCAAATAGCGGCAATTTTGACCCATGGAGCGGCCGTTGTCAGAGCTGAATGTGTCATCTTCGCTATATTAAGTCGCTAATTTATCGACCCAGCCCAAATCTACCTGGCGTAAAGATACCTAGCGCGAGTCCGCACAAGCGTGAACCTTGTGCAAATGCCTTACGGCAATTCCAGTCAGATGTAGACGTAAACGTTGAGAACTGAATACACACTGTATCACTTTAAAATTCCGCCAAGCTAGTCCATACAGGCTTGATAGGCGAATCAGTCCGTCCATCTGAGTGGAATAGACACAGCACACATGTACAATTGGTAGATTTGCACCTGAGTAGATTCATGCTAAGTAGTGTAGATTCAATTTGGGTAGATTCACGTTAAAAATTAGCTACTGTGACCCCTTATGCCTTGCCAGAGGCACTCAACACTTGCAGATTTACACTTCCCTGTGGATTTAGGTGTTATAAATGTGATTTGATGTCCGCGATAGTTCGTTTTTATCTCAGTTGTTGTGTGATTTAACGCCACATATGATCATTAGTTCGTTATTTTCAGTACTCAGATGTTGTTGATGAGATTTCATGCGAGTCACGGTGACATAAAATATAAAGCTCAACCACACCGCCTATCCACTTGTTGTGGAGCAACACTGACTTGACATCAATTTTCTTTCAAATCGCTCAAGTCTTCAAAAAAAGATGTTTATTTGCCAGTAGTCGATCCGAACGAAATACGACTTCACCCGTTTGAGTATTACAAACTCAAAAAGCTAGACCAGCAAGAGGCATATATCCTCGGGAGCCCCCGCAACCTGCGGGGGCTCATGAGGATCTATGCCTCTTGCAGGCGGGCGAGGTTCGTTGATGGAGTCAGGAAGAGAGAGTTGCATGCTTTTCTGTCATATTTCTGGCAAAAGCAACACAGCAGATAAGCAGCTGTCTGTATGACGAGGAATAGGCTGCTACTTGCAGCCGGGTTCGGGGGAAAAAATGTTTCAGTGCAAGTAAGTAAGGTCTCAGTGGAAGGAATTATCACGTGGTTTTAAAATTTGTTAACCCCTTAACTGCCGATAAAACTACGTGGACAGGATCCGACTGCAAGAGGCATAGATCCTCATGAGCCCCCGCAGTTGCGGGGGCTCATGAGGATCCATGTCTCTTGGCAAGGCTTACACCACTTTGTATCCATGTTCCTTAGACGCCTGGGGCTTTAAAATATATATATATATATATATATATATATATATATATATATATATATATATATATATATATATATATATATAATATATATATATATATATATATATATATATATATATATATATATATATATATATATATCAGATACAGTACAGGTCGAATATAACACATCGCCTTGGGACCCAAACTTTAAATGTTCTTGTTGTTATATCAACAGTTTGTTATAAGCGAAGTAATTTGTACCGAAAAAGTGCGGTCAGGTGATCTCTGAAAAAGTGTTGTTGTATCCGACGTTTGTTATATCCGACTTTGTTGTTAGCGAAGTCGACTGTAGGTGAAAAAAAAACCGCAATCTGCTATCACTGGCTGTGAAGGGTTATTGTCATTGTCTTGAGTACGAGACCGGTCAATGATAACTCACTGTAATCAGAGCTACATTGGTGTGAATAGATTTAGTGCTAATAATTTTTTTTTTAAAAACCTGTAAAAATGCCGATGAGACGTCAACACTCTTGCCCAAATCATTATTTTTGTATATGAAGCACTTGAAGAGAGAAAGAGAGGGAGAGAGAGAAGGAGAGTGTGTGTGTGTGTGTGTGTGTGTGTGTGTGTGTGTGTGTGTGTGCGTACACCAAATGACTGAACTGGGTTACTTTCTTTACCATCCTTATGCAATCTGGGTCGGTGTAAAATTTTGGGTGGCCAGATCAGAAACCCATTTTTTCTGAGGGTTGTTTCTGTATTATCTTTCATTCAAAATTCAGAAAAAAATATCAAAATACGATGTGCCCATTTTAACAGATTTACTTCATCGTTGTGTTTCAGGGATGCCCTGGGCCTGTGTGTGGACACGGAAGCGGCCGGAGTGTTTTCAGATCAATTTGATTGGTCCAACACCGATGAACGGAGTTCCTTCCCTTGCTTAAACGTCTTTCGTCTCCAACGGACGCACCGGTCATTCTCTCGCATTTGCAGAGGTATTTTATGCAATATTTCTTAGTTAAGAGCACGCCCAAATGTACTTGTTCAGTGCAGTTATTTAACTGAGAGATGCCTCCAATCCCCGTACCCGTTTGGCCCAGAAAAATAAGGCGTCTGCTTTCAAACGTGTCTTCGGCCGCACCGGCCGGGCCTGACCGTTGAGTCTTGTAGTAAATGATAATAGAACCCCACGATTTTAACAAAAGCTTTCTTCTTCAATGAAAGGAATTCGTTCAATAACCCCATTACAAGGTCAATCTGCCACGCGATTTTGTTTCTTCTTTCTTTTTTTTTTTTTCTGACGTGTTAACTTGCCACATGCATGCACAGTAACTATCAGTTGACTTTTTTTTTTTTTAAAAAACAAAAATGGCGCCAGATTTCAATCCTCGTTCGCAAAACTGCCTCGCGATTCGAAGAACGAACGTCCACAAACAGGTCTCGTTTAGGAATGTGCAACTGAAGTATCGCTTTTTACTGTATTGCCAGTTTTTAGTTCTCAGGGTCACCCTGGTCAGCCCCACAGGGTGGGTTTTTCTCTCAATTCTGGGGCATGCATGTGTTTCTGTCTACCCTTTGTCCATTCACCTGTATAAATTTGCCTTTTTAAAACTCTCCCTACTGTCTGCACTGCCTGTAGCTCTTGATATTGGATGTGTGTTGCTAAATGGTCTTAGCTTTATGTCTTGGCCCCATGTGTTAGGTTTATTTAACTCATTCTACCCCAGACACACCACGGCAGGATAAGGATCCACCATGATAGTTCAAGGGTGATGCCAGAATAGCTTGGCGCCTACGGGCGCCAAGCTATTCTGGCATCTCCCTTGAACTATCATGGTCGATCTGTGCCCTGCACTGCAATGCAGTCTTGAGAGGACAGGGGCAAAATTTAAGGATTTTGGTGTTGGGGTAGAATGAGTTAACGTATTTGACCGGCAGGCGACATACATGGCAATGTTCTGTTTAGGTGGGTTTTTTTTCACAAGCAGTGCAGGCACGTCCTGAGAAAGCCTAGTGGCTGTCGGGACGTTAAGCAATGTACAATCAATCTGATTCAAAATGTCAGTTGGTTTACATGGTTGTATTGGACATGTTCTCAGCAACACCATTTTGGTCACACCGGCTCAGGACTTTCTGGCACACACCCAGCGCCGGATGGCAGCAGGATGTCCAAACCCATCAGGATCTATGCTGCAGAATCATGGCCCCCCAGCCTCTGCCACAGAGGGTGCGTCTGGTAGGAGGGTGCATGGACGGCAGCGGAATGCCCCCAATTACAAACTGGTAAGTAAAGTGATTCTATGATCATCTTCATTTTATTGGCTGGCGTGCGTGCGAAGCAAAAGTGAGTTTATGTTCTGGGCCACTGGTCGTCCGTCCGTCGTCCATGGTAAACTTTAACTCATTCTACCCCAACACCAAAATCCTTAAATTTTGCCCCTGTCCTCTCAAGACCGCATTGCAGCGCAGGACACAGATCGACCATGATAGTTCAAGGGTGGTGCCAGAATAGCTTGGCGCCCGTAGGCGCCAAGCTGTTCTGGCATCACCTTTGAACTATCATGGTCGATCCTTATCCCAGGGTGGGATTCTTCCGCGTTTCCGCGGATTTCCGTGGAAATTCTTTCACAATTCCGCTGAAGCATATTTATTTTCCGCGTCTAATAACAACAAAAAAGACGAGAAAAAAAAAAAAAATCTTCTTAAATGGCAAAAAAATCTCAAATGGGTTGGATTTGTATGCAGTTTGGTTCACTATCGCCCGACACTTCCGGTAGCTTTAGGTCGCAGTGGAAAATGGCGGTGAAAAAGGATATTGTCCAAGACAGAGTGCCGTTTAGTGTGCATCTGAACATAAACTGGTACGCACATTCCATTTTTATACTGCAGATCAGGAGTGTCATAACAAAGTCCATTTTCGGGTGTGTTTGGTCTCGCTCCCCGTGTCGGTTTTTGGATACTTTGGCGAACGGTGGACACGCGTGCCTATCCCCCCCCCCCCCTCCCCCTGTCGTTTGATTTTTCGGCCGCTGAAAATGAAGGACATGAAACCACCCCCCCACCCCCCCCCACCCACCCACCCACCCACCCACCCACCCACCCCCCACCAATGTCGTTTGATTTTCCGCGTTTTCTTTCTTACTAGAATCCCACCCCTGTTATCCTGCTGTGGTGTGTCTGGGGGTAGAATGAGTTAACGGTGGCATTTTCTCGGAGACTATTCAAGCCACATTCTTCAAGCTTGGCCCAAGGATACTTTGTGGCAAGACCTTTTTAAACATGCCAATTTGAGTGACCTCTCTCAAAGGGTCACGCAGGGTTGACAAATGTGTGAAAACTGCTTGCATTTTCAGAAAACGTGGATTTTGACTGCTGCAGAAGCCAGCCCTCGTCACCGAGGTCACACATATGTAAATCGGTCATACACGGGATTACTCTTTTTATTCTTGTGCAAGGCCCCTTTAAACCAAAATTGGGCTGTTTCTGTTTCTAAGGCAGCTTTGGTTTTAATCTTTCTTTCTTTCTTTCTCCAGTTGGCAAATGGCGCCTGGGATGGACCCGAGACTGAGAGCAGTGCCAGCGCATCGCAATACGAGGGCAGTGATGACGAGGAGTTTGTTCCTGGCTCGAGCTCACCGGATTCAGAGGGTGTGTCAGCATCAATTGCTGGGATCTCGGACATAGACAGTATTGTATCGACTATGTTAGATTTCATCAAAGTGGCAGGTTTGGGGTGGCCAGGTGTTGGTGACGCTAGTACCAGCAAGGTGCAGTGTGCGTTAGGGGGTGGCAATGAGAATGTGGATAGGCAGGAGGAACATGATGCTGGAAAGAGTGGGGAAAGAGCACTTACAGAAGAAACGGGTGTGCACGTGTCGCAGAGAGGGAAAGGAAAGTACAAATGGGACAAGAAACATGCATGCAAATTGTGTGGCAAGCTTGTCTTGAAAATGAGCACGCACTTACAAGATGTCCATGCAGATGAGGCTGACGTTGCTAAAATTTTGTCGATGAAAAAAGGGACCAAGCAGAGACGTCGAGCATGGATCAGACTACAAGATGAGGGTGATTACATGCATAACGTTGCTGTTCTTGAAAACAAATCCGGATGTTTGATTCCTAAGTATCGCACCAAAACTAGTAAGGCAGACGACCTTCTCGCCTGTAGCCATTGCAAAGGGCTCTATCAAAAAAAGCTGATCTCTGTACACTCAAAACGTTGCTGTCAGAAGCCAGGAGGGTTTCAGATCACTCGGCGAGGGGACGCCGCTCGCCGTGGTCGGCTCATGCTTCCAATACCCTTAGACGTTGAATTTTCCTTCTACCACAAGGTCTTGGCTACCCAGAGAGATGATGAGATAAGCCGTCTCATCAGAACTGACCCCTTGCTTCTTGAGTATGGAAAGAGATTATTTGACCGCAGGGACATTGAAGAACACACGGCTGGACAAATCAGCTCCAGGATGCGGGAGTTAGGGAGACTGTTGAAGATTATCAGAGTGAGGTCAGAAATGAAAATCGCAAGTTTAAATGCTGTGATCAATTCAGCTAGCTTTGATCATGTTGTCCTGGCTGTAAAAGAGCTAGCAGATTTTGATGAGGACACACATCAGTTCAAAAAAGGCAATCTCGCAATGCGCATAGGCCATGCTTTGAAAAAGTGTTCACAGATCAAACAGTCACAGGCATCCAAACAGCTTGGACAGGGTTCAGACGACAGGTGGCGACAGGAGCTCTCTGAGGCGCAGCGGTTTGACTCCGTCTTCGACGGGGACTGGTATGATTGTGTGTCCGCTACAGCAGCCCAGTCGGTCGGGAAAATGACCATGAACAAACCCAAGCTGATCCCATCATGTGAAGATGTGAGGAAGGTCCAACAGCTTCTTGAGACAAGGATGGTTTCGGAAGATTATCCGACAGTGGTTAAAGCAACTCTTTGTGCTGTATCACTTTTCAACCGAAAACGAGGGGGAGAAGTTCAGAGAATGAAGGTGTCAGACTTCCAGAATGCTAAGATTGGATCGATCACCAATCAAGATATCTTGAAAGGTCTCACAGAGGTTGAGAAGAAAATGGTGAATCATTTTCAGCGAGTGGAAATCAGAGGCAAGTTTAATAGGAGTGTTCCCGTTTTGCTGACGAAGAAGATGATGACAACTGTGGACAGAATCCTTCAAATGAGGCAATCGGTGCCAGCTCTCGCTGATTCCCAGTACATCTTTGCCACACCTTCTGGTCAGAGGCCTTACAGAGGCCATGATGTTCTGAAGGCCCATGCCCTAGAAGCAGGGGTGTCATACCCAGCCATGTTCACATTTACTCAGTTGCGGAAACAGGTTGCAACTTTGGCTCAGTCAATGGCCATCTCGGAGTTAGACCAGGATCAGCTGGCAGATTTCCTTGGCCATGATATTCGGATACATCGCCATATCTACCGCCAACCTCAAGACGTCCTTCAAAAGGCAAAAGTGGCAAAGATTCTTCTGTCAGTTAACAATGGGATGACAGATTTTGAGAGTTGCATTAGAGCTGAGCTGGGCGATGATGAAGAGATTGACTTTGACAATGAAGACGCATCAGAAACTGGCAGAGAGGTCTCGGGGGGAACAGCACCTGTGAATGAAGCAAGTAGCAAGTCAGCAACACAGGAATCGATGAGCATGGCGGAGAAAAGACGTCCAGAGCCTGATGACAATCTAGATAGTTTTGATGATGACAGTACTGCGTCGGCTCCTGTTCGAAGGAAAGCTAGATTTACAAGAAAACCATGGGGGGAAGCTGAAGAGAAAGCTGTTCAAACTCGTTTCAAGACACACCTCGTCATGAACAAACTTCCTGGAAAGGCCGAGATACAGTATGCAATGGCGCTGGAACCTGCACTTAGACATAGGCGCTGGACAAACATTAAGGATTACGTCCGCAACAGACTGAAAAAGTTACAAAAGAAATGAATTGAGCCGCCACTCGCAGCATTTTCGATTTCATACAGATTTATTACATCAGTGTTATTATTGGGGTGGTTTCAGCATGTATAGCCTGCTTTTTTTTTTTTTTTTTTTTTTTTTTTTTTTTTTAATCTGATGGACGCCTGGATCATTTGTGACCCTCTCTCTCACAAAATCAGTCTTAAGAACTCGCATTTTGCATGTTTTGACATATATGCATTTATGAAAACTACAGTGTTTGCTGATTACTGTGATATATGACTGTATGCTGTAGTGCAAAAATTGTAAAAGCTGTTCTTAAGTGTTTAAAGTTGTTAAAGCCTCCGGCGGCCATTTTGAGAAAACAGCCTGTGAAGTTTCTGTGTGCAGCATAATTGGGGCCAAGGGCAGACTTTTAAAATCATTTTTTACCTATTTAATGGCATTTTTCATGATAAAGATTTTAACCATACGATACTTTGGTGTATGTAGAATACATTTCTCCCAAAAAGTGAAAATGCCCCAGATTGACCCCCCCACCACATATTATTGCGTGTAGTGCTGATTGGCTCGCTGCGAGTTAAGACTGGTTTCGTGAGAAAGGGTCACATTTTGTATACTGTATAACCTTTGGATTTGCAAAACGAAACAGCCGGCTGGGGACAAAAGACAATATAATAAGATAAGAAAACCATTGACAATGTAAAAATTGATTACAAGAGTGTTATTGGGGGGGGGGGGGGGGATCATTTTGTAATATACTGCATGCCATTTTAAAAACTCTGCAAATGAAAGAATCAGAGCATGGAATTTTCCTCTTTTTGGCGGATTTCCGCTTAAATGAAGCTGCCATTCCGCCGAATTTCCGCCGAAAACAAAATCGTAAAGTCACTATTCCAATACCGTGTTTCGTGATCTTTATGTGGCGGATATCCCCAAATCGCGTATTGAAAATTGAGCGAGGCGTTAGCTTTAGCTCGCACAGGTCACTTCCGGTCTTCAGTGGAGTCGTAGTCTGGTCAAAATACGGCGAAGAGAAAATACTTAAACGCGGAGACAGAATAGACGTCAGACGATTCTGGAGCCAAGAATATTTGGAGATGGACTTGGCTCGAGAAAAGCGTAAACGACGAGCTCCGCGCTCAGTGTGCCGGGCCTGTGGGCAGGCGTATTGCCGCGAACTGCGCAGAGTTGATATTAACTACGCGGCCGCGTAGCACTTGATGCTCACGTGTCTACAGCGAAACACAAGAAAGCTAAAAGCAGTGCCATTGGAAATATTACTCATGATGGTGAATAAATTTATTACAATGTATTTTTTTCCCAGTAAAGTTTGATGAAATTATGTTGAAAAATCTATATAACCTTTCTCCAGCTCAGTGACCATGGTACATAGTATTAAATAAGAGATAAAAGGAATCCATACTTACAGCTGATTAAGCAGAGATTATTAAAGAAAGTATATATATTATATAATTAAACTCAAATTTTAAAAAAAATGGAAAGACATTCAGATGTATTTTGAATAAGCATTTGGATATAAATATTCTGTTGAATACTTTGTTTTAGTATAACTTTTAAACCTTTGACACAAAAAATGAAAAGTGCACCCCAAAAATAAGAAAAAAAAAGCAAGATTTTTAGGTGGTTAAACTGCTCAGTTTCTCTCTAAAATGCACCAGATTGCACAAATTTTAATGTAAATTTTCAAAAAATTTTCCGGGGGGGGGGGGGGGGGGGCGCATGCCCCCGGACCCCCCTAGTGAAAAGGGGTTTTCCTCTTTTTTTTAGTACGAGTAATTCCATGCTCTGAAGAATGGTTGGTTGTACTGCCATACCATTTTGCAAATGAAAGAATGGCTGGTTGTTTGTTGGAGACGAAAGACGTTAAATAAAGGCTGAAGTTTCAAGTGATTTCTTATGTTGTCAGTTAGTTAATTAATGTCGGTGTTCTGTTCTGTCATTTTAACTCGTTCTACCCCAAGATCGGAATCCCCAAATGTTGACGTCGTCTTGAGAAGACTGCGTTGCAGTGCAGGACACGGATCCACCATGATGGTTCAAGGGTGATGCCAGAATAGCTTGGCGCCCATAGGCACCAAGCTATTCTGGCATCACCCTTGAACTATCATGGTGGATCTTTATTTTGCTGTGGTGTGTCTGGGGTAGAATAAGTTAAGCCCAAATGTTGAAGTCGTCTTCAGAAGACTGCGTTGCAGTGCAGGACACAGATCCACCACGATAGTTCAAGGGTGATGCTAGAATAGCTTGGTGCCCATAGGTGCCAAGCTATTCTGGCATCACCCTTGAACTATCGTGGTGGATCTTAAATTTTGCTGGGGTAGAATAAGTTAAGTGTTCGTTTCTTCGTCTGGGTCTTTTTCTATCTTTGATATTTTTCCACACTTTTTGACCCGCATCATAGTCATACTGAGGCTAAATAGCTTCAAATCTGTTCACTGCCATAATTCTATGCAAGCTACATTACAGTACTTACAGATGAGGACATAGACCAATGGCTTTAGTTCAAGGGTGGTGCCACAATAGCTTGGCGCCTAGAGGCACCAAGCTATTCTGGCACTAACCCTTGGACTATTTCAGTTACACTAGTTGCACACACTGGTGTATTCCGAATGATAAGGGTTAATATTCAAAATGCTCTGTTGCTGTTTGTCTGAAACTCCAGAGTACCCCAAAACGCACAAAAAAGGTCCTTTAATTTCCAGAATACATTATGTTGATTCTCACATCAATGCCATGATAAACTGTTTTGCTTCAAAAGGACAAAACGCAGCAATGTTTAAACGATTTCCTCTGTAAAAATCATAATCGAAAGGTTTCGGGCCAGTGTTTATTGAATTTTGCACCATACTATGTAAAGAATGTTAAAGCACACATACACATTTAAGTTGGGAAAAAAAAATTAATGTGAAAAAGAAGTATTCCATGAACTTGACCTTATTACAGACGCCTACTGTTGTGAAGACACCCATTTTGACTGTAATGCCAGTTTCATTTGTGTGAGAGAGACACCCACCCACTTTATTGGCAGAAACCCATTTTTTCGGCATCTAGTGGCTCTGTTTCTAGAAAATGTCTATTTTATTTTAAGTTATAGAGCTTAGTTATAATGTGAGTTCTAAACATTCGCATCAATTCCAGAGCCTTAGAATAAATAGAAATATGGGAACCCATTTTCACATGAAATGCTAGGTAACCCACTCTGATGGTTGCGTCTCCCTGTGTGTGTGTGTGTGTGTGTATGTGTATGTATATGTGTGTGTGTGTGTGTGCGTGTTGTCTCAGTGTGTGTGTGGGTGTGTGTACGTGTGTGTATGCGTGTATGTGTCTGCGTGCGTGTGTGTGTTGTGTGTATGTGTGTGTGTGTGTGTGTGCGTGTGTGTGTGTATGTGTGTGTTCGTGTGTGTGTGAGAGGAGAGCGTGTGTGTGTGTGTGTGTGTGTGTGTGTGTGCGTGTGTGAGTGTATATATATATATATATATATATATATATATATATATATATATATATATATATATATATATATATATATATATATATATATATATATATATATATATATATATATATATATATATATGTGTGTGTGTGTGTGTGTGTGTGTGCGCTCGCGCGCGCGCGTTCGTGTGTGTGTGTGCGTGTTGTCTCAGAGTTTGCATTTTTGTGTGTGCGTGTGTGTTCTCACAAGACTTTAATTTAAGCCTGCCACCCTCATGCACTGTTCTAATCTAACAGTCTCGTCATCTCGTGCTGCCAAGAAATTTCTGAGCCATGCGAATACCTCACATAGTCAGCTGTCCACATCAACCCATATAACACCTTCACTTTTAAGGTACAAACACATCAAAATTATTTCAGCAAGAGGCACAGATTCACATGAGCCCCTGCGACAGCAGGGGCTCATGTGAATCTATGCCTATTGCACATGGACGAGACCCTATCGTGAAAAAAACGTGAGCTTTAAATGTTGCGGTTATGTTGTCATGAATTTTCCACGCGTCTGAAATCAAAGGTGGTAATGGTTCCAACAGTCACCCGCTGCACTGTAGTGAGATGTTTGCTCCACGCCTCTGACCTTACCACTGGGAGTAACACGTGTCTCGGCCCCGACGCGGCACTACATCAGTCAGGAGACGAAGCGACCATGATGATTCAAGGGTAGTGCCAGATTAGCTTGGCGCCTGATGGTGCCAAGCTAATCTCAGGCGCCATGCTAATCTGGCAGTACCCTAAAGTGAATCACCATGGTCGATCCTCTCCTGCAGCTGGTACACAGTCGTTAGCCGACACCTCTGAAATTTGGAAAATGAGGTCTTGGGATTAATCGGGATCAGTAAAGAGAGAGGCAGAGACATAAACACAGAGAGAGAGAGAGAGAGAGAGAGAGAGAGAGAGAGAGAGAGAGAGAGAGAGAGAGAGAGAGCACCTTGACGTCAAAACTCTACGCATGTAACAGTGCAAACAAATTGTGTACACTAATTGGAAAATAAAGTTTTGGGGTTAATCATCGAGATCAGTAAAGATGATAAGGATGATGAAACGTTTATTAGGATAAAGTTTTAGGCATTCAAATACCTCACTTCCAAACTGTCCTTTGTACATTATAATACATTGTTAAAAAAAAAAAAATGTAACAAGACGTCAATACTGAACTAACGAGAGAGACAGAGACATAGACACAGAGTCAGAGAGAGAGAGAGAGAGAGACAGAGAGAGAGAGAGAGCACCTTGACGTCAAAACATAATACACTGTAATACATTGTAAAAGAATCACTGTAACAAAACAGCAATAACTAAAGAGAGACAGAGAGAGAGAGAGAGAGAGAGCACCTTGACGTCAAAACTATACGCATGTAACAGTGCAAGTGAAAAACAAATGTGTACACTAACTGGTTTTGATTGTTTTCAGACGTGACTGTAATGCTCTGTACCCCAGATTTATTTTTGATTACTGTCGTTGTTTCGTCTCCTGCTGTTGATGATGATGATGATGATGATGATGATGATGAGTATTTATATTCAATAATTAAATCGATTTTTTCACTCCTTTTCGAGCGGAGTATTTCGGCGCCGCGCGACTCTAGCTCATTCATCTCCGACACGTCACGGCAAGACATGGATCGAGCGTGATAGTTCAAGGGTTGTGCCAGAATAGCTTGGCGCCCCTTGGCGCCAAGCTATTCTGGCACAGCCCTTGAACTATCACGCTCGATCAGTTTCCAGAAGTGTAACACAGTCTTCAGGGGGGCAACTTCAACATCTGCGGATTTCGGTCTTGATGCGGAATGAGCTAGCTCTCCACAGAATGCGCGGCGATGCGCTCGTGTCTTAAAACGAGGTTTCAGTCTTAAATACTGTCATCCCCCTAAAGTCGGGTGAAGGACAATTTTCAGGGTGAAGGACGATATTTAAGGACATTGCCCGTACCTACTTTGAGACGACCTTGTGTGTACGTTGTGGTGCCAGGTTACAAACGAAATTGTCTGTATAGTCTTTACGGTCTAGTCAGGTGTTGGTGGTGATGATAGACGGCTGTATTGTTGCATTATTTCTGGAATGCTGTGATTGTAGATATGTGTTATGGGGCTAGGCCACCTCGCTGTACAATTTCCAGTACGCAAAGGCCATCCGGGGCCGAAGTCGGTCGCAGTGGGCCCGCGCACGACAGTGCGCGAGCCCACTGCGACCGACTTCGGCCTGATTGCCTTTTGCACGCTGGGTTACGTATAGTGGAAAACAAACATTTGTCTGGCGTGTTTTTCTTCTTCAGCGTTGTTGGGTTGTTGTTTTAATTTGTTGTTTAGTCGTGGTCGTTGTTGTTTGTTGTTGGGTTGCTTTGTGACGTAATTAAGGTGCAAGTTGCTGGCGTGCCGGCTTTTTATACGAGAACAGCTATTATAAAATAGTTATGCATTTGTATACTGAAGAAGTAATAAAAAATACACTAGAAATAAAAAGAAACTAAAACCATGTATAGTAAATATTATATGCGTCGGGCCTACCGGGCATACACACATTACTAAATACTATTAACTCATTCAGTCCGACGCACGTATTTCCCAAATGTTGGAGGCGTCATCTAACGACTATGCACCTGTTGCAGGAGATGGATCGACCATAATAAGCCAAGCTAATCTGGAACTTCCCTTGAATTATCATGGTCGACCCATCTCCTGATGTAGTGTGTTAGGGCTGAATGGGTTAAAACACACTATACAATCACAGTTGAACAGTTTATACAGTGTACCCTGGTCTGTGATTTTGGATTTTGCATTCAGCCGTAAGGTCCACAATTACATACCAGCACACACATTCTTGTCTCCATCGTCAGGTGTTGGAACTATGGTGATTGAATCCGGTGCTGTACATGTGTTATGCGGTGTGGCCGTTCCCCAAGTCACGACCGCCACAAACATTCTCCAACAGTAAAGGTGTCAGATTGAACATGCACATTTCTCTCTCTTTTTTGTTAGCACCGTTTCCAACTTAGCTCAGTGTAACCATCAGAGAGATAACTGTTCGTCTTCCAGCGCCAACTGATACGGACCGTTCGATAAAGATACATACCTCAGTATGGCAGCCCGGCGTTCACCCATCTCAGGCCAGTTAAATCGCTAACCTCTCACAAAGATAGAATGGCGAAAATTTCCCTTCAGGGATGATCAAGTATCATTGTATTATATTTCATTGCATTGTATTGTGTTGTATTGTTCTTTCTCCGGGTACTCCGGATCTTCCTCCCCCTCCACTTTGGTATCAGTTTCAGCCAACTTAATCAAATTTCAAATACAAACGATTTGAATTTTCAAAAACAACTTCAGTAGCTCGCTTGAGCTTGCCCTTAGCACCACGTGAATGTTCCGTGTTTACGTACAGTGTGTGAGTGAATGCGCGTGATTCACGTGAGCGTGCTTGTTGGGTTCAGTTCGCGGCTACATTCTGCGCATTGAGTTATATTATAAATATGAGAAATGCGCCATATAAATACCATGTAAATAATAATATTGTATTTTATTGTATTGTATTGTATTGTATTCACGGTATTGTATTGTATTGTATTAAAATTGAGACCCATATCCGCTCCGGCAATGAATTAAACAAAATGTCCACACAATTATTTTACAAAAATTCGATACCCTACGTCTTTAACCTTTTGGCTGTGGTAGCGCTTTTCCTGGACGTGCCGATTTCTGTATGAATCACCTCGACAAAAAGCGCTACAGAAAGCCAAACTGCTTAGTTATTTGGGTTTAACGCCGAGCAGGCGACTAAAGCCATCTCACGGCCGTGACTAAAAGAACGGTTTTAAGACAACACGTGAATACATTTTAATATATTTCAAGTTAAAACGTCGTGCAAATCTTTCAAGCCGACGGGTTAATAATCTTGAGATGTGAACATGTATCCATATCTCTGGTCGACTTGTTGGTATTGTATGTGGGATGGGTTGTCAGACTAAAAAGGCTAAAAAGGCGACAGCCAGGCGAGTAAAATACCAACAAAGAAAGAAGAAAGAAAGAAATTAAATGATTGACTACGGAGCACAGGAAAACAGGTCTAAACCAATTTTGACATCAGCAGGCTTCGAATTCGTGACCTTTCGGACGGGAGTCGAACGCTCTACCACCAGTTCCACCAACGAAGAGAAGAAAAAAAAACTTGCTTAGAATTGTCAGCACAGTTTGTGAAATATTCTGGTTAAAACCCCTTGTCAAAACGGACATACAAGAATACAATAATTACTTTCTTTAAAGCGAGACGTTTAAAGAAGAGTTGTGTTGAATTCTTCTTTGTGTAGGCATTTTGAAAAAAAAAAGGATGGTTTAACTTGAACAGTAAAAAAGTGCGTTATACTTGTCATATCAAAGCGTCGGGTTTATATGTTTGTTTTGTTTGTTTGTATTGTCTGTTTGTTTGTTGTTAAAATTTGTTTTGTTTTGTTGGTTTTTGTTCGTTGGGAGGATGGGGTGGGGGAGTTCTTTTCCCTTGATAGGATTGTTTGTTGTTGTTGGTTGTGTGTGTGTGTTGTGTGTGTGTGTGTGTGTGTGTTGTGTGCGTGCGTGCGTGCGTGCGTGCGTGTGTGTGTGTGTGTGTGTGTGTGTGTGTGTGTGTGTGTGTGTGTGTGTGTGTGTGTGTGTGTGTGTGTGTGTGTGTGTGTGTGTGTTTTGGGGGATGGGGGAGAAATTCTATGGCTTAGCGCAGACTATTCCAAAATTGTGCGCATTTTTGCTCTTGAAGTGAGAATCGTGACTTTCTGGCGGAATTATGCGAAGAATTGATACCGCTGTTGTTCTCTTTTACCTGGTTGTGTGTTTACACAGACATACCAAGTAGGCGGAACACGACTCGCAGTGACGACCGTCTAGTACAGGGTCCTTCTCTCATCCAGAACCATCCGTCTGCATGTGAGGCATAAATTCTCACGAGCCCCTGCAATCGCAGGGGCTCGTGAGAATCTAAGACTCTTGCTGACCAAAATATATATACTAGTATATAGTTCCAGCTTGTCTTCAAACTGAGCTTGCCATTGTGTCAACGACCACACTGGAGTGTGTTAGAACCATTGCTGCAAAAAAAGCAGTTGGTACTACACTATGAAGTAGTATCACTTAATCTCTGGTACGCTCTTAGTATATTTAACCCATTCAGCCCTGACTTTTTCTTTTACAAAAGAGATATTTGTCGACCATGATTGTTCAAGGGTGGTGCTAGAATAGCTTGGCGCCTGTCGGCGCCAAGCTATGTCATGGTCGATTTCTCGCCTGCGCCACGATGCAGGCAACAGAGAACAACTCTGAGATATCTATACCTTAGCGCTGAATGTGTTAACAAGATGGATAATCAGTTAAACGATTTTATTGGTACTGTACGCCGTAATATGACGCTCACAGACTCATTCAGTATAGGTTTGCCCCCTACTATTGCTAGAGCTCATCTCAAGAAGCCAACGATCGCACACAGTTCAGTTCAGTTCGGTCAAGTCAGGATCTCTGCGCCCACCCATCAGAGGACTTCCCACCAGATTTGTTGTTGTTGTTTATTTGTTTTTGTTTGTTGTTTGTTTTGTTTTCTTGTTGTTGTTGTTGTTTTTGGTTTTTGTTGGGTTTTTTTTTAAATTGTGTCAATATTGGTTGGTTTACTCAAATGTCTGACATCTCAAAATCTTCTGTTAACTCCTTGAATGCCATTGGATGCAGATTATGTTGGTGTGAGGTTTTTTTTTAATCGTTAAATTCAGCGTCAGAGATCCCCCAGCCGTCAAAGGAACATGGAGTTAAAGTGGTCTCAGCAAGAGGCTTAGAGCGTCATGAGCCCCCGCAACTGCGGGGGCTCAAGAGGATCTATACCTCTCGCAGCTTGCTGGTGTTCATATTTTTTCGGCAGTGAGAGGGTTAATCCGGCGCACGCCAGCGTGATCCAAGGTCTCTACGATGCATCCCAATTCACCCCTTCACTGCCACTGGCCGCAGATTGTATCTGTAATCTTCGTTAACACTTTCAACAGCGAAGACTCCCAGCCACCCAAGGGACATGGACACATAGTGGTGATAGCAAGAGGCATAGATCCTCATGAGCCTCGGATCTATACCTCTTGCATTTTGGGCATTGCTCGTTCTGACTGAAGGGGTTAACCCCAGGTCGAACCTTTGTCGATCTACCGTAGGAGTCACTCGGACGTGTTTCACCAGGAAAAGAAAGCAGATCATAACATCGTTAATAACCCGTGTCATGCCAGTGCAACACACCCCATCAGTTCCCTGATAAAATAACGACCCATCATCAAGTATCCAGGCATGAGGTTTAACAAACCCGGCGTATTATTACTCATTTGCACCCTAGTGTGCCGGGTTCCACGCGCGGTCCGATACTGCAGACCTTATCCTAGCAATAAGTATTCATTCCAGTAAAGAACTGTTTTCCGTCTGCAAGAAGCAGACATTCTCATGAGCCCCTGCGGTCGCAGGGGCTCATGAGAATCTCTGCTTCTTGCTAAATTGAAAGTATCATCGGAATTCAACTGAGTAGACACTGTGCTAATCGCCGCCAAACAGTTTTAGGGCATTGAAATTACACTGCCCGCCCCCCCCCCCCCCCCCCCCCCCTTTTTCAAAAAAAAAAAAAAAAAAAAAAAAAAAAAAAAAAAAAAAAGACAAAATTTGCCGGTCGATATTTTGCAAACGGCTTCACATTTTGAAAATCTGATTTCGTCACATTGAAATACTTTTAGTTCTCTTTACAGCACTCTCAGCTGCACTTTTGTCCATCGTGTAGTCTTTACGCTATGACCCGACCTACCCCCAAAATCAAAACTAGCAAGACGGACATTTCTCTGTTGTTTTAGCACACATCTCAGCTTTGGCCAGACACTCTACAATGCGGATAACATTATTTAAAACTGCGTTCATTTTTCTTGAAAACCTCAGAAATTGGGAGTCATTTCATCAGAAAACTTTCTTTTGCGTGGCCTTTTCCACACTTTCACTCTAGAAAACATCGGGCATGTAAGATTCAGCCGCGAATGCCTCGCATCTGAGGGCACTCAGTCTGCACTTGTAGCCAGAAGAATCATTTTCCATCCTGCTGCTACAAGAAAGGAGGATTTTGAGTGAAAAATGGGGATGTCGTTGTCACAGGTGCGCGCCTACCCTCCAAATGTAAAGCTGATTGCCTTGATTACTTGCTGGGGGTATGTTTACGTCAGTGTGTGTGTGTGTGTGTGTGTGTGTGTGTGTGTGTGTGTGTGTGTGTGTGTGTGTGTGCTTGCATGCGTGCGTGTTTATGTGTTTTCTGTTGTTTGTCTTTTACTTTGTATTTTCTGTATTCTCATTATGTGACTATGTGAATGCGTGTGTGTGGTGGGGGGTGGGGAGGGGTCTGTGCGTGTGTGTGTGTGTGTGTGTGTGTGTGTGTGTGTGTGTGTGTGTGTGTGTGTGTGTGTGTGTGTGTGTGTGTGTGATGGTTCATGATTTAGTACATGTGTATTTTAAGGACTATCTTTTGTGAAGAAAAAAAGGATTGTTTGTCTGTTTGTTTTTGTTTGTAAGTAAATTTCGGCCCTGAACACCAGAAAAGTCAAATAATGAAAAGCAAAACTTGTTAGTGTAAACAGTGTTTACTGACACACAAAAGCAACAGTGTTTATTCATTTTTTTAGACTTTTAATAGTGACTAAGACTATTGTCAGCATCTCACACAAAAAGTGTTTTTTTTTTTGTTGGGGGGGGGGGGGGGGGGGGGGGGCTCTCACTGCACTGTTTTTCAGATCTGAACTCTCAAGCTTTTGGGCTCAACTCCGATGAGAGTCTTGTTTTTTATATATATTCTTACGTCATTCTCATGCCACTTTTATGATGCTATCTGAGTAAGGCACGAGTGCACCCAGCGAACTTCACAGGTGCTGTGCATTGTAGGATATTTCCGGATCCGCCATGGACCTTTGCTTTCTTCCGGTCTCGCTTCTCTTCAAATGCCGATGATTCACTGGCAGATTTGAGATTGTTAAACACCGTTTAACTCATTCAGCCCGACGGCCGTATTTCCCAAATTTTGGAGGCGTCATCTAATGACTATGCACCAGTTGCAGGAAATGGATCGACCATGATAATTCAAGGGCAGTGCCAGATTAGCTTGGCGCCGACAGGCGCCAAGCTAATCTGGCACTACCCTTGAATTATCATGGTCGACCCATCTCCTGGTGTAGTGCGTCAGGGCTGAAGGGGTTAATTACTTTCATAGGTCATGGATCCTCTTGAAGGCAAGAATCAGCATTATTATCGTGTGCTGATCTGTGGTATTGAAAATTCCGGCGCTGAGCTGTATATTCCAAAATTACATACAGGCACACCTATTTACTTGTGTTTCACTTTTTCTTACCGAAGTCTTCAATAACAGTTTAGCTCGTTTGCTGCCTGTGGACACAGACTGTGTGTGCGTGTGTGTGTGTGTGTGTGTGTGTGTGCGTGCGTGCGTGCGTGCGTGTCTGTGTGTGTGTATGTGTGCTTGTGTATGTGTGCGTGTGTGTGTGTGTGTGTGCGTGCATGCGTGCGTGTGTGTGTGTGTATGTGTGTGTGTGTGTGCGTGTGTGTGTGCGTGTGTGTGTGTGTATGTGTGCTTGTGTATGTGTGCTTGTGTATGTGTGTGTGTGCGTGCGTGCGTGCGTGCGTGTGTGTGTGTGTGTGTGTGTGTGTGTGTGTGTGTGTGTGTGTGTGTGTGTGTGTGTGTGTGTGTGTGTGTGTGTGTGTGTGTGATAAATTCAACGTCAAATATCCCCAGCCGTACAAAAATGATACAAAGAGGTTTCAGCAAGCGGCGTAGCACTGCCCTTGAATTATCATGGTCGATCCATCTCTTGTGGATCCATGCCTCTTGCAGTTGAGTGTTTTAATTTTTTTTTCTCCGCTGTGAACGGATTCACTGTCACAATCGTTGTAAATTTTCAATGCCAAAGCTCTCCAGCCCTCAAAGGAACCTGGCTTCAAAATGCTTTCAACAAGAGGCATAGATCCCCATGAGCCCCCGCGACTGCGGGGGCTCATGAGGATCTATACCTCTAGCAGTTGGATTTTGTTCATTTTCCTCGGCAGTGAACGAGTTAATTGAAGGAAGGCCATCGGGCGTTCTGGTTTAACAGCCGGAAAGATTTCAACGTTATTTCGAACCCTGTGGCATTGACGAGTGCAACGCTGACTCAGCGCTGCAATTAATCCGCAGCTGGTGCAGGCATTACACTCTGTGACTGCTCGTCGTAGATTTTACAGCGCAGGCACGTCTGCTAGAGGCATAGATTCTCATGAGCCCCTGCAACCGCAGGGACTCATGAGAATCTATGTCTCTTGCTGCCAGGGATTAGACTCATTCACATCCTCAGATTGAGCATGTCGGCAGTATTTAAGTCAATTAAGACAATTACGGCGCGCCGAACATATTATGAATTTTACCTCTCTATGACCTCAGTTCTCACTTTTTTCCGAAGGGAAAAAAATCGTCATAGGGAATGTCCACATTTATTGAGTTACTGCCGCGGTTCCTGTTTATGATGCGGCGGGAAAAGGAAGGTTGGAAGACTAAAAGCTTCCAATTTGTACACTGCCATATGCAAGCTACATTATAGTACTTGCAGATAAGGATATAGACCAATGGCTTTATTTCAAGGGTCAGTGGTGCCAGAATAGCTTGGCGCCTAGAGGCGCCAAGCCATTCTGGCACTACCCTTGAACTATTTAGTCAAACTTATTCACACACTGGTATATTCCGAATGATAATGGTTAGTGCCGCAAGGGAATATCAGAAGCTATGCGTCTCTCTGAAAGAAATCAGACTCATTTCAGGGAGGATCAGTTACCTGCCGGGGGGGGGGGGGGGTGAGTCCAACATTTTGTTTGAGACCTTCAAACCTGACAGAAAAAGGCTCTCGACGTCAGATTTTGTTTCCCAGTGGCCGATAAAACAAAAGGCGTTACCGCGGAAAGGGGGGGGGGGGGGTTAGGGGAGGGCTAGGCGGTAGGGGAGGGCGGAGGGGCCCGAGGAGCGCGCCAAGCGCAGGGGTGGAGGGGGGGGGGGGTGAAAGCCTTTTGCATCTTCTTACCCATCACCCGCCGAAATATCAAAAATGGAGGGGGGGGGGGGGGATGTGCAAACTCCCAAAATGGAACTTTGATATAGCCTTTCTGCAAACGTTTTGGCCAGGTGGGTGGGGGTGGGGGGGGGAGGGTGGGGGAGGGAGGGCGGAACTACCAAACCCAGATCCGCCCCTCCATTGTCACCATCAGGTTGAGGAAGTCCACCAGATTTGTATCTCCTCCACTGCCGAGCAATGCAGCTATGTGATACTGTTGTCAGGAACAATATTCCAGTCGACTACCCGTGAAAGGTTTAATGCGTTAACTTACCTTCAGCTACAAGAGGTATAGATCTTCATGAACCCCCGCAGTCGCGGGGGCTCATGAGGATCTATGCCTCTTGCTGAAACCACTTTGTATTCATCTCCCTTCGACGGCTGGGGATCTTTGAGCTTGCATTTACAATGATTTAAAACACACACACACACACACACACACACACACACACACACACACACACACACACACACACACACACACACACACACACAAAACCCTGCATCCACTGGCGGTGAATGGTTTACTGCCTCAAGCCGTCAAGGGAATATAAAAGATCTATATGTTTCGCTGCTGACAGAAATCAGAATAATTGTAAACATCCTTATACTGAGGGTGTCCAAAAGGAATAAGGTTGCAATTATTCATATAGACATTTAAAGTGCCTTGTGCGGTTTGAATGAACGTCTGTTTGTGTACACTTTAATATCGTAGCTCCCGACAAATATTCTCCTTTTTTCTTCTGATATTTAGCAGAGAATTATTTCCTTCTCAACACATTCAGGCCTGAAACACTACATCAAGATATGGATCGATCATGATAGTTCAATGAAGAACTACACTGGAGTTTGTAGAGTCCAACCCCAAAAAGGACATTTTGGCTGTCACATCTTCCAAGCGTTGCATGTTGCGGCACCACCCGACCTATCCATTTTTTTTTTTTTTTTTTTTTTTTTTGCTTTAGGCGCCCCGCGTCAATAGCTGCGAAAGTGTCGAATATCAGCATACCTCATATCAATTACAAGTCAAGCCAAGTAAGTGTGTATACGCTTGGCTTCAGATTGATATATACTGACATTCAACTTCAGTGCTCACAAGTCAATAGACGACTTCGATATATCAGAGTTAGGTCAAAATTGAACGTGTTTCGACGAAAACAGTGGATAAAAAACCAGGACATTTTGGCTGTCACATCTTCGGGCTTTTAAACCACTGCTTTCGTCGCAACACAATCAAATTTTGACGTACTTATGCTTTCCCATCTGTTAGTATTAGGCCTATCTGTTCTGTCACTGTTTCCCCACTTTGTTCCTAGACTGCAAGTTGTGTTAGGGAGAATATAAGTTATTGGTAGAAGGCCTGGGGGGTACAATGGTTCCTTTGACCTCCCGAAGGCCTACAAGGGTCCGTACAGCAAGCCCCTGCTACCAATAACGTATTTGTTTTCATTCCTCCACTATTTTCGTAAAAGAAATCAAGAAGAAATCTTCCGACCTGGATCACGCCAGACATGACTGACGAGAAAGGAATATACATTTATACTGGCATAATAGAATTATGACGCAATTTACAAATCTTTCATGACGTTGCCGTCTCCAAGTGTGAGTGTTGTTTCGAACAACACTAAGTAACTTTGTACTTTAGACCGTTTTGATGATCCAAGACGCGTCAGAAAGAGGGCTACAAAAAGTCGGCCATTTGTCGCTACAAGGGTTTTTGTATCCCGGTCACATGGTACGGTTTAGGCTAAAGTTATTGGTCGTGTGATGTAGGGATGAAAACAAGAAACCTTCCTGCACCGGAAAATGTCAACAGCTGCAAAGCCTTGACCGATTTTTTTTCTACGTGCACGGCGGATGACCTGCAGATCTGTGCTAAAACTGTTCCAACAGCAGATTGTTCGATCCGAGCTTGGTTTGGTTCGTAACGACAGTTACTTTGGATAGATCGAACTTTGTAAGATAATCGGAGTTTGCAGGATTTGTTTGAACAGTTCACTGCCAACCGGCGGGACGCATATTGTGGTGCAAATTCAACGTCAAAGCCGGACCCCCAGCCGTCAAAGGGTTATGGATACAAATTAAGTGCCTTCGGCAAGAGGCATAAAACCTCACGAGCCCCCGCAACTGCGGGGGCTCATGAGGATCTATACCTCTTGCATCTGGCTGGGTGGTGTTTAATATTCCCTGGTAGTGAACGGGTTAAGCTATTCACTGGCACTCGACAGGAATTTTGTTTCCCAAAGCAAACTCATGAGTCTACATGTATGACAACGGTTCTGCATGAGTAAGATCGATGTGAATGAAGCCAAGAAAATATCATGGCACACATCCTTGTTTGACTATAAACAAATTGCGGTTAGCGAACACAGGAGTAGCAGCGTTAAACACAGTTGCAGCCTTCGTTTGCCATTAACCCTTTAGCTGTCGGTAGTCCTTGTTTTGTTGAGGTGATTCGTCAGTGCAGGAATCACCTCGACAAAAAGCGCTACCGACACCCAAAGTGTTCATTATACAACACGCAGAAGTTTTGATTGTACACTCAGAGACATATGCAACATTGTGCGTGTCTCTGGTACAACATGTACCACCGGCCCAGTGCGCAAGCATCCTCGGGCCTTCGTCGGCCGCATTAACCCCGAGCACGGTTGCAATCGGGGGTTGTTTTGCAATCGGGGAGAACGGACTTTTCTCAATACGTACATTTCAGCGTGACGTACCGATTTCCAAGCAGTTTCTCCAAGAGAACGACAACTGACGCCAGGAGCAGTCCGCCGCCAGCCGCGTAGAACGGACCCTGTAGCGCTGCTAGTGTGATGGACGTCGTGGGTGATTTGTCTCCATGGCAGCCGTCTGTCGATTGGATCCATTTGGAATCCAGATATGTCATAACTCCCGTGTCTTGCAGTCTTAGTATTATTTTATCGATTTTACTTGTGAGACCTGACCTTTTCGGATTAAACAGATTGTAAGACTGAAGACCGCCTATTTCAGCGGGTAGGAGAATAACGTCACAAAATTCGTTGGCCCATCTGTGCAATTCGGGTGCTGAGGCGATATAAGCGTAACGACCTTTAAGTACTTTCAAAAGATGGACTGCTGGGTCCTTGCTTAGTATATCCGGATCTTCCTCAGCAAACTTGATCATCTTTGTATAGACCATGCGGTGAACACGGTCCTGGGAGCGCCTGATTTCCATTAACGAACTGGTTCCGCCGGTAACACCCCACCTAAAGTCTTCCCTCTCAAGCATGCCCGCCAATGATGTAAACGGGGGTGGTGACGGCATTGACACCAAGAGTGACGTTAGTTTGGAGGTATAGCACGACGTCAAGACAAGACTTAGCAGGAACCAGCAGGCAATGAGAGCTCGCGAGGATCCATACTTCCAGTCGACTGTCGGTGATTCACCGAGGGGACAACCAGTCAGATTTTCCACGATATCCAGACAGCGCGGTGGGTTAAGCTGGCCATATACCATATCTGAACTGTTCACGTGAAAGCTGACGTCACTCCTAGTCTCCGTGTACTTGTGTGTTGACGTCACGTGTGTGTGTTGTGTGTACGTTCTGCTCAACCTATTTAGACTGAGAAGCATGAGCACACAACACACAAACGTGACGGCCACACACATATACACCTGCCAGGTAAAAGGTGTTACGAAAGCCTTCCACAGATAAAAATTCAGATCGTCTTTTCGTGCGAGGACGGTCATAGAAGAAAAACCAAGAGGTGAAGTCCAGTCAGCTACAGTCCCACGTTCTGGGGTGGGCGTCAGTGGCGTGATGACAAAATCAACTTCCTGTCTTTGTAGAAGTCCTACCAGCCCTGTCCACTTCCCTTCGCGAATGTCTCCATACTGGCCGTCAGGAGGCGCCACCAGCTCGTAAGTGAAGTTGAGAGATTGCGCCAGAATGTCCAACAGATCTAAATATAGCCCACTGTATGTAGTCTCATTTGTGATTGCGTTGTAGTGCCCAGTCACATACCGATCCCATGGTAAAACGCCGACACGCAAGGACTGTCCATTAAGTCCATACTGAGTGTTAGGGTAAAGTACAATGTTTAAGTTGGCAATGTCTTGTGTGCACCTTACGTCCACGGCAGCAGCCGCCCTGACAGTCCCTGATGCCCACAGCAACGTTTTTAACTCTGCTGCAATCTGCGACATATATATCGACCGTGATAGCTCAAAGAAGTACCTAGGTAGCTTGTGTTTTTCCTAGCAATCAAGTTAACCAGACACCATATTCACTCCAGGCGCCAACCTTAATCAGACGTGTTTTGAGCTATCACGGTAAATCCATGTTTTAAGACTTCCCAATGTGCAAAGGCCATCGGTTCGAAGACGGCCGCAGTGGACCCGCGCACGACTGTGCGCGGGCCCACTGCTGCCGACTTCGACCGGGTAGACTTTTGCCTATTGGGCTGCATGTACTGCCGTCTCACCAGACGAAAGCTGCCAGAACACAATGAGAAAAACCCGAATGCGCGAGGCACAGATAATCAAGCGTCCTTAGGGAAGCTTAGGCATTTACGTTCGTATGTCTTAGGAGGCAGATAAGACAGTCAAACTTTGACGGCCGCTTCAGATATATCGATCTATATGCTGGCAGTGAAAAGGCAGCCCAGTAAGCAAATTTTTTCGGGCCCACAACGGTCGCACTGGACCGGCGCACGGCTCTCTGCGGGCCCACTGCGACTGGCGTTGTGGGCCCGAAGACGTTTTGCGACCGGGGAAAGCATCACCACTCTACACACTGATCCTTATGACTAGCTAAACTGAAATATTTACCGCTGAAACAATACTGTCCGAATCGTAGACGATACACGCAATATTGTTCACCGGAAGTGACGTCATATTTACTGTTTTGTCCATCACTTGACCACTAAACAATAGCAGCCAGCGAGTGTCCAACAGGAGGCGTGACATGCGCGGTGACTGTGATGACAGGAGCGCCATCTGCTGTAATGTTTCCACTTGTAACTGTTGGCTGCCAGCAATCAGTATGTTGTCACTTTTCACATTGTTCCACACATCAACCAAGTCTGGCACGCTGCCATTGTCGGCTCCCTCTTCAAGGGGTGTAAGGGACTTTAATTCTAATTGGATTGACTTTAGCGTCAGCCTTGAAACAAGCCAGTTCATCACGGGCTCATCGTCTGATATAACAGCCACGTCTGTCCAGTTTATCATTGATAACAACTCTAACGTACGCCCTCTTGTCCGCGCGTCTTCTGCATCATGAACACCGTCACACACAACTGGCCTGGAAATGGCAGAAGTTACTACAGAGACTAACGACACACACCCGCTCCATACAAGCAGCTGATGTTTACACATTATGCTTGCAGTATGGACAATATAACTTAGTGGTAAATTTCCTCAATCTCATTATCAGTCTCGGCGACACCTTGGGCATCATAGAAAGTCATGGAACAGTGCGCCTGAAGCAGGTACTAAGGACTAGGCTTCAAATGTCTATGTTCAGTACATTATATCAAGTTGTTCAAAATAACACTATGTCTTCCATCTGTGGAGTAGCTTATAGATTTGTATTGGGCCGCAATAACCTGCGTTTTATATTGCAACCACCTTAACCCCCCCCCAACCCCACCCCCACCTTCCACCCCCCTCCCCCCCCCCCCAACCCAACCCCACCCCTTTCCTGGCAAATCATTATTTCAAACTGATCTACATTTGAAACGCGATCTATCAATGTTTACATAAGTCTTCAAATAAGCGTAATTATCTCAACATTTTGGTATTCATTTGCTTAACCCATTCAGCCCTGACGCACTACAGCAGGAGATGGGTCGGCCATGATAATTCAAGGGCAGTGCCAGATTAGCTTGACGCCTGTCGGCGCCAAGCTAATCTGGCACTACTCTTGAATTATCATGGTCGATCCATCTCCTGCAACAGGTGCATAGTCGTTAGATGACGCCTCCAAAATTTGGGAAATACGTGCGTCGGGCTGAATGCGTCAAGTTTACACACTTCGCTTCCTTACTGTGACACATGCCATCTTTTTTACACGAAAACAAAATCTTATCATACTTTAGTATCGCATTACCACATTCGAGACGTGCTGCGTGCGGATACGCGGCTGTAATACCACCTATCCGGATGCGGCACGTCTTGAATGAGTTAAAATATTCGTCCCCGAAGGCTGACACTTCAAAATATAAGAGATACCGTACGAAAATGTACCCGCTTAGCAAATGGATCGAACATAACGTTCAAGGGTCGTGCCAGAATAGCGTGCCGCCTACCGGCGACACGCTATTCTGGCACCACCCTTCAACTATCATGTTCGATCCATCTCCTGATGTAGCTGAGTGTTACCCTTCAGTAGAGTGTTGTACGGTGATCCCCTCACTGCCGAGAAATATTGAACACCACTCAACTGCAAGAGGTATAGATCCTCATGAACCCCCGCGGTTGCGGGGGCTCATGAGGATCTATACCTCGTGCTGAAATCCGCTTTCTATCCACGTTCCCTTGACGGCTAAGGATCTAGGACGTTGAAATCGCAATGATGTCGAAAACACAGTCAGCGTACACTAGTGGCGCTGGGGTTGATAGTCCACACCTTTTCCGACGGCTGTCGGTCGTAATGCCCAAATTCACAGATCAGAAGACATTTCTTGCCGTATAACATGTGTACATTATTTTTAAAACATTATTTACACTGCGTGTGCACTAGCTCGTAAAACAAATATCATAACGTCATATTGATCAACTTTTTTTTTTAATTCATAAAATCAAACACCGACAGAAGCAAACAGATATACTCTAATGCAAGCTGTTTCGTTTTAATAGATTTTTTAACTTTTGGGTGTCGGTAGCGGTTTTAGTCGCGATGATTCCCGTGTAGGCATCAAAACTGATACCGACACCTAAAATGTTAATGAAGCTTACACACACACACACACACACACACACACACACACACACACACACACACACACACACAACCCACGCTCGTGCATATCGAGGCGTACAGTCAAATATTGCAGAAAGAAACGAGAAATATTTACAAAGAATAAACTTCCTGTCAAAGTTTTTAACATTCTCTGCTTTGTTTACCATTTTTGCAGCATGGGCCCGCTCATCAGCAGAAACTGAAATTCCAGTAAGCATGAGTTAAGTAGGCTGACGTCGACTTTAAGGCTTTGTGCTGACAGGGTTTGGTCTACATTGTCAGAAAAAAATTGACCATGTGATTTTAAAGGGAGCTGAAATATTGTTGGTTTAGCCAAGTGCATATGTGCTTAAAATGTATTTCTGACAAAATATAAACAAAAATTTAAAATGGAGAAAACTACAACGCGATCCATCTGTGAGAGGCATAGATCCTCATGAGCCCCCGCAATTGCGGGGGCTCATGAGGATCTATACCTATTGCTCACACCACTCTGTATCCATGTTTCTTGGACGGCTGGGATTCATTAGCGTAGATTTCAAAAGATTTCAGAAACGCAGTCTTAGACCACTAGCAGTGAAGGGATTAAATACACAAAACCGCATGAGCACGCGAAAATCTATACAGCAGTGATATAAATGCACACTACGAAAAGATTTTGTTTAAAACAACGCGTTGTATGAGACATTTACCAGAAAATGCAAATTGCACCATTCTCAGGAGAAGGGCAATAACTCAGACCAGACCAAAGACACCTAAGTCATATTAAATGTCGATCGAAATCTCGTTTATCCAATGTTATAAATTCAGGGGGGAAACATCAGGTACCACGGATCATCTTGTAGATTTAACCGGTTCAGTGCCAGCTGACGCAGATTGTGTTTCTGCAGTCTTCGGTAACTCAACACCTAGAAAACCTAGATGCCCCAAGAACATGGATTCAAAGTGCTATCAGCAAGAGGCATAGATCCTCGTAAGCCCCCGCAACTGCGGGGGTTCATGAGGATCTATGCCTCTTGCAGTTCAGTGGTGTTCAGATTTTCTCAGCACTGAACGGGTTGAAAGAGGTTAAAAAAAAGTTTGATTGGTAGTCTACGAACGCTTGTCGTGTTTAGAAATTCGACAAGCTCTGTGTACAATACCAGTCAAACCTTTGTCAAACCAATCAGCTATTGTCAATGGCTACATATTTTTTCCACTCGCGAACGCGAGTAATGCAGTCTGACCAGTTATAGCCATGTGCTGAGGCTGACCAGTACTACCGGGACGGTCTTTTCCAACACAGACAGTTCAGCGTGACTTGCCGATTTCTAAACAGTTTCTCCAGAAAAACGACAACTGACGCCAGGAGCAGTCCGCCGCCAGCCACATAGAACGGACCCTGCAGTGCTGCTAGTGTGATGAACGTCGTGGATGATTGGTCTCCATGGCAACCGTCTGTATTTTGGATCCATTTGGAATGCAGGTAGGACATAATACCAGAGTCTTGCAGTCTTAATATTATTTTATCGATTTTGCTCGTGAGACCTGATTGTTTTAACGTAAACAGATTGTAAGACTCAAGGCCGCCTATTCCAGCTGGTAGAAGAATAAGGTTACACAATTATGTGGCCCATCGCTTGAATTCAGGGAGGGTACCGACATATGCGTAATGACCTTGTCGGACTCTTAATAGATGGACTTCCGGGTCAGGGCTTAGTATATCCGGATCTTCCTCAGCAAATTTGATCATTTTTAAATAGACCAGTCGGTGAACATGGTCCTGTGAGCGCCTCATTGCCATTAACGAACTGGTTCCGTCGCTCACACCCCACCTAAAGTAGTCTCCCCTTTCCAGCATTCCGACCAGCGACGTAAATGGAGGTGGTGACGACACGGAAACCAGGAGTGACGTAAGTTTAGACGAATAGCATGACGTCAGCACCAGGCATAGCAGGCACCAACAGGCAATGATTGCTCGCGAGGATCCATGCATCCCAGTCGCCCGGCGTTGATTCACCAAGGGGACAACCAGCCAGATATTCCACGATATCCAGACAGCGCGGTGGGTTATGCTGGCCATATACCGTGTCTGAACTGTTCACGTGCAAGCTGACGTCATTCCTTGTCTCTGTATATTTGTGTGTCGCCGTCACGTGTGTGTGTTGCCTGTATATGCTTCCTAACCTGTTTAAACTGACAAACACAAGCACACAACACACAAACGTTACGACCACACACAGATACACCTGCCAGGTAAAAGGCGTCAGGAAAACCCTCCACAGATAGAAATCCAGATCGTCTTTTCGTGCGAGTACGTTTATAGAAGAAAAACCAAGAGGTGAAGTCCAGTCTGCTACAGCCCCAGGTTCTGGTGTGGGAGTCAGTGGCGTGATAACAAAATCAACTTCCTGTCTTTGTAGCAGTCCTATCAACCCTGTCCACTTCCCTTCGCGAATGTCTCCATAATGGCCGTCAGGAGGCGCCACCAGCTTGTAAGTAAAGTTCAGGGACTGGCTCCAACATGTCTAGCAGGTCTATATATAGCCCACTGTACAATTGTGATTGCGTTGTAGTGTCCCATGACATAGCGATCCCTTGGTAGAACGCCGACACGCAAGGATTGTCCATTAAGTCCTTAATGAGAGTTATGGTAAAGCAATAACTCCAAGCTGGCAGTGTCTTGTGTTCGCGTAACGTCGACAGCAGCTGTCACTCTGTGTGTCTCTGATGCCCACATCAACGTCTTTACCTCTGTTATCTCCTGAGCCATCTGCGACAGATGTATCGACAAGGATAGCTCAAAGAAAGTGCCTGGAATGGTTTCGTGTCTCATGGTGTCAATCTAATCAGGCACTACCATTGAAGCGCCAGGTCAGGCCAGAGGTTTCCTTGAACTATCATGGTCAATTTACTTAACTTGGGTCCTCCGACAATTAATTACATTCTTAATTGTGCAAAGAAACTCCTGGTCCATGCCGGTGAAAAGAACAAAAATCATTTCCTTCTTGAAGCTAATACGACTCGCACCTACAGGACAAAGAAGGAACCTTACGCTCAGTAGTCAACGCGAATTTGGAGGGTAGCGGAATCGACCGATAAATAATACAATAATAATATTTTTTTAAAAATACTAAACTATCATTTTTGGGTGGTAAAACCATTGCAAATTACTCTAATTATTGATTATACATTAAATTGCCCCCGTACATGAACGTATCTTAAATACGTTCTTTTCTACCAAACTCTGCCACCGAGTGTCCTGGCGACACCCCAGATCACGTCACTGGCACCAGTTGGATCTCATCATTACCAGAAGACCGCTGCTGAACTGCGTTCTTACTACCCGCAGCTATCACAGCGCCGACTGTGACACTGACCACTCACTGGTTGGGAGCAAGGTACGTCTCCACCCCAAGCGGATCCACAACTCCAAGCAGAAAGGACGGCCACATATCAACACAGCCCTGACATCTATACCAGAAGTCTGCACACGCTTTGCTAGTGCCATGGAAGAGGCCCTCAGGGACTGCCCTGGAAACAACGTTGAAGAGAGGTGGAGCCACATTCGTGACGCTATCTACAATTCAGCCATGGCAACCTTTAGAAAGAGGGAGAAGAAAAACCCAGACTGGTTCGAAGCAGGTATAACCGAACTTGAACTAGCTATCACAGCCAAACGTGCATCACTGCTTGACTACAAGTGCGAACCTTCAGAGAAGGCGCTAGCTGCACTCCGAAAGGCCAGAAGTAATGTTCAGCGGATCGCCAGGAAATGCGCCAACGACTATTGGCTGAATCTTTGCCAGAGCATCCAGCTCTCCGCCGACTTTGGGAATATCCGCGCCATGTATGAGGGCATGAAGAAAGCATGTGGCCCAAGCACCATTAAGATCACCCCTTTGAGGTCCATTACTGGAGACACCATTACGGACCGCGGCAAGCAGATGGAGAGATGGGCCGAACACTACCAGCAGCTGTATTCGAGGGAGAACGACGTCACTGACACTGCAGTGGAGAGCACCACCCCCCTGTCCGTGATGGAAGAACTTGATACTCTGCCCACTGTAGACGAACTCAGCAAGGCCATTGACGCCTTAGCATGTGGTAAAGCTCCAGGCAATGACAGTATTCCTCCAGAGGTTCTCAAGGCTGGCAAAAAGAGTGTCCTCCTTGACCACCTCCATGAGCTTTTACTTCAGTGCTGGGAGGAGGGAACAGTCCATCAGGACATGCGGGATGCCAAACTCATTACGCTCTACAAGAACAAAGGAGACCGCAATGACTGTAATAACTATCGAGGCATCTCCTTGCTGAGCACTGTGGGGAAGGTCTTCGCCCGCGTGGTGCTGAACAGACTCCAAGTGTTGGCCGAACGCGTTTACCCAGAGGCGCAGTGCGGCTTCAGACCTCAGAGATCAACAGTCGACATGATCTTCTCATTGAGACAACTGCAGGAGAAGCGCCGGGAGCAGAGACAGCCACTTTACATCGCCTTCATTGACCTGACCAAGGCCTTCGACTTGGTCAGCAAAGGAGGTCCCTTCAGCCTATTACACAGGATCGGATGTCCCCCCAAGCTCCTGAAGGTGGCCACATCCTTTCATGACGAAATGAAAGGTACCATACAGTATGATGGCTCATCCTCAGAACCTTTCCCGATCCAAAGCGGCGTGAAGCAAGGCTGCGTACTCGCCCCTACACTCTTCGGCATCTTCTTCTCCCTGCTGATGCGCCATGCCTTCAGTCAGTCAGAAGATGGCGTCTTCATCCACAATAGGAGTGAAGGCAGCCTCTTCAACCTTTCACGTCTGCGCGCAAAGACCAAGGTGCGCAGCGTCCTGATTAGAGAGATGCTGTTTGCTGATGAAGCTGCCCTGACTGCCCACACTGAGGAAGCACTACAGCGTCTCGTCAGCAGCTTCGCTCGCGCCACCGATGAGTTTGGGCTGACCATCAGCCTGACGAAGACAAACATCATGGGCCAGGATGTCAGCAGCACCCCTTGCATCTCTATAGGCGATCACACCCTCGAGGTAGTGGAACACTTTACATACCTTGGCTCAACTATCTCCAATAACCTCTCTCTGGACAACGAACTGGACTCCAGAATCGGCAAGGCATCAACAGCGATGGCTCGCCTGACCAAAAGAGTGTGGAACAACAGCTTGCTTACCATCAACACTAAGATGAAAGTGTACCAGTCCTGTGTGCTCAGCATTTTTCTCTACAGCAGCGAGACGTGGAGTTTGTACACCCGTCAAGAGCGCAGACTTAACTCTTTCTATCTGCGCAGCCTGAGGAGAATCTTGGGCATCACTTGGAAGGACCGTGTTCCGCAGAACACTAGTGCTGGCCCAGGCCAACATTCCTAGCATGTACGCACTCCTTTCACAAAGACGCCTACGCTGGCTCGGTCATGTCTGCCGTATGCAGGATGGTCGGATTCCTAAGGACATCTTGTATGGTGAGCTCGCCTCCGGCACCAGACCAACAGGCAGACCAGTGCTTAGATACAAAGATGTCTGCAAGCGTGATCTGAAAGCTGGAAACCTGAATCCCCGCAGACTTAGAAGCCACCACCGCAGATCGTGCCAGCTGGCGGCTCGCAGTGAAGACCAGCATAAAGCTGAGCGAGGAAAGGAGAAAAAAAAAAAACAGTGGAAGGAGAAGAGGCAGCGCAGACGAAAGAAAGAAGAGCCAGTGCCCACAGCAACAGTCACAGGCTTCACCTGTAGCAAATGCAACAGACACTGCCGCTCTCGCATTGGACTGATTAGTCACAGTAGGCACTGCAAATCTTAAAAACGGACTGACCCAGCAAGCACATATACTCCATTGTCTTCCGAGACAGAAGGATGCCAACAACAACACACATGAACGTAGGCCGAAAACAAACTTATGTCAGTATTATTGCAAGAAAAAAAGTATGACACTTTGCTCATAACAAACTTCGCTTCAACCCCAAAAAAATTTGTGATCCCCTAAAATGTTGGTATATTCGGCTTTTACTGTATTATTATTATTATTATTATTATTATTATTATTATTATTATTAGCAGTAGCAGTAGCAGTAGCAGTAGTAGTTATCTACCGTAGACCAGAAGCACGCTCGGTAAAGGCTAAAAATACGAGGGGCTCTTCAGATAATTTGAGACCAAGTGTTTTCTTACATATTCCGAGGAGGGTTGAGGCTCTTCGGTTTTGAATTAACAAGGAATTCAGAAACGCAATCTGCAGTGCAGTGCAGGAGTGAACACATTAAGCGCGTCAGTCGAAATTACCAAGTTTGGGAGTTATTCTCTGAAGACTTTCCACTTTAGCAGTTAGATCGACCGTTATAGTTTAAGGTTTGTGCTGGGGTAGCTTGGAGTCTTCAGGCGCCTAGCTGTTTTTCTAGCACAACACTTTAACAATAAAGGGCGATCAGTTTGTTGTTGTGTTGCATCACTTCGAAACTGGGTTGACTTTTGGCTGTCGGTAGCGGTTCCTGGCGAGGTGAATCCTGCAGGAATCACCTCTACAAAAAAAAAAAAAAAAAAAAAAACCGCTACTGACAGTCAAATGTTTAACCCATTCAGCCCTGACGCACTACAGCAGGAGATGGGTCGACCATAATAATTCAAGGGTAGTGCCAGATTACCTTGGCGCCTATCGGCTGAATGAGTCAAGTTGGTGAAACTGGCACACTTCACATCAGCACTCCCACACTACCCTATCTCCTCAGCTACACCCAATCCCCCCTGCCCCCCCCCCCCTCTTGCTCCCCCTACCCCCCTCCCCTTGCCCCCCCCCCCCCCCCACTGCCCCCCTCCTCCCCGCCATCCACCGAACTCCAGATTATCTGTGAGTTTACACCTTATGGTTCCAGGTGCAGCTTTAGATACAAAATCACAGACGGTCACACCTTTTTCCGTGCATGACAAATTTGGCTGTCGGTAGCGCTCTTTGTCGAGGTGATTCCTGCAGGAATCGCCTCGACAATGAGCGCTATCGACATCAATAGGTTAACAATATTTGCGAACCCTCTATTTACAACAAGTAATGTTCACTATTTACACAAAAGTCAGACATGTTTAAATTGCTGACAAAACTCTCCAAGTCAAACAAAGCATTTATCAGTATATGTAAGTTAACCCATTAAACCCCGAGGCCGCATTTACCAAATTTTGGAAGTAATAATACATAATAATACCGTTATTATATAGGCGCTTTTTCTCAATTTTTTGGCAAATCGACTCAAAGCGCCGTGAACTGAAACCCAACACGCACACTCACGTAACAGACACAGATTTACGCCATTTTAAGCATGTTCTTAATTAAACGAACTTTAGTTCGCGAACTCTGACGAACTACAGTTCACGATCTCGGACGAACCAGGTTGGTTCTTAATTGGACGATCTAAAGATACGGCGAACCTAGTTCGAAGTAGTTCACGAACCTCGGCAAACCATAGTTCGCTGTCCGAAAAGGTTCGCTCAACGTGTTGAGCAAACAAAAGCGAACCTTTTCTCTGATTGGTCAAAACTTTTACCCTCTTCTGCATTGGAGATAAGAAGACAGTCACCGATACAAACAATATGGCGGACGGTGACTCGTGCGAAGAACAAGACCTATTTTTATTGATTTGTGGGAGGCGCAACGCTGTTTGTGGGGTCGTTACTGCAAGGAGTACAAAAACAAACATCGTTCAAATCGCGAAGCGGCATAGCGGCAGCCATTTTGAACACCTTCGCAGACAGTAAGTACGCCAAATCAAGCACGTCAGTTAAGAAAGAGAACCATGGCAAACCTGGTTTGCTTAAGTTCGCCTAGGTTCGTTCAACCTCAATTAAGAAACAAACCAAACGATCGCCGATCGCCGATCTTCTCCGATCTAGGTTTGCTGATCAATAGTTCGTCTAATTAAGAACAGCTCTAAGACAAACACAGTACAAGACAGACGAAGGGCCAGTTCAGCTACTGAAGTTACAGAGATTTTTGTTCGCTTGTATTTGAAATTTGTAAAGTGGCCTGAAACCGGTACCAAAGTGTGGAGGGTGGGGGGTGGGTGGGGGGGGGGGTGGAAGAACCGGAGTACCCGGAGAAAGAACCCCCGACGGTCCGCCCGAATTAAAGTGTCACCTAACGACTATGTACTAGGTGCAGGCGATGATCGACCATGATAATTCAAGTGTAGCGCCGGATGACCGCGCCAAGCTAATATGGCACTACGGTTCAATTACCATGGTCGATCCATCTCCTGATGTAGTGCGTCGGGCTAAATGGGTTGATTTTGTCCGCAATGACTAGTCAGAGATATAATTGCGAGCAAGTGTTTCGTTGAAGGAGATTGTTAAATATGTAGGCACACACGTACATACATTAACGCACGCACGCACACATGTACACAACACACACACACACACACACACACACACACACACACACACACACACACGCATACACACACACACACACACACACACACACACACACACTCACACGGGCACACACACGCATGCACGCATACACAACATGCGCGCGCGTTCCAGCAGTCAATCGCTTACACACTCGGAAACGAGTCATTCACACTGCCGATTTTATTTTACCAGACAAGATCCACTGCTGTATTTATACACGTTTTCACAGATATTAACATCAGGCCTCAAGTGGCTGAAAACAACAATAGATTGAAATCAGGTAGGCCTGCTGTGTGACAAAAGAATATCACCTGTATAATTTTGATGGGAGCTGGAATATTCCTGTTAAACACGCTAAGACTGGGGACAGCAACGCAACAAATTATATTTCTGAAACATTCTTACAGAAATTAACGCCAAGACTGCTACTGACGATACACTTCGGCGGAAACTACGCGCCTTTTCCGCCGAAACGGTATCGTCAGTAGCAGTCAAGGGGTTATTTAAACACACAAATGCGCGTGCGCATGCACAGATCTATATAACATAGTCATATAAGTGCAAGCTACCAAACTCTCTTTACGTTCCGTTACATTTTGTTCTATGAAGCTGGCGTGCGCTGAGGTAACCATGTGCTTCCCATCGGTCACATATATTTCACATTTTGAAACTAAAAGTTTTGCTTCTAAACTGCGAGGTGTTTCATCTCCTTCATTACAGTACCCACTCCGGGCAGCGCAGGGTTAATATATCGCAAGATATCCTTTATAAATGTTCCTAGTGTGGCTTACAATAATGATGGACAAAAACGTCTATTTAACTCATTCCACCCCAACACCGAAATCCCCAAATTTTGCCGTTGTCCTCTGAAGACTGCTCTCTAGTGCAGGACACAGATGGACCATGATAGTTCAAGGGTGATGCCAGAATAGCTTGGCGCCCATAGGCGCCAAGCTATTCTGGCATCACCCTTGAACTATCATGGTCGATCTTTATCTTGCTGTGGTGTGTCTGGGGTAGAATGAGTTAATTACGAAGTTTTTACGACTGTCGTAAAATGGAAGACCTTTTGGCCCTTTTTTCTCCTTTGTACGCAGGAGAGTTTTCTTTCGTTACGCTCAAAAGGCAGTGGATATCCTCACGTATGCCTACTCACACGGATTGTGAAAAGAAGGCGAATTTTAGCAACCAAAGCCCGCCATGGAGCAGATTGCTTTGAGCTTTGTTTGTATGTATGTTTGTTTGTTTGTTTGCTTTTCTTTGTTTATTTCCTTGTTTATTTGTTGTTGGTTTTTTGTTGTTGTTGTTTGTTTGTTTCATTTTGTCATCAAACTTTGGCAGTGTTGTTGATGAGGTGATTATTGCATTTATCACCTCGACAAAGAGCGTCACCGACAACTATAGGTTTAATGGTACAACGTGCAGGTGAATTTTCATACCCGTCCTGTTCTCAGCCTCAGTCTATTGTTAACCCTTTGGCTGTTGGTTTTTGTCGCGATGAGTCCTGCAAGAATCATCGCGAAAAAAAGCACTATCGACAGCCAAAGCGTTAACCTATTTAATCCATTGGACGCAATTCACAAATTTTGGAGGAAACACCTCATGACTATGTACCAGTTGCAGGAGATCGATCGACCATGATAATTCAAGGGTAGTGTCAGATTAGCTTGGCGTCAGGCGGGCATTTAACATTTAGCTCACCTTTAGCTAACTGTTGACTGCCTTTTATTCTGATTCTGGATCTTATGTGACAGGGAAGTGGATACCGGATGTAAGGTGCCTGGAAGGGGTGGGGTGGGTTAAAGTAGTGCATAATTGTGCGTGTGTCTGAGAAAGAGTGTGCTGTTGTGCTTGCGCAGTGAGTCCAGTGTTTTCCTGGAGAACAACGCTATACAAAAAACTATTTATTATTATTATTATTATTATTATTATTATTATTATTATTATTATTATTATTATTATCTGGCACTACCCTTGAATTATCATGGTCGATCCTTTACTTGCTGCAGGGTGTCGGGGCTAAATAGGTTAAGTACATAGGTAAACCTGGCGAATGTGTTTTTCGCAACCGGCCTATACAATGTCAGCACTACAATAACGTAAACGCGAAAAACGCGGTCTGAATAATAATATCATTTTTCCAGCTATAGCTCTTCACTGCCGGAATCAACTTTTTAAACAAAGGCATTTCAGCGTGAAGCTCTTGTTTCCAAACAGTTTCTCCAGGAGAAGGACAACTGAAGCCAGGACCATTCCGCCGCAGGCCACGTAGAACGGACCCTGTAGCGCTGTTAGTGTGAAGGACGTCGTTGATGAGTTGTCTCCAGGGCAGCCATCTGTATTTTGGATCCATTTGGAATGCAGGTAGGACATAACTCCCGTGTCTTGCAGTCTCAATATTATTTTATCGATTTTACCCGTGAGACCGGACTGTTTGGGCGTAAACAAATTGCGAGACTTCAGACCGCCTATTCCAGCCGGAAGAAGAGTGAAGTCGCACGATTCTTTGGCCCATGTGTCAAATTCAGGTCCCATGCCGAAATATGCATAATGACCTTGACGGACTCTTGATAAATGGACTTCCGGGTCAGGGCTTAGTATATCCGGATCTTCTTCGGCAAACTCGATCATTTTTGTGTAGACCATGCTGTGAACGTGGTCCTGTGAGCGCCTCATTTGCATTAACGAACCGGTTCCGCTTGTTACACCCCACTTAAAGTCTCCCCTCTCCATCATTCCCGCCAGCGATGTAAACGGGACTGGGGACGGCTCGGAAAATATGAGTGACGTCAGCTTGCTCGTGTAGCATGACGTCAACACAAGACTTAGCAGGCACCAACAGGCAATGAGTGCTCGCGAGGATCCATACACCCAGTCGCCCGGCGTTGATTCACCAAAGGGACAACCAGTCAGATATTCCACGACATCCAGACAGCGTGGTGTGTTATGCTTGCCATTTACCATGTCTGAACTGTTCACGTGCAAGCTGAAGTCACTCCCTGTCTCTGTGTGTTTGTATGTCGTCGTCACGTGTGTGTGTGGTGTGTACCTTCTGCTTAACCTGTTTAGACTGAGAAGCATAAGCACACAACACACACACGTGACGGCCACGCACAGATACACTTGCCAGGTAAAAGGAGTCACGAAAGTCTTCCACACATAGAAATCCAGGTCGTCTTTTCGTGCGAGAATTACCATGGAGTAGAGGCCGATAGGAACAGACCAATCCACCACAGTCCCACGTTCCGGTGTAGGAGTCATTGGCATGCAAACAAGATCAACTTCTTGTCTGTGTATCAGTCCTACCAGCCCTGTCCACTTCCCTTCGCGGTAATCCCCATACTGGACGTCAGGGGGCACCACCAGCTCGTACGTGAAGTTGAGAGAGTGCGACAGGATCTCCAACAGGTCTATATACAGCCCACTGTATGTGGTTTCATTTATGATTGCGTTATAGTGCCTAATCATATATAGCTTCCATGGCAAAACGCCGACACGCAAACATTGCCCATTTAGTCCAAACTGAGAGTTAGGGAAAAGCAAAAAGTCCAGGTTGTCAATGTCGTGTGTTCCACTTACGTCAACAGCAGCAGTCACTCTGACAGTTCCTGATGCCCACGTCATCGTTTTTACCTTTGTCATTTCCCGAGGCATCTGCAACCGATATATCGACTGTGACAGATCAAGGAAAATGCCGAGATAGCTCGTGTTTCTCCTGGCATAAATCTAATCGGGCACCATTGCATGAACTTCCAACCAACCGTATTGCAGCGAGATTTTTGCGAGAGGCAAAAATAGGACAAACAAATCTGCTAGGACTACGACAGGCTATCAAAAGTTACGTACAATTCGACCCTTTTATATATTCCCTTCAGGCGCCAGACTAATCAGACACTCTCTTGAGCTATCATAGTAAATCAGATTTTCACGTATTGCCGCCTTACCAGACGAAAGCTAAACTCTGTAACACGTGGCTCTAGCCCTTCACTATAGACCCTCAAGAGCCCCCGAATCACATGGGAGCTCATGGGGATATGTAAATACCCCTTGCTCATATTAATCACATCCGTAGGTCAAAGGCAGACAAGACATGGGATCTGTGATGGTTCAAGCACAACATTTTCAGAACGCTGGGTGTTAAGGGACTCGAGATCAGCACGATCATTTATCCCCTTCACTGCCTCGTGGACGCTTAAACTGCGTTTTGAAATCCTTGTTGATTTAACGTCAAAGATGCCCAGTCGACTAGGGAACGTGTTTATACATTCAGCACGAGGCATAGACCTTCATCAGCCCCCGAAGATTAGATGGCGCATGAGGATCTATGTCTCTTGCGGACTGATCGTGGTCAATTTTTCTTGGCAGCGAAGGGTTAAAACACTGCTCAATATGACTTTGAAAGTAAAAGTGTTATTACTGCATGAGCATCACTGCCGGAATCGTGGATGACAAACGCCAAGTTGTTCACCGGTAGTGACGTCACATTAACTGCTGTGTCCATCACCTGACCACTGACCAATAGCAGCCAGTGAGTGTCCAACACGAGGGGTGACATGCGCGGCGACTGTGTTGACAGGAGCGCCATCTGCTGTAATGTTTCCACTTGTAACTGTTGGCTGCCAGCAATCAGTATGTTGTCACTTTTCACCGTGTTCCACATATCAACCAAGTCTGGCACGCTGCCATTGTGGGCTCCCTCCGGAAGGGGTGGAAGAGATTTAAGTTCTAATTGTATTGGCTTCAGCGTCAGCCTTGGAACAAGCCAGTTCATCGCGGTCTCTTCGTCTGATATAACAGCAATATTGGTCAAGTTCAGCTGTGTTAACAGTTTCAGCATACGCCCTATTGCCGCTAGATCATAAACATCGTCATGCGCAGTTGGCTCGAAAATCGCAGAAGATGACACCGACACCCAGGACACACACCCACTCCATACAAGCCATCGCAAAAAAACCGTAGTACATGTAGAACACATAATTTCGCGATGTCAAATGGTAGTTACAACAGAATCTTGCAGCAGCTGTATGTTTTCACAGTCAACCGGCATCCGCGCGCTGGCCTTTGAGAGTTAGAGCTCACAATAGGTCTAAGATTCAAGGTTATATACTGGACGTGCAATGTACCAGACGCGGGTAACACAATCTCTTGAATCCGTTTAACCCTTTACGTGTCTGTAGCGGTTTAGTCGCGATGATTAAAACCTCTACCGACACGCAAAGGGTTAACATTTATAGATCTGTGTTTGACCGCGTTTATCTCCATTTCATCTTATTCTTCAGTGTCCGTGAAGGGTCCTCTGCAAATGTGAACAGTCTTGTCAACATAGCATTGCTTGAAACTCATGATGCAACGGCGTTTGCATAGAGCAGAACTACGAAAATAAAAATAATTGTCTCAAACTTTGCCATCCATGTGTCGGAATGTGTACACAATCATATTTTCTTTTTGCTTTCTTCTGAAATTCTGTCCTTGTTTGTTGCGAAAATAATTCCAAAGTATATTGACAGGCATTAAAAACGCGAGAAGTGTCTCACAGGCATTTTAACGCTAAGGAACCATTGTCATAAAAACAATAATGAATATATCCCTTATTAACTTGTTAGATATAGAGTTAACTACCTAAGATGCCTTCACAAAACGTTTGGAATAGTGATCGTCCTTGGTTTTGTGTTGGACACTGAGTTTAATTAGCGATTTTCCTGTGAGAGACGTTAACAAACAGCATATGTGCACTGACAATGGTGTTCTATACTGACTCAAAAGATAATTGAATAAATAAATCCGATACAAATTGGTTTTCTTACTGAATCAGATTGACGTCAACACAAAGAATTAGCAAGCACAAGCAGGCAATGTGCATTATTCTCAAGTTGGGTTTTTTTTTTTTTTTTTCATACATGAACAATTTATATAAAGATGGTGAACCACGTCAAAAATGTGTTTCAACAGGTCAGTATGGCCGCAAAACTAACAAATACAACTGTTTCTTTTCATGCAGTGATGCTGATAATTTGGGTGCTTTTGACAAGCGAAAATTAAGTCAAGACCAGATAGGACTGGTTCTCATTCATATTGACCCCAGTGATACTGCACATGGCTGATTTTCAACTGTGTCCTCTGCAGATGCTCTACAGTGCACTTTCCATGTCCCGTGATCGTAAGGTCCTTGATGACCCATAAGCTATTGATTTGAGACTTTCAAGACAAGACTTTCACCACTCTTCATGACATTTATCATGGTAAACCAAAATAATCCAGAACGAAGCATATTTGCTAAAGCAACAAGATTTGAGAAAAAAAAAATACAGTGAAAAAAAAATAAAATTTTCATTGCCTTTCAGTATACTTTATTAACAGTTTTAAAGATATTATTCTAACACACTAAACCAGCAAGTCCACATTAAAAAATGTGGGAGTATTACTCTTAGCCGTATCATATCAGGAGACAAATCAATCACGATAGTGTAAGGGTGGTGTCAGAAAAGATTGGCGTCTGTACGCGCCAAGCTATTCAGACACCACCCTCGAACTCCAAAGGTCAAGGCAGAATTTGTTAAAATGAGCCACCACCCACCCCCACACCCACCCCCTCACCACATCCCCTTCACCTCACATAGCGACTCATATTATCCATACCACAACATGTCATTAATGAATGAATCGAAGATCTTCTTTCGGTTTTGTGTGCTGGTCTGTAAATGTGGATCATACGGTCAGACGCAAAAAGGTCCACAATAATAGACCAGCACTCGTTCTTTGACATATAACATTAACGTCTGTCCGAACTCTGTGTTTAGACATGTGTGTGCTAACGAAGCAAATGTCTGGAATGCTACAAGTATCAACATATTGCTCAAACACAACATTAATCGACTTTCATTTAATTTCGTCTAGTGCGAGCAAGGTATTTCGTAAACACTGTTTAAACACACTCACACGCACACTCACGCCCGCACACATATAACAAACATATAACACACACACAAACAAACACACACACACACACACACACACACACACACACACACACACACACACACACACACACACACACACACACACACACAGCGTGCGCACACGAAAATACAGTGAAACACAATCACAAAATAATGACAGGAATTTTTTTTTTTTATTTATAAGAAAAACATGCAGAACGATTTCTTGTAAACGTCGGTTAAACACCACAGCAGCATGAATCAGTGAAGGTGTATACATTATGACAAAAAGAAATTTACCATTTTTTAACCCATTCAGCCCTGACTCAATACAGCAGGAGATGGGTCGACCATGAAAATTCAAGGGTAGTGCCAGATTAGCTTGGCGCCTGTCGGCGCCAAGCTAATCTGGCACTAGCTTTGAATTATCATGGTCGAGCCATCTCCTGTAACTGGTGCATAGTCATTAGATGACACCTCCAAAATTTGTGAAATACGGCCGTCGGGCTGAATGAGTTAAAAGTGTTCTGATATATTATTTTCATGGGTTGGAGACACTGCTGTTTGAGCAAGCGCATATTTGTTATAAGCACACGCGGTGAAATGTATATATTTGTGACAGAATATTATGAAAAAAATCAATCACCTAAAAAGCAAAAGGTCACTGGGCCCCCGTGAGCCCGATGACCCAATGCTCAATCTATTGCAAACACTGACAGTTATAAAAGTGCGTCTTACTGAAGATCCCTAACCTTTTTTTCCACGCTGTGGCCTGACGTTCAACATCTAGTGTGCCCAGTTAATTGCTACTCAGCTACAAGAGACATAAACCCTCATAATAATAATAATACCGGTTATTATATAGGCGCTATTCCCAATTCTGCGAATCGGCTCAAAGCGCCGCGAACTGAACCCAACACGCACGCTCACGTGACACACACACAAACACTCTGAAGACAAACACAGTGCAAGACAAACGCGAGATATTCACGTGGTGCTGCTGAGGTTTCGGAAATTTTGATCGCTTGTATTTGAAATTTATAAAGTGGCCTGAAACCGGTACCAAAGTGGAGGGGGAGTACCCGGAGAAAGAACCCCCGACGGTCCGCCCAAATTGACGGTGACACTTACTAGAAGAGAAAAGTACGACGCCGGAACCCGGTATCCCGGTATCGAACCTCGCACCTTTAGCATTGGTGGCAGGCGCCTTAACCACTGCGCCACGGACCGCCTGCAGTCGCGGGGGCTCATGAGGATTTATGCCTCTTTGTTAGTCACGTGTTATTTGGCACAAGTTGATGCCACGGCAGAACACCCACACGCAAGGATTGTCCATTGAGTTCTTACTGAGAATAATCCAGAAATCCAGGACTTGACAGCAGCAGAGCAGGAGGACTCACGCTTGGTAATGGCCCGCGCGAGCAGCAGCAGGAGGTGGATTTAACTCATTCAGCCCTGACACTCCACAGCAAGACATTGATCGAGCATGATAGTTCAAGGGTGGTGCCAGAATAGCTTGGCGCCTATAGGCGCCAAGCTATTCTGGCACCACCCTTGAACTATCATGCTCGACCTGTCTCTAGAATTGTAATGCAGTCCTTTAGAGAACAGCCTTACAATTTGGGGATTTCGGTCCTCGGGTAGAATGTGTTAAACGAGTGTATTGTTGTGCGATCTGCGAACGACTGTCGGTCAATTAAGTGGTACTCGGCGATATAAATGAGAAAAGAATGGGACTCAAGACTGAGCCCTGGGGCACCCTGAAAGTTAAACGTTACTGTTTTTCTCATAGCGAAGCGTACACTAAAGTCAGCGTTTTGCAACGTTCTGAGGCTCAAATGCACAACCGGACTTTATCAGCACAAACAGTTCAGCGTGACGTGCTGATTTCCTAACAGCTTCTCCAGGAGCACGACAACTAACGCCAGGAGCAGCCCGCCGCCAGCCGCGTAGAACGGACCCTGCAGCGCTGCTAGTGTGATGGACGTCGTGGATGATTTGTCTTCATGGCAGCCGTCTGTCGTTTGAATCCATTTAGACTCCAGGTAGGACATAACTCCCGTTTCTTGCAGTCTCAATATTATCTTGTCGATTTTACTCGTGAGGCCGGACTGCTTTGGCGTGAACAAATTAAAAGATTGAAGACCGCCTATTCCAGCTGGTAGGAGAATAACGTCACAAAATTCTGTGGCCGATCTCTGGAATACGGGAGAGGAGCCGAAATATGCATAATCACCTTGACGGACTCTTGATAAATGAAATTGTGTATCAAGGTTTAGTATATCCGGATCTTCCTCAGCAAACTTGATCATCTTTGTATAGACCATTTGGTGAACAGGGTTTTGTGAGCGCCTCATTTCCATGAAAGTACTTGTCCCACCGACCACGCCCCATCTGAAGTCTTCCCTCTCAAGCATGCCAGCCAGAGATGTAAACGGGGGTGGTGACGGTACGGAAACCAGGAGTGACGTCAGTTTGGATGTATAGCATGACGTCAGCACAAGACTTAGCAGGCACCAACAGGCAATGAGTGCTCGCGAGGATCCATGCACCCAGTCGCCCGGCGTTGACTCACCAAGGGGACAACCAGTCAGATATTCCACGATATCCAGACAGCGCGGTGGATCATACTGGCCATATACTCTGTCTGAACTATTCACGTGTAAGTTTACGTCACTCCTGGGCTCTGTGTATTCGTGTGTTGCCGTCACGTGTATGTGTTGCGTGTATGTCCTGCTCAATCTGTTTAGACTGAAAAGCATGAGCACACAACACACAAACGTGACGGCAACACACAAATATACCTGCCAGGTAAAAGGCGTCACGAAAGCCTTCCACAGATAGAAACCCACATGGTCTTTTCGTGCGAGTACGTTTATAGAAGAAAAACCAAGAGGTGAAGTCCAGTCAGCTACAGTCCCCCGTTCTGGTGTGGGAGTCAGTGGCGTGATGACAAAATCAACTTCCTGTCTTTGTAGCAGTCCTACCAGCCCTGTCCACTTCCATTCGTTAATGTCTCCATACTGACCATCTGGGGGCGCCACCAGCTCGTAAGTAAAGTTGAGAGACTGTGCCAGAATGTCGAGAAAGTCCAAATAAAGTCCAGTGTACGTAGTTTCATTTGCAGTCTTGTTGTAGTGCCCAATCACATATTGACGCCATGGTAGAACGCCAACTCGCAAGGATTGTCCATTGAGTCCGTACTGAGAGTTAAGATAAAGTACAGACTTCAAGTTTTGTGTGCTTTGTACTCGCCTTACGTCCACAGCTGCTGTCACTCTGACTGTTCCTGATGCCCACACCAACGTCTTTACTTCTGTCATCTCCAGAGCCATCTGTAGCAAATTATCGACCTCCATAGCTCAAGGAAAGTGCCGGACTTGCTGGCGTCTCACATGGCGCTAGTCTAATCAGGCACTAACCTCCATACATAATACTAAGTTAGTCCTATACTTACGCTGCCACCAACGTATAACCTACGACCTGCATATAGTGCTTACCCCATTAGAAAAACGTCTTCGGGCCCACGTTGGCCGCAGTGGGCTGACGCACAGTCGTGCGCGGGCTCACTGCGGCCGTCTTGTGCCCGAGGACCTTTGCTTACTGCTTAGAGACTCAATGCTAAACTGTGTGCTACGCCGCCTTAACCCCGTAACTCATTCGAAACGTGCAGCATATCAAAATGCTGCACGTTTCTAATGTGTTAACGGCCGGAACGCAACGAGCAACTTCCAAAACGCTACAGAAATAAAGAATCAATAGGATCTGAGCCTCTTTCCAGCAGATTTAGTCACTTACGTAGGGGAAAGGCCCCATTATTAACTCATTCAAGGTGCATCACATGAAGAGCTATGGAAGCTTCTTATAGCCCCGGCAACGGTACACGAAACTTTTGCAGCTATTGATGCGTGAAGCTTTCTATCAATTTGTCCGGTTTCTTTCGAATGGCTACATTTTTCAATGTTCATTCAAAACATTTATTATCAAGATTGTTTATCGGCGTTGAATAAGCAACAATCGTTTTGTATATTTCATCAAATAGAATCGACTTTCAAAAACGGCCCAATAATTTTTCCTAATTTAGGCCACACTTCAACATTCGTGTACTGAAATCTTTTAACATACAGACTCAAGAATGGATCTACTACATCCATTCGTGTCGACTAAATATGTTTGGCTTCAAAATCGAAAGCCATATATATATTTACATTAATTGATTATTGTTGTTTCATCAACGTTTTGCATGCAAACCTAACACGAAACAAAAATATCGACAAACGACAATAGGTACTGAAATGTGTTTCTGACAAAATATAAATAATTTAACCGAGAAAAAAAATAGCCGAGAAATTACCCGAAAAAATCCAACTGCAGAAAGACAGATTCATTTCAACCCTCAAAGCTGCTAGGGCTCATGAGGATCTATGATTCTTGATCACACAACAGTGTATCTATGTCCCTTGGATCACTGAATTTTTTTTAACGCCGAATCGGGAGATTTCATATACAGGGTCTTCAGCTACCGGCAATAAGGAGTTTAACCAGTTCAGCGAGGGGCGAAACGGCAGGTGAAAGATGTCACTGGAAGCCGCAGTCTCAAACCTGCATGCAGGCGGTTCAGGATATTGGTCGCCTGATGTTGACCTGGGGATGACAACATCACTCGGCACACCCTGAACGACCAAGCAGCCTTCTCTAGGGACAGCACTGCTTGCTCCACACGGAGAGGGGCCTAGAAAAGGTGGCCTAACCAAAGCTCGTCCCCTCGCAACCCCAGTTGGCTAGCCGCGGTCAACGGGCATCTTCTCCTGCGGTCAAAAAACAAGAAAGAATAACGGATCCACTCTCATGACGACCACGACCGGACTCAACGTAGCATGCTGGAACGTCCGAACCATGCTCGACAAAGCAGACAGCGGACGCCCTGAACGTCGCTCCGCCCTCATTGCCCATGAATTGCGGAGGTTAAACATCGACATCGCCGCGCTCAGCGAAGTACGCCTTCCGGACAAAGGCAGCCTCCAAGAACTTGGTGCTGGGTACACCCTCTACTGGTCAGGCAGGCCTGCATCAGAAAGACGGCTTTCAGGCGTGGGTTTCATGGTCAAGACATCCATTGCGACTAAGCTGGAAAACCTACCAACGGGCCACTCAGACCGCATCATGTCCATGCGCCTCCCACTGAGACACCAGCAGCACGTCACCCTTCTCAGTGTGTACTCCCCAACCCTCCTGGCAGAGCCTGCTGAAAAGGACAAGTTTTACACTGACCTGCGCAGCCTCCTACAGAGTACCCCTGCAGACGACAAAGTTATCATCCTTGGCGACTTCAACGCCAGAGTGGGCCAGGACTCTGAAGCCTGGAAAGGAGTCCTCGGCAAGCATGGCGTGGGGAATTGCAATGACAATGGCCGCCTACTGTTGGAGTTCTGTGCGGAGCAACAACTGGTCATCACCAACACTACTTTTCAGCAAAAGGACAGTCGAAAGACCACCTGGATGCATCCTCGCTCCAAACACTGGCACCTTATCGACTATGTCCTAGTGCGTCAGAGGGACCGCAGTGACGTCCTCCTCACCAGAGTGATGCCCAGCGCAGAGTGCCACACTGACCACCGCCTTGTCCGCTGCAAACTCAGGCTCCACTTCAAGCCAAAACCCAAGAAATGGGGGCCCCCCCCAAGAAAAAGCTTGATGTTGCCAGCCTTCAGCGTGACGATGTGAAAGCTGCCTTTCAGACAGATTTACAGCGCAGGCTCAAAGACACAGCGGACCCAGTAGACTCCTCCCCTGAAACACTTTGGGAACAACTGAAAACTGCTATTGCAAAATCCTCTGCAGAAGTCTTGGGTTTCGCCAGAAAGAAGAACAAAGACTGGTTTGACGAAAACGATGTAGAGATCCAGGAACACCTAGCAAAAAAAAAGAGCCGCCCATCAGGCCCACCTAGCCCAGCCTTCCTGCCCTGTGAAGAAGTCTGCCTTCCGCCTCGTCTGCAGCAGTCTCCAGCGCAAGCTCAGAGATCTCCAGAATGAGTGGTGGACCAGACTTGCACAGAGGACCCAGCTTTGTGCTGACAATGGTGACTACAGGGGTTTCTACGAAGCACTGAAAGCAGTGTATGGCCCCAGGCACCTGGTACAAAGTCCCCTGCGAAGCGCGAATGGCCAGGCACTCCTCACAGATAATACCTCCATCTTGAACCGCTGGTCGGAATACTTTCAGAGCCTCTTCAGCGCTGAGCGCTCTGTTCAAGAAGCAGTCGTCCTACAAATCCCACACCTCCCAATAAAGGTTGAATTGGACGAACCGCCCACCGCTGAAGAGACCCTCACAGCCATCCACCAGCTCAAGAGTGGCAAAGCAGCAGGCATTGATGGAATACCGCCAGAGATCTGGAAACATGGAGGCACAGCACTGCACAACAAGCTCCATGACCTCTTTCTCTGCTGCTGGGAGGAAGGAACACTACCAAAAGATCTCCGTGATGCAGTCGTTATCACCCTGTACAAGAACAAAGGCGAGAAGTCTGACTGTTCCAACTATCGGGGAATTACCCTGCTGTCCATTGCTGGGAAAATCCTTGCAAGGCTGCTCCTGAATCGGCTGGTACCTGCCATCGCTGAAGACCAACTCCCAGAGGGCCAGTGTGGCTTCAGAGCAAACAGGAGCACCACCGATATGGTCTTTGTGCTGAGACAGCTACAGGAGAAGTGCCGCGAGCAGAACAAAGGGCTGTACGTAACATTTGTCGACCTAACAAAAGCGTTCGACACTGTGAGCAGGCAAGGCATGTGGCAGATCCTGGAGCGACTTGGCTGTCCCCCAAAGTTCCTCAACATGATTGTCCAGCTACACGAGGACCAGCAAGGCCAGGTCAGACTCAACAATGACCTCTCAGAACCATTCCCTATTCTCAACGGCGTAAAGCAGGGCTGCGTGCTGGCACCGACCCTCTTCACCATCTTTTTTAGCATGATGTTGAAGCAGGCCACAGTGGACCTCGATGATGACGATGCAGTGTACATCAGGTATCGTCTCGATGGCAGCCTGTTCAACCTCAGACGACTGCAGGCCCACACGAAAACCCTAGACCAACTGATTCGTGAGCTGCTTTTTGCTGATGATGCTGCCCTCGTTGCACACACAGAGAGAGCCCTGCAGCGCATCACGTCTTGCTTCGCAGATGCTGCCCAGCTCTTTGGACTCGAGGTCAGTCTGAAAAAGACAGAGGTCCTCCATCAGCCGGCACCCAAGACAGTGTATCGCCCTCCTCACATCACCATTGGCGAGTCTGAACTAAAGTCAGTGCACCAGTTTACTTACCTTGGCTGCATTATCACGTCGGACGCCAAGCTGGGCAAGGAGCTTGACAGCAGGCTGGCAAAAGCGAACAGCGCTTTCGGGCGACTTTTCAAGCGGGTGTGGCACAATCAACAGCTGAAAACAGGCACCAAGATCAGCGTGTACAGAGCTGTGGTCCTCACCACCCTGCTGTATGGTTCCGAGTCCTGGGCCCTCTACCGCAGCCAACTACGACTCCTCGAACGCTTCCACCAGCGCTGCCTGCGTACCATCCTGGGCATTCACTGGAGTGACTATGTCACCAACGTCGAGGTCCTTGAACAGGCTGAAACTGTGAGCATCGAGGCTTTGCTGCTGCGGACACAGCTCCGCTGGGCGGGGCATGTCTCCAGGATGGAGGATCATCGCCTACCAAAGATCACCCTGTTCGGCGAGCTTGCTACTGGACACCGTGACAGAGGGGCACCAAAGAAGAGATACAAAGACTGTCTCAAGAAGTCACTTAGTGCCTGCCAAATCGACCACCACCAGTGGTCTTCGCTTGCTGTGGACCGTGACACCTGGCGCTCCACCATTTACAAGGCAGCCGTCTCCTTTGAGGACTCTCACAGAGCTAGCCTTAAGGACAAGCGGCTCAGGAGAAAAAACAGAGATGCCGCAGCTCAGAACCCTGGCCATACCTTCCCCTGCAGCCACTGCGGTCGAACCTGCCTGTCTCGGATTGGCCTCCGCAGCCACGAACAAGCCTGCAGACGTCGTGGGCAACTCCTATAAAATCTTCGTTCGCGAAGTCAAGCCAAGAGAGCAAGTTGACGGAGACTGTGTTATGCAGTCTTCGTTAATTCAACACCACACAACCCTGGCTGTCCAAGGAACATTGATTCAAAGTGGTGTCAGCAAGAGGCATAGATCCCCATCCGCCCCCGCCCCCCCCCCCACCCGCAACTGCGGGGGCTCATGAGGATCTATACCGCTTGCAGGTGGTGGGTGTTCACATTTTCTCAGCACAGAACAGATTAACGCACAAATGCGGCCGAGCACGCGCAACTCCATAACAAGTAGCCATTTAAGTGCAGACTACAGGGGCGGTCCGTGGCGCAGTGGTTAAGGCGCCTGCCACCAATGCCAAAGGTGCGCGATTCGATACCGGGTTCCGGCGTTGGACTTTTCTCCTCTGGTAAGTGTCACCGTTAATTCGGGCGGACCGTCGGGGGTTCTTTCTCCGGGTACTCCGGTTCTTCCACCACCCCCCCCCCCCACCCCCACACTTTGGTACCGGTCTCAGGCCACTTTACAAATTTCAAATACAAGCGATCAAAAATCTCTGTAACTTCAGTAGCTGACTGGCCCTTCGTTTGTCTTGTACTGTGTTTGTCTTAAATGGCGTAAAATCCGTGTCTGTTTCGTGAGTGTGTGAGGGTTTCAGGCGCGGCGCTTTGAGTCGATTTCCCCAAAATTGAGAAAAAGCGCCTATATAATAACAGTATTATTATTATTAGACTACCAGTCTCTCTTTGCTTTCTCGTCATGTACGCGTGTTACGATGCCGTCATTCAAATGTGCCAACTACATCATACATGATTCGAAAGTGTTCCGAAATAAAGTGTTTCGACATTGCATGTGACACTGAGATAGGAACCGCTAGTGTTTCCACCTTAGTGACAAGAATTTCAGAACACTTTCCAGCGGAGGACTTGGTTTCCAAACTGCTAGGCGTTTAGTTACGCTTTCTCTCTTTAGCCCTTTTCATCCTGATACTCTACCGCTCGAAATAACTTTGACGACGATAGTTCAAGGGTGGTGACAGAATAGCTTGGCGCCTGAGGCGCCAAGCTACCCTGGCACCACCCTTGAAATAAAATGATTGATCTGTCTTGTTATCTGTAATATAGCCTACACAGGACAATAAGCAGATTTTAAAAAATCATCCTCAGTAATGTAATGGGTTAATTCGCTGTGCCAAGGTCGAATCCCTAAATCAAGTTATGGCGTTGTCCTTCAAGAGCGACAATGCGTTCAGGAGACAGATCGACCATAGTAGTTTAAGGGTGGTGCCAGAATAGATGGCGCTGTTGATAGTCAACAGGTAGGTTGCACAACGCATAAATGATTTCATGACCAATCTTGTTCCATTCAGCCTAAGTAAACTATTAACTTCTTTAACTTCCGAGAAAAAAAACTAAACCGATCCAACTGCAAGAGACATTCACCTTCATGAGCGCCCGCAACAGTAGGGGTTTATGAGAAGCAATGTCCCTTGTTGGCCCAACTGTGTATCCAATGATATCAAGAATACAACCTGCGTCCAGTGGCACCAGTAAAGCTGTTTTTCACCACTAGTCTATTATGCAGTGTCAGCATGTACTACCGCAACACAGTTTTTTCAACACAGACAGTTCAGCGTGACGCGCCGATTTCCAAACAGTTTCTCCAGAAGAACGACAAAAGACGCCAGGAGCGGTCCGCCGATAGCCACGTAGAACGGACCCTGTAGGGCTGTTCTTGTCATGGACGTCGTGGATGATTTGTCTTTATAGCAACCATTAGACGTTTGCATCCCTTTAGATTCTAAGTACGACATAACTCCCGTGTCGTGCAGTCTCAATATTATTGTATCGATTTTACTTGTGAGACCTTGCCTTTTGGGCGTGAACAGATTGTAAGACTGAAGACCTCCTATTACGCCAACGGATAGAAGAATGCCGTCACAATGTTCTTTGGACCATCTCTGGTATTCAAGGTCGAAGCAAAAAAAAAATGCATAATGATCTTGACGGACTCCGGACAGATGGACTTCCGGGTCATTGCTTAGTATATCCGGATCTTCCTCTGCAAACTTGATCATTTCCGCATAGACCATCCGGTGAACGTGGTCCTGCGAGCGCTTCATTTCCATCGCTGTGCTCGTCCCAGCCATCACGCCCCATCTAAAGTCTCCCTCTCCATCATTCCTGCCAGCGATGTAAAGGGGGTGGTGACAACACAGTAAACAGGAGTGACGTCAGTTTGCTCGTGTAGCATGAAGTCAGCAAAAGACTTAGCAGGAACCAGCATGAAATGAATGCTCGCGAGGATCTATGCACCCAGTTGCCTGGCGTTGATTCACCATGGTGACAACCAGTCAGATATTGCACGATATCTATACAGCGCGGTGGGTTATGCTGGCCATATACCATGTCTGAACTGTTCACGTGCAAGCTGACGTCACTTCTTCGCTTGTCTCTAGCTGTCCGTGAGTGCCCCGCACAGAGCCGCACTACACTGGTGTTAGAAAAACCACTTTCGCAAATCCAAGATATAACGCACAGCGCTATATTTGGTATTGTTGAAAAGAACCTTTCCTGCCCCTTATCACGGTGCCTGGCGCATGTTTGAATTCAAGAGAAAACTGTATTAGATTTTGACATGAAATTTTCAGTTTCTTTATTTTTTTACTCATGAGATACGTTATCTTGGAATGATCGCGCCAGCAATGGATGAAAAGCTCATTCAAAAACCTTTCCATGGATATATCATCTGACACGGATGATCAAATCTTGGATTTGCGCAGTGCCTTTGAAACTGGCATCCCAACGTGCGGACACAACTTCACAATGGCGCCCGCGATAGAAGCTTCTTTTGTCAACGATGACGCAAATTTTGCTTGTGACTTACAGAAAAATTGTGCAAGTACACAAATGTTTATGATTAATGATAGGCAAAGAAATTTTCAGAATTATAAACTAACACTGGTTGATAGAATTGATTATTTGACCCCACAGTTTATGTTTCACTGTGTGTAGTCGATTTCCAGCCTGAAGTTCGCGCCCTCCTCGTGGGATATGGTTTCTTTTGACCTAAATTACAGCTTTGACAAGTCTAGTCCTACTGAAATGCACACCATATTTACTGCAATACTTCAGAGTTGCACTTGAAATTGCCTTAGACAAATATGTTTGACAGTTTCTTTGAAATAACCGTTTTAGTCGACAACAAGAACGACAACTATTTGCAAGTTTGCAGACGAATTTTTTAGAATGCCAACTCGTTTGGTTTTGAACGCCTAAACTATGAATAAAACAATGTTTTTGTGTGTTGTATGTTTTCCTCGTCGTCGTAACGTACTTGTAAATAAAGCAAACGACACTATCACACATTATTATTATTTATACATGTATTATTATTATTATTATTATTACACTTTTCAAGTTTTACTCTTTTTGTCAGTTTCTTACTATAGATAAAAAGAAAATCACATTGAACAACAAATAGTTTTGGTTCCTTTTAATTTTATTTAAACAAATACTTCAAGTTGCTGTCCGACAGAATTCAGCAGAAGAAATTAGGACGATCAATCAAAATCAGAGCACCCCTGCAGACGACAAAGTCATCATCCTTGGCGACTTCAACGCCAGAGTAGGCCAAGACTCTGAAGCCTGGAAGGGAATCCTCGGCAAGCATGGCGTTGGGAACTGCAATGACAATGGTCGCCTACTGTTGGAGCTCTGTGCAGAGCAGCAACTTGTCATCACCAACACTACTTTCCAGCAAAAGGACAGTCGAAAGACCACCTGGATGCATCCTCGCTCCAAGCACTGGCACCTTATCGACTATGTCCTAGTGCGTCAGAGGGACCGCAGTGACGTCCTCCTCACCAGAGTGATGCCCAGCGCAGAGTGCCACACTGACCACCGCCTTGTTCGCTGCAAACTCAGGCTCCGCCTCAAGCTGAAACCCAAGAAAGGCCCCCCCCCCCCCCCCAAGAAAAAGCTTGATGTTGCCAGCCTTCAGCGTGACGACAAGAAAGCTGCCCTTCATGCCAATTTACAGCGCATGCTCAAAGACACAGTTGATCCAGCAGACTCCTCCCCTGAAACACTCTGGGAACAACTGAAAACTGCTATTGTAAAATCCTCTGTGGAAGTCTTGGGCTTTGCTAGAAAGAGGAACAAAGACTGGTTTGACGAAAACGACGTAGAGATCCAGGAACTTCTAGCAAATAAAAGAGCCGCCCACCAGGCCCACCTAGCCCAGCCTTCCTGCCCTGTGAAGCAGTCTGCCTTCCGCCTCATCTGCAGCAGTCTCCAGCTCAAGCTTAGAGAGCTCCAGAACGAGTGGTGGTCCAGACTCGCACAGAGGACCCAGCTCTGCGCTGACAACGGTGACTACAGGGGCTTCTACGAAGCACTGAAAGCAGTGTATGGCCCTAGGCATCTGGTACAAAGTCCCCTGCGAAGCGCTGATGGACAGGCACTCCTCACAGATAATACCTCCATCTTGAACCGCTGGTCGGAATACTTTCAGGACCTCTTCGGCGCTGAGCGCACTGTTCAAGAAACAGTCATCCTCCAAATCCCACACCTTCCACTAAAGGTTGAATTGGACGAACCGCCCACCGCCGAAGAGACCCTCACAGCCATCCACCAGCTCAAGAGTGGCAAAGCAGCAGGCATTGACGGAATCCCGCCGAGATCTGGAAACATGGAGGCCCAGCACTGCACAACAAGCTCCACGACCTCTGTCTCTGCTGCTGGGAAAAAGGAACACTACCAAAGGATCTCCGTGATGCAGTCATCATCACCCTGTACAAGAACAAAGGAGAGAAGTCTGCCTGCTCTAATTATCGTGGAATTACCCTGCTGTCCATTGCCGGGAAAATTCTCGCAAGGTTGCTCCTGAATCGGCTGGTACCTGCCATCGCTGAAGACCACCTCCCAGAGGGCCAGTGTGGCTTCAGAGCCAACAGGAGTACCACCGATATGGTCTTTGTGCTGAGACAGCTTCAGAAGAAGTGCCGCGAGCAGAACAAAGGGCTGTACGTAACGTTTGTCGACCTAAAGCGTTTGACACTGTGAGCAGGCAAGGTATGTGGCAGATCCTGGAGCGACTAGGTTGTCCCCCAAAGTTCCTCAACATGATCGTCCAGCTCCACGAGGACCAGCAAGGCCAGGTCAGACTAAACAGTGACCTCTCAGAACCATTCCCCATTCGCAACGGCGTGAAGCAAGGCTGCATGCTGGCACCGACCCTCTTCACCATCTTCTTCAGCATGATGTTGAAGCAGGCCACAGTGGACCTGGACGATGACGACGCAGTGTACATCAGGTATCGTCTCGATGGCAGCCTGTTCAACCTCAGACGACTGCAGGCCCACACGAAAACCCTAGACCAACTGATTCGTGAGCTGCTCTTTGTTGATGACGCTGCCCTTGTTGCACACACAGAGAGAGCCTTGCAGCGCATTACGTCCTGCTTCGCAGATGCCGCCCAGCTCTTTGGACTTGAGGTCAGTCTGAAAAAGACAGAGGTCCTTCATCAGCCGGCACCCAAGGAAGAGCATCGCCCTCCCCACATCACCATCGGCGAGTCCGAACTGAAGTCTGTACACCAGTTTACCTACCTTGGCTGCATCATCACGTCAGACGCCAAGCTGGACAAGGAGCTGGACAACAGGCTGGCAAAAGCGAACAGTGCTTTCGGGCGACTATTCAAGCGGGTGTGGCACAATCAACAGCTGAAAAAAGGCACCAAGATCAGCGTGTACAGAGCTGTCGTCCTCACCACCCTGCTGTACGGTTCCGAGTCCTGGGCCTTCTACCGCAGCCAACTACGACTCCTCGAACGCTTTCACCAGCGCTGCCTGCGTACCATCCTCAGCATTCACTGGAGTGACTATGTCACCAACGTCGAGGTCCTTGAACAGGCGGAAACTGTGAGCATCGAGAGGCTTTGCTGCTGCGGACACAGCTTCGCTGGGCGGGGCACGTCTCCAGGATGGAGGATCATCGCCTACCCAAGATCACTCTGTTCGGCGAGCTCGCCACTGGACACCGAGACAGAGGGGCACCAAAGAAGAGATACAAAGACGGTCTCAAGAAGTCACTTAGTGCCTGCCAAATCGACCACCGCCAGTGGTCTTCGCTTGCTGCGGACCGTGACACCTGGCGCTCCACCATTCACAAGGCAGCCGTCTCCTTTGAGGACTCTCGCAGAGCTAACCTTAAGGACAAGCGGCTCAGAAGAAAAAACAGAGTTGTCGTAACTCAGAACCCTGACCAGACCTTCCCCTGCAGCCACTGCGGTCGAACCTGCCTGTCCCGGATTGGCCTCCGCAGCCACGAAAATGCCTGCAGACGACGTGGGCAAGCCCTATAGAATCTTCGTTCGCGAAGTCAAGCCAAGATTATTATTATTATTATTATTATTATTATTATTATTATTATTATTATTATTATTATTATTATTATTATTATTACATTTTTGAAGTTTTACTCTTTTTGTCAGTTTCTTACTATAGATAAAAAGAAAATCACATTGAACAACAAATAGTTTTGGTTCCTTTTAATTTTATTTAAACAAATACTTCAAGTTGCTGTCCGACAGAATTCAGCAGAAGAAACTAGGACGATCAATCAAAACCTCCCGCCCCATCTCAATCAACAAACTTTTCTTACAGCTGAATATATGATACAATGACGGCAAACAACACCAGATATTCAACTCAGACTTTATTTAATGAGAATTGCTATTCTGAAGCTTTGCCTGTCTATCCAGTACTTTCTATGACACAGACGAGTATCCATCAAACGAGAAAATATAGACTTGACAAAAGACATGAATATCTCGACCAAGAAATGAGTGCTACTGTCCCAGACCACTTATCCTTCCCAGTCCACTATTCCCTATCTGCTCAGCTGACCAGCATCTCGGTCAAACAATGACTGCATTATTTTCTTCTTTTGCAATCATAGCAGATTCATTTCAGTACGACTGAAGCTAGCATCCATAAGGCGTAAAGGTGTGCCCTTCAGTGAGCACTGACCTGAAACGATGGTGCAAAATGTTTGCTCTTTCTTGCTTTTGCTGACGTAAACAAACCCCAGAAAATTTGACAAAAGACCTAAACCGAATCCAGAATCTTTACCCCGTCCTTTGTGTGATATTGTATCTAGTGTACAAACCGTTTATATCTCTACTGTGACCTTGACCTTGACCTAGCTTTAGTACAAGACACATCTTCTAATCTAATATTGACCAGATATGAAAAAGATATGAAAATTTAAACAATTCTGTTGATTGCTTCTGGAGAAATCACCTACAAAAAACCCAGACAGATACCCAGCTACAGTGACACATAGGATGACACCAGTAGACCCCCTCTCAGGAACAATGGAGGGGGAAGAAGAGATATCTTAAACAAGAAACACGAGGCAGATAACCACATTGCTTTTTTCCATAGCCAGCAGACGGTAAATTTAAAAAATGATGGAAATGCAATAAGAATTCCATGATTCAGATATAGCACTAGAATGCAAGATATTGTCATATTGTTGTGTTCATATCTGAAATGTGCTTGATTTAATGTGAAATTATCACACAGAAGGGGATTTGTCCTGTTTTCGTGTTTTAGTATCTGATTCACATACCTACGATGAAAAGTACCTAAGATATAACGTTTTTAGTTAAGGGTGTATAAGCCATGTAAACCCTCATTATTACACATGTCCAAATTGCATTTTTTTGGGTCATTTTAGGCGTGCTGTAATTGCAAACGTATCAATGTGTGGGGCTAGAAAAACATTCAGGACAATCTACATGTTGTTTTGATCCGTGACAGTAAAAACCACACAATTCTACCTTCACGTTATGATTTTATAGATGTCTTAACATAGCACTTCCCCCCCAAAAAAATGCAAAAAGAGGTCATTTTAGGTCATATTCAAATGCACATATCTCGGAAGCCAATCAACGTAAAATTCTGATTTTTTGCTTGTGCACTTCTTTAAACGTGTACTTCCGAGTGATGTATTTGTTTGGTGGCAGTTTCTAGAAAACGAAATTGAGTGGACCTACCTACCTTGAAAAAGAAAAGTGCTACATTTGTTATACAGGACAAATTCTCACTATCAAAGATGATCTACTCATGAAAAGATTAAAAGCTGCAATGGTATTCTTATCGCTTGAAGAATAATGTCCGGATGACCTGATTCTGGTGTTGTATTTACCGCAATTCAACAATATTCATGGGCTGTGTATTGTGCGATTTAATTATATGCTTTAGACTAGGAATGGTGGTCACATAGTCATATTTTAATGGATGGACCCTCTCACTTTTATAATACGCCTACCCCAATCTTCTTTCAGCCCGATGCTGAACTGAAGATTTAATTTACAATGTTGCTGATGAGATTTCACCACCGTCAATCAGACTTCTTGAGAATTTAAGTTTAATATTAAACGTTTTCGGTAGGATGAAGTAGGCTGGGCCTGGATGGGAGGTGGGGGGGGTGGGGCTAAAATCATGATTCACGATTAGCGTTTTTTCTTCTTCTTTTTGTTGTTGTTGTTGTTGTTGTTGTTTGTTTGTTTTTGTTGTGTTTTTGGGGTTAACGTGATTCGTGATTGCAATCTTTTCATCCTGGTGATCCGTAAAAGAAGGGTTCAGCGTGAAACGCGGAGGCCAAAATAAGCTTTTTGTCATCAGTGGAAAGACACTAATTATTTCGTGAAACGTGAAAGACACTAGTCTAAATTTTAGTCAGGCCCCGACAACAGCCCCCCCCCCTCCCCCCATCCCCCCCCCCCCTCACCCCTCTTCCGCTGTTTGATTTTCCGACTAATTGAGGAATTGATGAACGCTGCTTGCAGCTGTGAAAGCGAAGATAAAAATTGTCAATCACGAGAACTGGAAAAAAAAACGCCAATCACGCATCACGATTGTAGGATATAACCACCCTTATTAAAGGTGCCTTTCCCCATACGTCCAAAGGCACACGAAGCATCTGCAAAGGTTCAATAGATATCATTTTTTGCAGTTAAGAGGCTAAACTCGATCACTCTAAAATCTGCTACTTATGACTGAAAATAAAAAAAATTACCGCTGTAGCAGTACTGTCTGAATTGTAGGTGACAAACGCTAAGTTGTTCACCGGTAGTGACGTCACATTTACTGCTCTGTCCATCACCTGACCACTGACCAATAGCAGCCAGCGAGTGTCCAACACGAGGCGTGACATGCGCGGTGGCTGTGTTGACAGAAGCGCCATCTGCTGTAATGTTTCCACTTGTAACTGTTGGCTGCCAGCAATCAGTATGTTGTCACTTTTCACCGTGTTCCACACATCAACCAAGTCTGGCACGCTGCCATTGTGGGCTCCCTCCGGAAGGGGTGGAAGAGATTTAAGTTCTAATTGCATTTGCTTCAACGTCAGCCTTGAAACAAGCCAGTTCATCACGGACTCTTCGTCTGATATAACAGCCATGTCTGTCCAGTTAAGCTTTGTTAACAGCTCCAGCATGGGCCCTACTGCATGTGTGTCTTCTAAATTGTCGTGCACGGCAATTGGCCCATAAATCGGAGAAGTAGCTAATTATTGTATCGATTTTACTTGTGAGACCGGACCTTTTGGGCGTAACCACCCTTATTAAAGGTGCCTTTCCCCATACGTCCAAAGGCACACGAAGCATCTGCAAAGGTTCAATAGATATCATTTTTTGCAGTTAAGAGGCTAAACTCGATCACTCTAAAATCTGCTACTTATGACTGAAAATAAAAAAAATTACCGCTGTAGCAGTACTGTCTGAATTGTAGGTGACAAACGCTAAGTTGTTCACCGGTAGTGACGTCACATTTACTGCTCTGTCCATCACCTGACCACTGACCAATAGCAGCCAGCGAGTGTCCAACACGAGGCGTGACATGCGCGGTGGCTGTGTTGACAGAAGCGCCATCTGCTGTAATGTTTCCACTTGTAACTGTTGGCTGCCAGCAATCAGTATGTTGTCACTTTTCACCGTGTTCCACACATCAACCAAGTCTGGCACGCTGCCATTGTGGGCTCCCTCCGGAAGGGGTGGAAGAGATTTAAGTTCTAATTGCATTTGCTTCAACGTCAGCCTTGAAACAAGCCAGTTCATCACGGACTCTTCGTCTGATATAACAGCCATGTCTGTCCAGTTAAGCTTTGTTAACAGCTCCAGCATGGGCCCTACTGCATGTGTGTCTTCTAAATTGTCGTGCACGGCAATTGGCCCATAAATCGGAGAAGTAGCTAAAGACACCCACGACACAAACCCGCTCCATACTATCAGATGCAAAGGTATCGGATGCTTACACATTATTTTTGCAGTGTGGAGGTTATAACAAAGCTGTCATTGGTAGTTGTATGCTTTCATTGCTTTATCTTCAAGCACTGCGGCATCGAGAGAGATCGCGAGAGTTTTGCACTTCAACGTTTAACAAGCTAGACGCTGCTGTTCCAAGTAGCATGATCTTCTGTATCCATCCAACATTTATAGATGCCCGCTTGACCGCAATTACCCCCGAGTGCGTCTTACAACCCAGTCGTTAGCGTGTTTATTCAGTAAACGACTCACTTTGTTGTCATCGGCCGCCGTTGGCCCGCGCACGGTGGCCTTTTGCGCTTTGGGAAATAATTGCTAGAAACGGTTGCTGCAACCAAGTTTACAAACAGCAAATCTCCGAGAAGATATAATTGTCTTAAACTTTGCTATTCATTTTTCAAACTGCACGCGACCATATCGTTTATTTTCAAATTACATACTTGTCGCGACGGAAATCTTCTTTAAATATTACACCGACACACTGAATCCTTCGAAATATCAATATTGGGAGTTTCCATCTGAGACGTATAAGCCCGGAAGCGATGATAGTTCAAGGGTTATGCCAGAATAGCTATTCTGGCGCCACCTTTGGCCTCTCATGGTCGATCTATTTCCTGTTGTAGTGTCAATGCTGAATGGGTTAAAATGGTCACTAAGGAAAACATACCCCCGCCCCACGCCACGTATTACTTTCGTATTAGTGTGTAGGTCTGTGAAGTTAAACTTTGCGCCTAGAAGCCGCAAGATTAAAAAAAAAAAAAAACAGAGCGCGCGTATTTCTTGATAATAACATGTCCCTGTACAGTATTTACGAACCCTGTGTTTATGCACGTGTGTTCACGACACAGATGTCTGCACTGTTACAATATCCACTAACCCAAACACAGTATTAATCAATAATCATTGAATTTCCTCTAAAATGGACAGACAAAATATTGTTGTGCGAGCAACTTGTTTCACTCAGATTGTTTATACACACGCGCGCGCGCGCGCTTGCAAACACACACGCTCGCACGCACGCACGCACACACACACACACACACACACACACACACACACACACACACACACACAATGTGCGCGTACATGCAGTCAAACAACGGGAAATATATTTTTAATTGAAAGAAAACCCCACCAACAGATTATCATGTAAGATTATTACTTTATTTTCGCTTTCTCGCATAAATAAACATCGGCTATTGTGCCTCTATAAAGTACATCAGCTCGCTTCAGTATAGAAGTAAAAAGTGTGACAAATAAAAATGTATTTCATTTTGCTGGAGACACTGTTATTTCAGCATGCATGTGCATATTTACTAAACGTACACACGATGAACTGTGTTTCTCACTGAGTAATCTAATAATAATTAAGAACTCAGTAAGCAAAAGGTCATGGGGTCGAAGTCACTAAGCATACGTGTACATGCTTGTGCGCACGCAAAGATTATTTCAAACACCGACTGTTATAAAAAGGGCTAATCACGAAACATTTACTCAACGAACATTTGTTCAATTGCGTGTTCCGACGCTGTTCTTCAAATGTGCTAAGTTGGTGTTCTTTTCTTCTCATCTTTTCTTGTCATTAAATCATTCAAGGCGCCCGTTTGAATAGCCACGTATCTTTCCTATAGCGTTGCAGGCGGCAACGTTAGAGGACACTTCCGCAGCTATTGATGCGGGACGTCCTAAATGAGTTAGATGGGCCTGCTCCAGGGCTTAAAGAATAATGTATATTACAATAATGCTGCACATAAGGGCTAACTTAACCCATTTGGCCCCAAAGCCCTACAGTAAGAGATGGATCGACCATGATAATTCAAGGGTAGCGCCAGATTAGCTTGGCGCCATCAGGCGCCAAGCTAATCTGGCGCTACCCTTGAATTATCATGGTCGATCCATCTCCTGCAGCTGGTACATAGTCGTTATATGTAATATATGTAATTTAAGGAAATGCGGGGGTGAAGTTAAATGGTTTAACTTACGAAGTTTGAAAGTACGCAAAATGAAAGATCTACTCTCCGCAGGAGAGTTTTACCAACTCGAACAACAAGGGGCAGAAGAAAATCTCCGCTACTTGTGCCTATGCACACGGGATTAGAAAATAATGGCAGAACAAAATTGCTTAGCTGGGGCAAGGCCACATTGAGAACCTATCGACAAATTTTAGCAATCGAAGCACGCACAGTAGAGCCGATCGCTTTAAGCCGACCAGTGCCTGAGAAAATTTGAACAAAAGCCAGCCGCAAGAGGTATAGATCCTCATGAGCCCCCGCAGTTGCGGGGCTCATGAGGATCTATACATCTTGCTAGCTCTACTTTGAATCCATGTTCCTGGAACAGCTATGGCATCCTGGTGTTAAATCAACGAAGATTGCAGAAACACAGTCAGCGTCAGCTGGCACTGAACGGGTTAATAGTACAAGGCACAAATTCATGATTTCATACCCTGCTTGCTTAGGTCAGCCTTATTGGTATGTGCTCTAACTGGTTTTCTCCACGGCTGTAAAGTCAGCACCACCCAACTGACGAGAACACGAATAGTAACATGGTCTGACTTTTGGATTTTAGGTCTATTAACGTCAGGTATAGCAGCCATTTCTGTCCAGAGCAGCTTTGTTTCCTGCTCCTACGTACGCTGCATTGCATGCGTGTTTTCGGAATCATAAATATCGTCATGCGCAGTTTGCCCGGAAGTCGCAGGTTGATACGCGATCCATACAAGAAATTTAGCCGCAAAGGAATTTTGAAGTTTTGCTTACAGTCTTGGAAATTCTGATACTTGAAACGTGTGAAAGGTTAATAGTTGTGTGTATATGTGTGTGCATGTGTGTGTGTGTGTGTGTGTTTGTGTGTGTGTGTGTGTGTGTGTTTGCGTGTGTGTATGTGTGTGTATGTGATGGTGTGTGTGTGTATGTGTGTGTGTGTGTGTGTGTGTGTGTGTGTGTGTGTGTGTGTGTGTGTGTGTGTGTGTGTGTGTGTGTGTGTGTGTGCGCGCGCGCGCGCGCGTAGGTTTCTGCTTCTTCTTCGGTATTATTTAGACGCCCCCTCTTAATTGTTGGAGAGGGGTTGAGCCACACTGCCGTCGTGTGGTCAAAACCAGCATGTCCGCTGTTAAACACATTCTGCCCCAGGACCGAAATCCGCAAATTTTGAAGTTTCCCTCTGGAGACTGTATTACACTTCTGGAGACAGATCGAGCGTTATGGTTCAAGGGCGGTGCCAGAATAGCTTGGCGCCGAAGGGCGCCAAGCTATTCTGGCACCGCCCTGGAACTAGCACGCTCGATCCAAGTCTCGCTGTGGTGTGTCGTGGCTGAATGCGTTATACAATGAAAATGTCTTTTCTCAAAATTGGACATACTGCCATGTAACGGCAGAAGGTTTATACAGTTTCAGCTTCCAGCTGTGCGGCACCTTGCACATCATATCCGGTAAGTGTAACGCACGCAGACTCTCCCCAATCGCACGTACAGACTCACAGCACAACAGACGCATGCACCGCCACTGACTCAGACGGGCGCGTTCACGCGGTACAACTCAAACACTATTTCTCTTTATTCTATGCCCTTTTACTCTTAACAAAACAAATAACGTAAACTCAAAAGATTCTTTACACCATACACTTCTCACTACAAGCACGTCAACACCGCATACACATACACAACGTAAAAGCCAGGCTAGGTAATTGCTCTCACAATCCAACCTGTTTCACTGGTGTTATCGTTCTGTAACGTTCTGTCCTTCCACGTCTAGGTGTGTAGTTTCTCGCGTCGCACGCTTCTGAGTAGTCCCCCGTTTCTCGTACCGTGTACGTCCTCCTGACTCGCTCCCGTAGTGCAGTTTCTGATGACCCGGGTGTCTAGGCACCGGTCGCTCACTCCTCGAGTGGTGAAATGACCTCACGATAGGTCCCTCTGGCGGTAGCCTCTGTTGACTGACGTCTCGGCGTCACGTCGCTCCGCTCCACACAAGAGCTCTGTACACATCCTGACATCATAACACTTGCAACACACACACAACTGGGATAATATGAAGTACCTTACGTAACCTGGCTGATACAAATAACTCTCACACGTTCATTCACACACACGTGCTTCATAACACGAACTACTTTCGCAACACACCATAACTGTCACCGCAGTGCCAGATTAGCTTGGCGCCTGTCGGCGCCAACCTAATCTGGCACTGCCCTTGAATTATCATGATCGATCCATCTCCTGCAACTGATGCATGGTCATTAGATGACGCCTCCGAAATTTGGGAAATACGGCCGTCGGGCTGAATGAGTTAATGTACAACATTTACAGTACCTCCGAAACCTGTGTGTTCCCGAAGCAAATATCAGGCACGTCAAGAGTGTCAATATAGACTCAAACGCAGCATTAATCGATATTCATTTAATTCCTTGTGTCCCAGGTACGAAATCCCCACATTTTTTAGTTGTCCTCAGAGGACTGCATTACAATTCAGGAGACAGATTGAACGTGATAGTTAAAGGGTGGTGCCAGAATAGCTTGGCGCCTACAGGCGCCAAGCTATTCTGGCACCACCCTTTAACTATCATGGTCAATCCGTATCTTGCTGTGGTGTGTCGGGATTGATTGAGTTAATTCCTTCCGTAATAAAGAGATAACTATTCTAGTGCTAGCACGCTGTTTTGCTATTGTTCACACGCGCGCACACACACACACACACACGCGCGCGCGCGCGCGCGCGCGGGCACGAACACGCACACACACATACACATACGCGCGCGCGCGTACATACATGCAGTCAAACAAACTACAATTACAAAATGAAAACAGGAAATATTTCTTATTATTATAAGAAAAAAAAAACTGTCGACAGATTGTACATTTTTTATTCTTTTCACAAAAATAACATCGGTTATTAAGCCGTCAAATGGCGATCAGCTAGAATCAATGTAGGGGTATACAATGTGACAACAAATAAATTTACCCATAATATTTTGTTTCATATTGTCACCATATTATTTGAAAGATGGAGACATGTCAGTTTTTTTTAAAGTACGCATGGTGAAAAAAATTCTTTCTGACAGAATTCGTTCGATAATTAAACACCTAGGAAGCAAAAAGTCATTGGCAGACGTCGGACCGATGATACTTTGCACACTGGGCACAGATCTGTTACTAACACTGACAGTTATAAAAGTACTAATCGCGAACCTTTTACTTCCCGTTCAAACCTGTGTTGCGGCGTAGTTCATCTATGTTGACATTTTCATTAACCCTTTGGCTGTCGTCGGCGGTTTTCGACGTGATGATTGCCCTCAGCCAAAGGATGAACGGTGCAACGGACAAGCGATTTCATTCCGCCCAAGCATGTTCAGGTCAGCCTCAATGCTTCAGTGCATTAGCAAGCCTGGTGAAATTATCATGTCCACCGGCCGGTCAGCATCGCGTTAACGCAAGCACGAATAACTCATTCAGCTTTGACTCACTACAGCAGGAGGGTCGACCATGATAATTCAAGGGCAGTACCAGATTAGCTAGGCGCCTGTCGGCGCCAAGCTAATCTGGCACTGCCCTTGAATTATCATGGTCGATCCATCTCCTGCAACAGGTGCATAGTCGTTAGATGACGCCTCCAAAAGTTGGGAAATACGTGCGCCGGGCTGAATGAGATAAAGCGGTCTGGCCTATTGATTTTCAGGTACAGAAGGGCACGGAGGCTTACCCGTACAACCGGACTTTTTCAACACAGACAGTAGGTTTACCGTGACGAAAGATCTGTAAACAGTTTCTCCAGAGGGACGACAACTGACGCCAGGAGCAGCCCGCCGCCAGCCGCGTAGAACGGACCCTGTAGCGCTGCTAGTGTGATGGACGTCGTGGATGATTTGTCTCTTTGACAACTGTCTGTCTTTTCGATCCATTTGGAATCCATGTGGGACATGACTTCCGTGTCATGCAGTCTCAGTATTATTTTATCGATTTTACTCCTTAGATCTGACCTTTTGGCAGTGAACAAGTTAACGCACAAATGTGCACGAGCACGCGCAAATATATAACACGTAGTCATTTAAGTGCAGACTACCAGTTTCTCTTTGCTTTCTCGTCATGTACGCGTCTTACGTCATTCAAATGTGCCAACTAAATTATACATGACTCGGAAGTGTTCATAAAGTGTTCCAAAAATAAAGTGTTTCGACATTCATCTGAGTCCGAGATGGGAACCACTAGTGGTTTCTATCTTCGTGACAAGAATTTCGGAACACTTTCCAGCGGAAGACTTAGTTTCCAAACTGCGATGAGTTTAGTTACGCTCTCTCACTCTCAACCCTTTTCATTCTGATACTCTATCGCTCGATATAACTTTGACGACGATAGTTCAAGGGTGGTGCCAGAATAGCTTGGCGCCTCAGGCGGCAAGGTATTCTGGCACTACCCTTGAACTAAATTGATTGATCTGTCTTGTAATCTGCAATATAGCCTACATAGGACAATAAGCAGATTTTACAAAAATCATCCACAGTATGTTGTTACGTGTTGAGTCGTAGTGTTAGTATGATATCACACCAGACGCACGCACGTAAGGTTCTTTTAAAGAAACTTCACTCAGCTGCAACCCGTCACACGTGGCTTATGGATGTAGACCACACTGGAGTAACAGTTCCAACAATATTTTATTGCAGCGATGCGATCTTCACACAATGCATTCACAAATGCACCAACACTGATACAATGTCTCCTCTGCAGAATGTCTACACTTTGACACAATGCTTCTCTCATACAATGTACATCACCATACACTGCATAACTCCGTCACTGTCAATGAAGCACGATACCTTGCGTAGCTCTCTCAATGTCAATGTGCTTACGATACACTGCAATTATACAACTGAACAATGTACCGACGCTGTTACATCGCAATTCTACAATTGAACAATGTACACACGCGCTTCTAAACACAGTCTTATATAGTGTTATGCTTTCCAGAATAATCCAGCAACTTCGTGCAACACAACCAATCAAAATAGAATACGTGACCGAAACTCATAAATATTAATGACAAAGAATACACCAGAATGGTCTACAAAAATCTGGCTGCTATTTCCAGCCCATATTTTGGGAAATCCCGGCGCGTTATGACGTCTCACAAAAGTATGGCAGACAGTTCACGACCTTGCCCATACTTTCTGGAAATTTCACGATCTTTCGTAATACATACCGACCGGCTGCTAACTTCACGCGTACTGAAAACAACTATGAATATTTGAGCGGCTTTAATACTGTGTTGAAAAATGTTGCCTACACTTTGATGTCACATGTGAGGTCACTCGACAGAGCGCGACTTCGCTCGAATGTTCTTGTCTATTCTCAGCGAATTTACGCATCATAAAAAACGACCGCTATTCTCCGTGCGGTTTTGCTAGAAACTTCCGGTCTAAACCTAGCATATCACAACAAAGCCAATTCCGCTCTCTGCGCGAACGATAGCGAGTCTTACTAAAAGGTACGTAAATCGTAATCATGATAGCTCAAATAAATATCGAATCGTTTCCTACGATTAATGCATGCATGCTCTCACAGAACAACACAACCACAATCGTAACATATGTAATGGGTTAATCCGTTGTGGCCAAGGTCGAATCCGTAAATTCAGTTATGGCGTTGCCCTTTAAGCGCGGCATGTGTTCAGGAGACAGATGGACCATAGTAGTTTAAGATTGATTTCGTGACCAATCTTGTTACGTTCAGCCTAAGTAAATTATTACGTATTTAACTTCCGAGGAAAAAAAATAAACCGATCCAACTGCAAGAGACATGACCTTCATAAGCGCCTGCAACAGTGGGGCTTTATGAGGAGCAATGTCTCTTGTTGGCGCAACTGTGTATCCAATGATTTCAAGAATACAACCTGCGTCCAGTGGCACCAGTAAGGCTGTTTTTCACTACTAGCCGATAATACAGTATCAGCATGTACAACCGAAACACAGCTTTTTCAACACAGACAGTTTAGCGTGACGCGCCGATTTCCAAACAGTTTCTCCAGGAAAACGACAACAGACGCCAGAAGCAGTCCGCCGCCAGCCACGTAGAACGGACCCTGTAACGGTGCTAGTGTGATTGACGTCGTGGATGATTTGTCTCCATGGCAGCCATTAGTCGTTTGCATCCATTTAGAATCTAAGTACGACATAACTCCCGTGTCTTGCAGTCTCAATATTATTGTATCGATTTTACTTGTGAGACCGGACCTTTTGGGCGTAAACAGATTGTAAGACTGAAGACCTCCTATTCCAACGGATAGAAGAATGACCTCACAATGTTCCTTGGACCATCTCTGGCATTCAGGGTCAGAGCAGAAAAATGCATAATGACCTTGACGAACTCTGGACAGATGGACTTCCGGGTCATTGCTTAGTATATCCGGATCTTCCTCTGCAAACTTGATCATTTCCGCATAGACCATCCGGTGAACGTGGTCCTGCGAGCGCTTCATTTCCATCACTGCATTCGTCCCAGCCATCACGCCCCACCTAAAGTCTCCCCTCTCCATCATTCCTGCCAGCGATGTAAAGGGGGGTGGTGACGAAACGGCAAACAGGAGTGACGTCAGTTTGCTCGTGTAGCATGAAGTCAGCACAAGACTGAGCAGGAACCAGCATGAAATAAGTGCTCGCGAGGATCTATGCACCCAGTTGCCCGGCGTTGATTCACCAAGGGGACAACCAGTCAGATATTCCACGATATCCAGACAGCGCGGTGGGTTATGCTGGCCGTAAACTATGTCTGACCTGTTCACGTGCAAGCTGACGCCACTCCTTGTCTCTATGTACTTGTGTGACTTCGTCAGGAGTGTATGTTGTGTGTACCTGCTGCTTAACCTGTATATACTTAGAAGCATAAGCACACAACACACAAACGTGACGGCCACACACAAATACACCTGCCAGGCAAAAGGCTTCAGAAAAGCCTTCCACAGACAGAAATCCAGATCATCTTTTCTTGCCAGGACGGTCATAGAAGAAAATCCAAGAGGTGAAGTCCAGTCAGCTACAGTCCCACGTTCTGGTGTGGGGGTCATTGGCATGCAAACAAGATCAACTTCTTGTCTGTGTATCAGTCCCACCAGCCCTGACCACTTTCCCTCGCGAATGTCTCCAAACTGGCCGTCTGGGGGCACCACGAGCTCGTAAGTAAAGTTGAGAGACTGCGCCATGATGTCGAGCAAGTCCACATATAGTCCAGTGTACGTAGTTTCATTTGTAGTTTTGCTGTAGTGCCCAATCACATACTTAGCCCCAGGTAGAACGCCGACACGCAGGGATCGTCCATTGAGTCCGTACTGAGAGTTAGGATAAAGTACAGACTCAAAACTGTCAGTGCCTTTTACTCGCCTTACGTCCACATCTGCTGGTTCTCGGGCATTTCCTGATATCCACACCAACGTCTGTACGTCTGTTATCTCCAATGCCATCTGCGGTAGATGTGTCGACCGTCATAGTTCAAGGAAAGTGCCGGACTTGTTGGCGTGTCTGCTGGCGCCCATCTAATAAGCACTAACCTCCAGTAAATCCATATAATAAAACCTGCATTTAGCGATAAGTGGACCAGAGCTAAACTGTGTGTCACATCCGGATACGCGGCTTTAAGTCTCGTATCGCCGCTGCTTGTCTCGAATGTGTTAACGGCCGGAACGCAGTTACCATAGGCAGGGGTCATTATCATCTGTGCCTTTTGCCAGCAGCTTTAGTTATTTCAAGGCATACCGCACCAATAGCTGCGAAAGTGTCGTGTAGCGTTGCCGCCAAAAAGTCTATGCGAAACTTTCTTTTGAATTTTTCGGTGCTGAGCCACACCATAGTAGGGGACAAGCCCCGTTATTGGAACGCGCAAATTAGACTGTTCAAAACGATGATCTTGAGAACGAAACGTGCTACATTTGTTATACAGGACAAATTCTGACAATAAAAGATGATCTACTCATGAAAAGATTAAAAGCTGCAATGGTATTCTTATCGCTTGAAGAATAATGTCGGGATGACCTGATTCTGGTGTTGTATTTACCGCAATTCAACAGTATTCATAGCTAATGTATTGTGCGATTTAATTATATGTTTTAGACGAGGAATGATGGTCACATAGTCACATTTAAATGGATGTACCCTCTCACTTTTATAATACGCATACCCCTACTTTCTTTCAGCCCGATGCTGAACTGAAGATTTAATTAATGTTACAATGTCGCTGATGAGATTTTCCACCCTTAATCAAACTTCTTGAACATAAGTTTAATATTAAACGTTTTCGGTAAAAAAAAGTAGGCTGGGCCTGTATGAGGGAGGGGGGCACCGTAAAATCATGATTTTTTGGGGTTTTTGGGTGGGGGAGGAGGGAGCGGAGGGTTGGTTAACGTGATTTGTGATTGCAATTTTTTCATCCTGGTGATCCATAAAAGAAGGGGTCGGCGTGAAACGCGGAGGCCAAAATAAGCTTTTTGTCATCTTTGGAAACACACTAATTATTTCGTGAAACGTGAAAGGCGTTGTCTAACTAGTCTAAATTTCTGTCAGATTCCGCCCCACCCCCACCCCACCCCCAAACCCATCCCCCCCCCCCACCCCACCCCACCCCCCCACCCCACCCCACCCCCACCCCCACCCCCTTTCCGGTTTTTGATTTTCCGGCTAATTGAGGAATTCAGGAATGTTGCTTGCTGCTGTGAAAGCGAAGATGAAAATTTGAAATCGCGAGAAGCAAAAAAATAAGCCAGTCACGCATAACGATTGAAGGGTATAACCACCCTTATACCACAGGCACACGAAGCATAGAGCCTGCAAAGTTCCATAGACATCATTTTTTCAGTGAAGAGGTTGAACTCGATCACTCTAAATGTGATACGTATGATTCTGAAAATAAAAGAACTACCGCTGTAGCAGTACTGTCCGAATCGTAGGTGACAAATGCCAAGTTGTTCACCGGTAGTGACGTCACATTTGCTGCTCTGTCCATCACCTGACCACTGACCAATAGCATCCAGCGAGTGTCCAACACGAGGTCTGACATGCGCGGTGACTGTGTTTGACAGCAGCGCCATCTGCTGTAATGTTTCTACTTGTAACTGGTGACTGCCAGCAATCAGTATGTTGTCACTTTTCACCGTGTTCCACAAATCAATCAAGTCTGGCACGCTGCCATTGTGGGCTCCCTCCATCATGAGTGGACGAGATTTAAGTTCTAATTGCATTGTCTTCAACGTCAGCCTTGAAACAAGCCAGTTCATCACGGACTCTTTGTCTGACGTAACAGCCATGTCTGTCCACTTCAGTTTTGTTAAGAGCTCCAACGTAAGCCCCAGTTCAAGCGTGTCTTCTAAATAATAAACAGCATCATGCACAACTGAACCGAAAGTCGATAAAGATGACACAGACATCCACGGTACACACCCGCTCCATACAAGCAGCCGCAAAGGAACCGTAGTACATGTATAACACATGTTGTTGCGGTGTCTGGTAGTAGTTAAAATAGATCGAGTCGTGGAACGATATAGCACCGGCTTTAGCTTTAACCCGTTCAATGCCGAGAAAATTTAAAGACCACCCAACTGCAAGAGGTAAGATTCTCAGGAGCCCCCGCAGTTGCGGGGGCTTATAAAGATCTATGCCTCTTGCTGACACCATGACAGCTAGAGTTGTGGCTGTTCAATTGACAAAGATTGCAAAATTACAGTCAGCGTTAGTTGGCATGAACGGATTAAACCCTGTTGCGCGTGGCAGTCACGCACCGGTCTCTGAGATTACAAAAGCTTTAGGCTTCAAGTCAATCCTGTACGTTCACAGTGGCTGGTAACACAGTCCCTTGCATCCGTCGATCATTTTATACATCTCTTATTAATTTTTGTCCACACTTACCTCCATCTCATCGTACAGTCAAGCAGTTCTTCTGTGTAGCTGAATCGAGCTACGCATTGGTTAACGTTATCCTGTCAACAACTCATTGCTTGAAAGTGGCGCATCTGAGTTTGCAAACAGAGATGAACTCCTTATAGAAATCTTCAAATGAATATAATATTCTCAAACTTTGCTGTTCATATGTTTACTGAACACAAGCATTTCTTATTTTAAAATTCCCTTCTTGTTTGTTGCGAGCATCTCATAACACTGGTAAAATATTGCATTAATACGCTGAACCTCTAAAGTGATTGGCATTTTTAAAAATGTGGGAATTTCACATTTAGACATAACATGTCAAGAGGCAAATCCACCATAATAGTTCAAGGGTAGTACCAGAATAACTTGGCGCCTGGAGGCGCCAAGCTATTCTGACCACACCCTTGAACCATTACGGTCCATCCGTCTCCTGTTGTAGTGTCAGGGCTGAATGAGTTAACTGAATCGAGCCGTGCCGCCTCCGGACACGCGGCATAAGCCACATATCCGGAGGCAGCACGTCTCGAATGAGTTAAAATGGTCGCATGGCCAACATACACCCCCCCCCCCCTCCTTTCACCCTCTCCCCCGCCCTCCGTCCCTAAACAGCCCACCCTCCTCGAACTCAACAATATACTGAGGCTGACCTGTACTATCAGACTTTTTCAGCAAGTACAGTTCAGCGTGAAGAACCGATTTCCAAACAGTTTCTCCGGAAGAACGACAACTGACGCCAGGAGCCATGTAGAACGGACCCTGCAGCGCTGCTAGTGTCATGGACGCCGAGGATGATTTGTCTCCATTGCAACCATCTGACCTTTGGATCCATTTGAAAATCAGGTGGGACATATCTCCGTGTCTTGCAGTCTCAATATTACTTTATCGATTTTACTCGTGAGACCGGACTGTTTGGGCGTAAACAAATTGTAAGACTGAAGACAGCCTATTCCAGCTGGTAGAAGCGTAACGTCACATAACTCTTTGGTCCATCTTTCGAATTCAGGGGAGAAGCCGAAATATGCGTAATGACCTTGACGGACTCGGGATAGATGGACCCCGGGTCAAGGCTTAGTATATCCGGATCTTCGTCAGCAAATTTGATCATTTTTGTATAGACTATTATGTGAACAGGCTCCTGTGTGCGTCTCATTTCTATCATTTCGCTGGTGCCACCGATCACGCCCCATCTCAAGTCTTCCACTCTCCATCATTTCCGCCAGCGATGAAGCATGGACGTCAACACAAAACTTAGCAGAAACCAGCCGGCAATGAGAGTTCGCGAGGATACATGAACCCAAGCGCCCGGCTTGGATGCGCCGAGGGGACAACCAGTCAGATATTCCACGATATCTAAACATCGCAGTGGGTTCTTATGCTGGCCATATACTGTGTCTGCCCTGCTCACGTGTAAGCTGACGCCATCCCTGGTCTCTGTGTATTTGAGTGTCTCCGTCGCATATGCGTGCTCCGTGTATATTCCGTTCAACCTGTTTAGACTGAGAAGCATAAGCACACAACACACAAACGTGACGGCAACACACAAATGCAGCCGCCAGGTAAAAGGTGTTACGAAAGTCCTCCACAGATAGAAATCCAGGTCGTCTTTTCGTGCGAGGACGGTCATATGAAAAAAAAAACCAGAGGTGCAGTCCAGCCGGTCAGCTACAGTCCCACGTTGTGGTGTGGGGGTCAGTAGCGTGATGACAAAATCAACTTCCTGTCTTTGTAGCAGTCCTACCAGCCCTGTACACTTCCCTTCGCGAATGTCTCCAAACTGGCCGTCAGTCGGCGCCACGACCCACGACCTCGTAAGTAAAGTCAAGAGACTGCGACAGGATATCGAGAAGGTCTATATATAATCCAGTGTACTTAGTTTCATTTTTAGTTTCGTTGCAGTGACTAATCACATACTGACCCCATGGTAGAACGCCCACACGCAAGGATTGTCCATTGAGTCCGTACTGAGAGTTAGGGTAAAGTAAGACTTCAAGCTGTCAATGTCTGGTATTCCAGTTACGTCTACGGCAGCCGTCACCCTGACAGTTCCTGATACCCACACCAACGTCTTTACTTCTGTCATCTCCAGAACCATCTGCAGCAGACTATCGGCCGCCATAGCTCAAGGAAAGTGCCGAATTTGTTGGCATTTCCCCTGGCGCCGATCTAATCAGTCACAAACCTCTAGACGTCAAGTTAGTCATACGCACTAGCTGTAAATCCATAAACGGCAAATAAAAGGTTTCTTTTTGAAAGAGAAACAAAACGTTGCCGCTCCGATGTCAAACGATCTATTTTGACCCGTTAAAACACGTGAGAAACAGATTTGATCAACACACCTTCAGAGTTAATACATCAATGGATGTTTTCAATAAGTGTTTACTGTGGGGCTCATGAGAGTTTGTGTCTCGTGCAGCTGGGTGGCTTTCGCCCTAGCCCAACAGTTAAGGAGTTAATCATATAATGTATAATGATGAATTGCAAGTGCTAAAATAAGGAAATCAACGTTGAGTAGACGATTCTCTCCCGTACCCCCCCCCCCCCCCCCCCCCCCCGCTCCTCTCCCCACCCCCGCCCTCAAGGCCATTGTTTTAAATGCTACTATCAAAGTCCCTTTTCCCGCTTTTGTGAGAAGGATAAAGAGGTTATCACAAACTCTTGGCGCGCCGATCCTCTCTTCCTCCCACCCCCCACCCCCCACCCACCCACTCCCGCTTTTTATTTTTCGGCCACCGGGAAGCAAAGTTTGGCGTCGGGAGGACTTTTGTGTCAGGTTGAAGATCCCAAACAAGACGTTCGACACCCCCCTCACCCCACTACCTCCGCCCCCCGGAAGGTACCTTATCCGCACCTCTCGCCAGCGGCTTCAGTAACATCTGTAGAGGAAAGGCCCCTTTTTCTAGCCTTTTATACGGACTGATATATTTTTCGTGTTCTGTTTTCAAAACTTAAAACGCAAGTTATCTGAAAGTATCATGAGAAACCATTTCTACTGAACAAATATTATTAATAATTGCTTTGGATTTTGTATTGAATAAAATCAATTTGTGAAAAGTGGTCCTCGTATAGGCCAAACAAACCACTGCATGGTCAATGTTTTGTGCCCCTTATAAGAGTACGTAAGGGAGCTTGCTGGATATTTTAGCCGGCCTTTCCCGTATGCCTCAGACAGACGAGGAAGAGAGTCTGCAATGGTTCCAGCGACATCTTGTTAACAGTGAAGAAGCTGAAAATCTCTAAAATCTGTTTCATATGACTGACAGTAAATGAGTTACCGCTGTAACAGAACTGTCCGAACCGTAGACGATAAATGCCAAGTTGTTCACCGGTAGTGACGTCACATTTACTGCTCTGTCCATCACCTGACCACTGACCAATAGCAGCCAGTGAGTGTCCAGTACGAGGCGTGACATGCACGGTGACTGTGTTGACAGAAGCGCCATCTGCTGTAATGTTTCCACTTGTAACTGTTGGCTGCCAGCAATCAGTATGTTGTCACTTTTCACCGTGTTCCACACATCAACCAAGTCTGGCACGCTGCCATTGTGGGTTCCCTCCAGAAGGAGTGGAAGAGCTTTAAGTTCTAATTGTATTGACTTCAACGTCAGCCTTGTAACAAGCCAGTTCATCACGGACTCTTCGTCTGATATAATAGCCATATTGGTCCAGTTCAGCTTTGTTAACAAATTCAAGGTACGCAATCTTGCCAGTGTGTCTTCTAGTTCATAAAGATCGTTATGTCTATGCACAGCTGGCCTGGAAATCGGAGAAGTTGCTGCAGACACCCACGACACAAACCCGATCCACACAGACAGCTGCAAATGCACCGCAGAAACACACATTCCGCCTGCAGTGTGTAAGTTAGAACTCAGTTGTGGGCTTTCCGTTTAGGTTTTAAGCTGTGTGGCACCTTGGGCGTCACAGCCGAGTAATCACGAGAGATCTAACATTCACACCTATGCTATACTTTCAACAAACCAGACGGTACTGTTCAAAACACGATCTCCTGCATCCATCCAATATTTATAGATGTGTTTAACCACAGATACCTACATTTTTTTAAAATTTTACACTCAGTACTTCAGCGTCTTTAACCCTTCGCGTGTCGGTAGCGGTTTTAGTCGCGATGATTCCTGAAGGAATCATCGTGACTAAAACCGCTAATGACACAGGAAGGGTTAAAGGGAGATCTACGCAGAACTTCTGTAAACGACCCACCTCGTGTTCTGGTACCGAAACTATTGCTGGACACTGATTATCTCCGTTTGCAAATAAATTACAAATATTTGCAAATGTTTACAGAAATCTTCAAATAAATTCTAATTGTCTCAAACTTTGCTCTCCCTTTGTTTAAACTTCTTTTTTTCGAGATTCCTCAGTTGTTTGTTGCGAAAGAAATCTCATAATACTGTCCAAACATGTCATTATATACAAATACTGTCCAAACATGTCATTATATACAAATACTGTCCAAACATGTCATTAACGTACTGAGGTCTTTAACCAATAAATCGACATTAAAATATGGTACTTTCATTCCTAGACATACCGTATCAGCAGACAAAAATACATTGATATTTCGAGGGTAGTGCCAGAATAGCTTGGCGCCTGTAGAGCCAAACTATTCTGGCACGACCCATTAAACTATCATTCGATCCATCTCCTGTTGTAATGTCAGGGTTGAATGGGTAAAAAAGGTCACCCTGGCCAACATACCCCTGATCCCTCGAACACAAGCATTTCTTTCATATTTGTGTGCTGGTCTGTGATTTTGAACCTTACGGTTCGAGACCGTCCGATCCATAAAAAACAGTCCAGCACACATTTTTTTAATGTATAACAAATGTAATATATACACAATTTGCGTGCGCTCACGAAGCAAATGTTAGGGATGTTACGAGTGTCAATAAAAATTGATGAACTCTAACGGTAATTAATCGCCATTTGTGTATTTTTTTCCGTCCAAAATTGAAGGAAAGTATTCGTATGCAAACAAGATAAATTGTTCACACACACACACACACACACACATACACACACACACACACACACACACACACACACACACACACACACACACACACATTGTTGCATGCAAGCGCGTACGTGTAGTCAAACAAACGCAACAACAAAATAAAAAAATGGGAAATTTGCTTTAACTAGAAGTAGAAAATACCGACCCGAATTTCATGTATACATCGGGTATTATGCCTTTCTAGGTTAGATCAGCTTGAATCAATGTAGGCGTATAGAATATAACAAAATTATTTTATTTCAATATTTAACCATAATATTTTGACGGGATGGAGTCAGTGTTGTTTCGGCATGTGCATATTTTCTAAAAGTACATGTAACAGAATAAAAATGAAAAAATAATTAAACACATGTGAAGCAAAAGGCCACTGGGCAGACGTCCGCCCGATGGCCCATTGTTCAATACGCACACATCTATTGTACAAGCAATGACAGTTATAAAAAGTGCTAATCACGAAACATCTCTTTACATTATCCTTTCAAGCATGTGTTCAAACAGATGTGGCCAATGGATTGTTTTGTTTCTTCTCATTATCTGATTATGGCACAAGTATTTTTACGCCCAGGTATGCTTCAGTATTAACCCCTTCCCTGCTAACGGACGTATACTGTATCTGAAATCTGTATTCACTGAACTACCAAACGCCTCAAACGTCCAGAGAATACGGATACACATTGGTCTCAGCAAGAGGCATAAATCCTCATGAGCCCCCGCGGTCGCGGGGGCTCATGAGGATCTATGCCTCTTGCAGTTGGATCGACGTTCACTTTTTCTCGTCAGTGACGGGTTAAGTGCATCAACTGTTGTGTCTACTAAATATAAAAACATCACATAAACGCGAACGCGCTCTGTCCTTCGGTCTTGTACGTACAACAATATAGTGAGGCTCGCCTGTTCTGCCGGACTTTTTCAACACAGGAAGTTTAGTGTGACGTGCCGATTTGCAAGCAGTTTCTCCAAAAGAACGACAACTGACGCCAGGAGCAGTCCGCCGCCAGACGCGTAGAACGGACCCTGTAGCGCTGCTAGTGTGATGGATGTCGTGGATGATTTGTCTCCATGGCAACCGTCTGACTCTGGAGTCCATTTGGAATCCAGGTAGGACATAACTCCAGTATTCTGCAGTCTCAAAATTATTTCATCAATTTTTGTGATGAGACCTGACCTTTTGGGCGTAAACAGATTGTAAGACTGAAGACCGCCTATCCCAGCTGGTAGAACAGTGACGTCACACGACTCTTTGGCCCATCTCTTGAATTCAGGAGCGGATGTGAAATATGCATATAGACCTTGACGCACTCTGGACAGATGGACTTCTGGATTATTGCTTAGTATATCTGGATCTTCTTCAGCAAACTTCATCATTTGTGTATAGACCTTGAGGTGAACAGGGTCCTGTGAGCGTCTGATTTCCGTCACAGTGCTGCCTCCACCAACAGCTCCCCACCTAAAGTCTCCCCTCTCAATCATGCCCGCCAGCGAGGTAAACGGGGGTGGTGACGACACGGTAACCAAAAACGACGTCAGCTTGCTTGTGTAGCATGACGTCAACACAAGAGTTAGCAGGAACCAGCAGGCAATGAGCGCTCGCGAGGATCCATGCACCCAGTCCCCCGGCGTTGATTCACCAAGAGGACAACCAGTCAGATATTCCACGATGTCCAGACAGCGCGGTGGGTTATGCTGGCTATGTACGGTGTCTGACCTGCTCACGTGCAAGCTGACGGGCCTCCGTGTCTCCGTGTATTTGTGTCTTGCCGTCAGGTGTGTGTGTTGTGTGTGCATGCCGCTCAACCTGCTTAGACTAAGAAGGATAAGCACACAGCATACAAACGTGACGGCGAAACACAAATACACCTGCCAGGTGAAAGGAGTTACGAAAGCCTTCCACAGATAGAAATCCAGATCGTCTTTTCGTGCGAGAACGTTGACAGAAGTAAAACCAATAGGTGAAGTCCAGTCAACCACAGTCCCGCGTTCTGGTGTGGGAGTCATTGGCATGCAAACAAGATCAACTTCTTGTCTGTGTATCAGTCCTACCAACCCTGTCCACTTCCCCTCGCGAATGTCTCCATACTGGCCGTCTGGGGGCACCACGACCTCGTAAGTGAAGTTCATAGACTGCGCCAGGACGTCGAGGAGATCCACATATAGTCCACTGTACCTTGTTTCGTTTTTAGTTTTGCTGTAGTGCCCAATCACATACTGAATCCCTGGCAGAACACCGACACGCAGGGATCGCCCATTGAGTCCGTCCTGAAAGTTAGGGTAAAGTACAGACTTCAAGTTTTCTGTGCCTTGTGCTCGCCTTACGTCCACAGCTTCTGTCAGTCTGACAGTTCCTGATGCCCACACCAACGTCTTTACTTCCGTCATCTCCAGAGCCATCTGCAACAGATGTATCAACCCTCATACCTCAAGGCCGAAAGTGCGTGACGGGTTGGCGAGTCTCTTGGCGCCAGTCTAATCATGCGCTATACTGCAGACTCCAAGTTAGTCAGATACTTGTGCTAACGCGGTAAATCCATATCAGGTGACCTGCATTTAGTGCTTAGAGCCCAATGCTAAACTGTGCGCCACATAGTTCTAACCCCTTAACTCATTCGAGACGTCCCGCATCCGGATACGCGGCTTTAAGCCGCGTATCCGGATTCGGCACGTCACGTCTGTTAACTACCGAAATTCATCGAGCAACTTCCAGAACGCTAGGGGGATGTGTGTGCATGTGTGTGGGGGGAGGGGGGAGGGGGCTCACTACAATCTGCGCCTCTTGCAAACTCTTTATTTACCGTTTGCTTGGGGTGAATCGTTATCGTCGTTAGTTACATCGAAACAATTCTCCACTTAGAAGATGTGATGTGTTTATCTCTGCCGCACAGTGTCTAGGGAGGAACACTCAGCTCGTGGTACAAGACTGCTTCTCAGATATTTTTCTTGTTCTTCCCGTAGACAGCCTTTTCAAGAGGGTCTTTTACCACACACAAAATTATGTTCTAGTATATGGCCTCATTTTGCTGCGAAGCGACGTAAATGTTTTCTTCTTTAATTGGAATATGTTACCTGAGTGGCCTGCTGGATAAAATGGCTGGGGGTATCAAATCCGTTTAGTTTTGATTAGTAGTGCCCAATCACAAATTGAGCCCCTGGTAGTGTAACGACGAAAACGATTCAGCCCAAGCAAGTGATCTGGCACATGGAGACTTTGCTCCATCATCTCTACAGTGGACGAGCCAGTAAGCAAAGGTCCTAGGACACACGATGGCCGCAGCCGGCCCCCGCACGGCTGTGCGCGGGCCGTCTACGGCCGTCGTGGGCCCAAAGACGTGTTGATACTGGTGTGGCCATTCTGGGAGCGTGAGGATCAAAAACGTCAATGCGACATTTTGGAATCATCGGAAACACTTTATTGTTTCCGATGATCAAAAAATGTCGCATTTCTTTTGTTTGTCAGTACAGTAGACAGGCAGACTAAATCACGTACTCCACGATGATTTCATACATCATGTTTAGCAGCGAAGAGGATAAGCACGATCGCTATAAAATCTGCCGTATATGTCTCTGGAAGTTAAGGAGTTACCGCTGTAAAAGTACTGTCCGAATCGTGGACGATAAACGTCAGGTTGTTCACCGGTAGTGACGTCGCATTTACTGCTCTGTCCATCACCAGACCAATGACCAATAGCAGTCAGCGAGTATCCAACACGAGGGGTGACATGCGCGGTGACTGTATTGACAGGAACGCCATCTGCTGTAATGTTTCCACTTGTAACTGTTGGCTGCCAGCAATCAGTACGTTGTCGCTTTTCACCGTGTTCCACACATCAACCATGTCTGGTACGCTGCCATTTGGGGCTCCCTCCAAAAGGGGTTAAAGAGATTTAAGTTCTAATTGTATTGACTTCAACGTCAGCTTTGCAACAATCCAGTTTATCACGGACTCGTCGTCTGATATAACAGCCATGTCTTTCCAGTTCAGCTTTGTTACCAGCTCCAACCTATGCCCTATTGCATGCGTGTCTTCAAAAATATATGCATCGTCATACACAACTGGCCCAGAAATCGGTGAAGTTGCTACGAAAACAAACGACATACACCAGTTCCATACAAGCAGCTGCAAAGGCACCGCAGTATCACACAGGAAGCTTAAACAAAGCTGATCCTAGCAGAGGTAGTCTTGCACAGTTTCACCTCCAATCAATGCGGCACCTTGGGACTAAAATCAAGACCCAGTGAGCAAAGGTCCTCGGGCTCACGACGGCAGCAGTGGGCCCGAGCACGGCCGTACGCGGGCCCACTGCAGACGTCGTGGGCCCGAAGTCGTTTTGCTACTGGCGGAAGAACTCTAATATTCAAACCCTTGCTGTACGTTCAACTAACCAGACGCTGCTGTTCAAAATAGCATGATCTCCTCCATCCATCAAAAATTTTATACATCTGTCTTTGACCTCAATTTTCTCTTAAAACCAGTCTGATGTACGTTCACGTTTGAGAAAAAGCGAGATGTTCATTGTAACACAATAAAAACCCGCTTTCTCTAAAAAGAATGCTATTCTGACTTTAACAAATAACAACAGCAGTACTCAGCGTCAATAACTGGAGATCTCCATATTTGGAAAAAGCTTATTTCTTGTCCTGTCAACAAATCATGGCTTGAAACTGGCGCATTTAAGTTTGCAAAGAGCAAATAAACATACTTATCACTAAATTTGCTATCCGTATTTGTGGCTGTTCACGACAATGTCTTTGATTTTGAGATCCCGTACTTGTTTTGCGTGAAGTAATCTCACATTACAATAACACATTAAATCTCAAAATGTCTATGTTAAAAAGATGTTGGAGTTTCACTCTTTGACGTATAAAGAGACAAATCCACCATGATAGTTAAAAGGTAGTGCCAGAATAGCTATTCTGGCACCACCTTTTACCAACCATGGTCTATCCATTCCTGTTGTATTGCCACGGCTGAATGGGTTAAATTGGTCACCCTGGCTAACATAACTGTGCAATACATAACACGCCTCCCACCACCACTACCGTCCCCATCCCCTCGTCCACGTACATCACTTTTGTGTTTGTGTGGTGGTCTGTGATTTTTCGACCTTGCAGCTACAGGCCGTAAGGTTCAGCACACATTTATTGAGCACAATAATTACATTTTTAAACTATATTTACAACGCCCGTGTCGCGCAAATATGAAAAATTACGATTATTGGCAAAACTCTAAGTCAAACGTGGGATTAATCTACGTTTTCTTTTAAACCCGTCGAAAAATAAACAGTAAAATACTCAAATGCAAGCAGTTTGTTTCATTATGAAAAGATTATTTAAATACGCTTACACACGCACACGCGCGCGCGTGCGCGCACACACACACACACACACACACACACACACAAACACATACAAACACACACACACACACAAACACACAAATAAACATGCAAGCGCATCCACACTGAATATAGTTTATTGATTTACTTACCCCGTTTTGAAAGAATCGGCATCGGCTATTTTGCCGTTAAAAAGCACATCAGCTTGAATCAATGTCAACCTGTATAAGATTCCAGATTCAAAATACCGTTGTTTATCATATTGACAATTCCCAGCAGAGCGTGATGGGATGATGACACTGCCGGTTGTTCAAAGCACGCGCATATTTGTTAAAAATACACTCGCCAACTTTGTTTTTGACAAAATAATATGAAAGATAGTTCAGCACATACGAAGCAAATGACCATGGGGCCGACGTTGGCTCACTGGGAACACGTGCATATGCACATGCGCAGGTACAAATCTATTACAAACACTGATAGTTATAAAAGGTTCTTATCACGAACATCTCTTTACTGTCGGTTAAAATCAGTGTTCCGGCGATGTTCAACAGATGTGCCGCGTGATACTGGCATTAATGGGTTAACTCATTCGAGACGAACGGCATCCGGATACGCGGCTTCATCTGCGTATCCGGATGCCGTTCGTCTCGAATGAGTTCATAGTTTGCAATATCTCTGTAAACATATTCTTAGTACAGTCTTCTAATAATGCTGGACAAAACGGGCTAACTTACTTAGTTTGAATGTCCTTAATGAAAATTGTTTCTGCTCTTCTTTTCCTTTAAACGTAGGAGAGATCCACCGACTCGCGCAAAGGGCATCAGAATTCCTCTGCCACGTGTTCCTACTCACATAGAATTGTGAAAAGAAAAGTAGAGAAGTCTTAGCTGAGGCAAAGACAAGTTTGATAACCCGTCGTATCGGCTAATTTTAGTAATTAAGGGAGCAGAATGCTTTATAATTTCACACATTATTTCTTACCATCTTGACCGAAAAAGTGACTGCCGAGTGTGTATATAAGCACAGAAAAAAAAGACCAAACAGAGAAAGAAACACGTTTAGAAAGGACAATTACAACGCATACATTGTGTTGTAACTGTCTTTTCTAAAAGTGTTTCTTTCTTTGTTGAGATTTTCTTTGTTCGAGTCATACTCAGTATTAAGTGCACCAGATTGTTTTCCTCTACTAGCCTGTACAAAACATGTTAATTCATTCCAGATGTAAGACATACGGATACGCGGCAGTTGCCGCGTATCCGTATGTCTTATATTTGGAATGAGTTAACTTGAACGCGGTCTGACCTGGGTTTGTTTGTTTTTTGGTTTTTAGGTGCAGCAGTATACTGAGCCTCACGTGTAGGCCACCACCAGGACTTTTCAGCGTGACGTGCAGATTTCCAAACAGTTTCTCCACGAGAACGACAACTGAAGCCAGGAGCAGTCTGCCGCCAGCCGCGTAGAACGGACCCTGCTAGTGTGGTGGACGTCGCGGGTGATTTGCCTCCCCTCCATGAATCCATCTGGAATCCAGGTAGGTCTTGCAGTCTTAATTTTTTTATACGAATCGCATGGCATTTTGTGGGTTGGATTACACATGTTCGATTTACCTAGCAACCTGCGATTTACCTAGCAACAAAAATATGGACCGACGACCGAACATGAGCACATGCTGAAGTGAAGGTGTGACGTAACATGACCTGTGCATATTGAAATGACGCATGTATAGAGCAGGGAAGTGCGTCGTTTCAACTTTAATATTAGAGTTTGACGTCAGATATGTGCTTCTTGTTGTCACTAGTAAAAGAAAGTAGTAGGCGGCACTCCCGTACTAGTTTTTTCGTGAAATAAAAACACATATCACACTGAGCAAACCCATTGAGCAAAAAAAGTCGACATGAAAGAAATATTAAAGCTTTATTTTTTACCTATCAGGAGGCAAATCCATCACGGGAGTTCAAGGGTGGTGACAGAATAGCTTGGCGCCAATATTATCCTAGCTATTCTGGCACCACCCTTTATTTATCATGGTCGAATCATGCCGTGCCTGTGCTGAGTGGATTAAAATGCTCACCTTGACCAACAATATACCCTATCCCCCCCCCCCCCCCAACTGTGCACCAACTGTTTTTCTTCACTAGCCTATAAAGTCAGCATCGCCGATTGCGAACACGAATAACGCGGTCTGATTTTTTGATTGTAGGTACATTAATGTAATGATCGAGGATCACCTGTGCCACCGGTCTTTTTCAACACAGACATTCCAGCGTGGCGTGCCTATTTCAAACAGTTTCTCAAGGAGAACGACAACTGACGCCAGTAGCAGTCCTCCGCCAGCCATGTAGAACGGGCCCTGTAGCGCTGCTAGTGTGATTGACGTCGTGGATGATTTGTCTCCATAGCAGCTGTCTGTCGCTTGGATCCATTTGGAATCCAGGTAGGCCATAACTCCAGTGTCTTGCAGTCTCAATATTATTTTATCGATTTTAACTCTAAGACCTGAGTGTTTTGGCGTAAACAAATTGAAAGACTCAAGACCACCTATTCCAGCTGGTAGAGAGGTAACGTCACACCACACTTTGGGCCATCTCTGGAATTCAGGGGACGATCCGAAAAATGCATACTGACCTTGACGGACTCTGTACAGATGGACTTGCTCGTCGTGGCTTATGATATTAGGGTCTTCCTCAGCAAATTTCATCATTTTTATATACACCATTCGGTGAACACGATCCTGTGAGCGCCTCATGTCCATCACATTGCTGGTCCCACCGACCATGCCCCATCTGAAGTCCCCCCTCTCCATCATTCCAGCCAACGATGTAAACGGGGCTGGTGACGACATGGTAACCAGAAATGAAGCCAGCTTACTCGTATAGCATGACGTCAACACAAGACTTAGCAGGAACCAGCAGGCAATGAGTGCTCGCGAGGATCCATAAACCCAGTCGCTCGAAGTTGATTCACCAAGGGGACAACCAGTCAGATATTGCACGATATCCAGGCTGCGTGGTGGGTTATGCTGGCCATATACCGTGTCTGAACTGTTCACGTGTAAGCTTACGTCACTCCTAGTCTCCGTGTATTTGTGTGTTGACGTCACGTGTGTGTGTTGTGTGTACCTGCTGCTCAACCTGTTTAGACTGAGAAGCATAAGCACACAACACACAAATGTGACGGCCACACTCAAATAAACCTGCCAGGTAAAAAGCGTTACGAAAGCCTTCCACAGATAGAAATTCAGATCGGCATCTATTCGTGCGAGGACTTTTATTGAAGAAAAGCCAAGAGGTGAAGTCCAGTCAGCTACAGTCCTCCGTTCTGGTGTGGGGGTCAGTGGCGTAATGACAAAATCAACATCCTGTCTTTGTATTAGTCCTACCAGCCCTGTCCACTTTCCTTCGCGAATGTCTCCAAATTGGCCGTCTGGGGGCGACACCAGCGCGTAAGTAAAGTTAATAGACTGTGCCAGGATGTCGAGAAAGTCCAAACATAGCCCACTGTACGTAGGTTCATTCTTAGTTTCGTTGTAGTGCCCAATGACATAATGACCCCATGGTAGAACGCCGACACGCAAGGATTGTCCATTGAGTCCGTACTGAGAGTTAGGATAAAGCAAGAACTCCAAGCTGGCAGTGTCTTGCGTTCGCGTAATGTCGACAGTAGCTATCGCTTTACGAGTCTCTGATACCCACATCAACGTCCTTAAGTCCTTCGTCTCTCGAGCCATCTGCGACAAAGATATCGACCGTGATAGCTCAAAGGAAGTGCCTGAAAAGATTGTCCCTCTCCTGGCCCCAATCTGAGCATGCAATGATTTTGAAGCGACAGGTTATTCAAACATTTCCTTGAACTATTACTGTAAAACTATTCACTGCGTCCTGCATAGACCACTGTCAACCTCTGTTCCATATAGCTCTAACACCTTCATTGCCGGAACACAACGAGCTACACTCAAGTGCAAGTGTCATAGATCCTCATGTTCCCTTGCAGTTTTGAGGACTCAACAGGACATATCATCCTGCTGGCATCATTCACATCCGTATGCATAAGACACGCGAAGCAGTCAATCTGTTCCTAGCTTTCTGATCACACCTGCCGCATGATCGTTTCCTCATTGCTCCTAACATACATAGTAGTATAGAGGTACTATTTACTACTACCCGTGTTAGGAGCAATGACGCAACGATCATGCCGCGCCTGTGTTTCTGATACACCGGATGCTGGCAATGAAGAGGCTAAGCACGACCACTCTAAAATCAGTTACTTATGACTGTTAAACTCATTCAGCCCGATGCACGTATTTCCCAAATTTTGGAGGCGTCATCTAACGACTATGAACCTGTTGTAGGAGATTGATCGACCATGATAATTCAAGGGTAGTGCCAGATTAGCTTGGCGCCGACAGGCGCTAAGCTAATCTGTCACTACCCTTCAATTATCATGGTCGACCCATCTCCTGCTGTAGTGCGTCAGGGCTGAATGGGTTAAGTGAATTGGTTACCGCTTTAACAGTGCTGTCCGAATCGTGGACGATAAACGCCAAGTTGTTCACCGGTAGTGACGTGACCTTTTCTGTACTGTCCAGCACATGACCACTGACCAATAGCAGCCAGTGAGTGTCCAGTACGAGGCGTGACATGCGGGGTGACTGTGTTGACAGGAGCGCTATCTGCTGTAATGTTTCCACTTGTAACTGTTGGCTGCCAGCAATCAGGATGTTGTCACTTTTCACCGTGTTCCACACATCAACCAAGTCTGACACGCTGCCATTGTGGGCTCCCTCCATTAGGGGTGGAAGAGATTTAAGTTCTAATTGTATTGACTTCAACGTCAGCCTTGAAACAATCCAGTTCATCACGGACTCTTCGTCTGATATAAAAGCTATGTCTGTCCAGTTCAGCTTTGTTAACAGTTCCATCGTATGCCCTCCTGCACGCACTTCTTTTAAATCATAATAATTGTCATGTGCAATTGGCCCGGAAATCACAGACGTTGCTACAGACGCCCACGACACACACACGATCCAAACAATTGACCACAAAGGAACTGTATTACACATTATGCTTGCAGTCTCGAAGCTACAACAAAACTGCGCTTAGAAGTTGCAGGCCTCTTTGTCTACGGTATTCCGTGCAAACCCCGTTTGTTGGAGGAGTTGAGTCGCAGTAGTTCGGTAGGCTTGCAGTGTTTCAACGTGAATCTCTGCGACACCTTGGTCGTAATGGGCGAGAGATCACTAAAGCTCTTGGATTCAAAACTATACAATAAGTTTATCAAACCAGACGCTGCTGTTTAATATGGCATGATCCCCTGTATCCATATTATATATATTAATATGTATTTGACTGCAATTACCTCTGTTTCTTCTTACAGTACTTCAGCTTTGTTAACTCATTGTGTCCTAGGTACAAAATAACCACGTTTTGGAGTTGTCCTCTCAGGACTGCATTACAGTTCAGGAGACAGATCGACCATGATAGTTCAAGGGTGGTCCCAAAATAGTTTGGCGCCTATAGGCGCCAAGCTATTCTGGCACCACCCTTGAGCTATGATGGTCGAGTTATATCTTGCTGTGATGTGTCGGGACTGAACGAGTTAAAGGGAGATCTTCACAAAAGTAAACGACCCACCTCGTTGTCTGGTCCACAAGTTATTGCTGGAAACTGGTGTTTGTAAACGGTATTACTATTTACAGAAATCTTGAAATAAATATAATTGTCTCAAACTTTGCTGTTCCTTTATTTAAACTACACACGATCATTTCTTTTATTTCGAGATCCAATATTTGTTTGTCGTTAAGAAATTTCATAATATCGCTTAAATATTTCATTAACACACTCAATATTTTTCACGAAAAAAAGGTCGACATTTTAAAAAAATGGAAGTTTCATTCTTATACATCAACAGTCAAATCTACCTTAATAGTAGGGTCAAGCTATTCTGCCACCACCTTTGAACTATCATATTTGATTCAATTCCTGTTGTAGTGTCAAAAGTTTAATGGGTTTAAAAAGGTCACCCTAGCCAACAACAAACCCTTACCCCCAAGAGCCCCGCACCCCCATCCCCACCCCCACTCCACCCCCATCTCTACCCCCACCCCTCCCGGCCGCCTCGACCACGTACATTACTTTCGTAAATAACACACCAGCACACATTTCTTTATGTATACTGACGAGGAAAAGAAATGCGACGTTTTTGGAAATGACACATTTCTCGTGCTCGTCAGTATATAACATTTACAGCAAAATTCGAACCCTGTGCGCTTACGAATCAAATGTCACGGATGAGTATCAACATACATTCACGAAACGTTAAGCATAGCAATAATCGATATTCATTTATTTCTGTCCAAAATAAAAAGGAAAACATTCTTGTTTGAGCAAGTTGTTTCGCCAAGATTGTTTACACAAACACACACACACACACACACACACACACACTCACACACACACACGAACAAAATCGTGCATGCGCGTACACACAGCCAAACAAACGCTATAATAAAATGAAAACGCTAAATATTTATTTAATTAAAAAGTAAAACATGTACGCACATACACACGAGACCCTGTACACACACAAAAAATATTCTTGTTAGAGCAAGTTGTTTCGCCAAGATTGTTTACACACACACACACACACACACACACACACACACACACACACACACACACACACACACACACACAACTTGCATGCGCGTACATACAACCAAACAAACGCAATAATACAATAAAAACGCTATATATTTATTTAATTAAAAAGTAAAACATGCCGACCGATTTTCATGTACACATCGGATAATATGGGTGCATCAGCTTGAATCAGTGTAGGCGTATTCAGTGTGAGAAAAGGAATATTTCTGATATTTTTATTGTATTGTTTTATCGTATATATACTAATGGTCAAAACTTAAGGGCCACTTTTTATCGCAGACGCACCGACAGCAGCACACAAATAATGTGACAATACTTGGAGTCAGTACTTTGCTAATTTATTCAGTAACACTTTCGTTTAAAGTTTTGAGTAAATCAAGCAATTGTAACAACAGCAATACGTTAGAATGTTCATCCACCCCTCATTGAAAAGTCACACATGACTGGTCCAGTCAGTTACGAGTGTACCCACCGTTTGCAGCCAAGCATTCAATGCAACGTTGACGCATGGAGTTCACCAGGGTTAGGAGAACAAGTTGTGGGATCGCTTCCCACTCTTGATGCAGGAACTGAGTCGGCTGGGGGACGCCTTAAGGTGGGGGTGGTTGCTGACTACACGTTGCCCCAGCACGTCCCAGATGTGCTAGATGGGAACCTGATCAGGTAAACGAGCTGGCCACTCCATCCTCATGATGCTACGTTGCTCAAGGTACTCATCCACCACACTTGCGCGATGAGGTCAAGCGTTGTCGTCCTGCAGAACAGCATTACCGCCTATGGCTTGGAGAACTGGCTGGATGAGGGGCTGCACAATGTGGTCCATCGCTCATTCGGCACGTCTCCACATGCTCGTGTGCAGCCACAAATCTATTACAAACGCTGACAGTCATAAAGGTGTAATCACCAACATCTCTTTACCGTTAGTTCAAATCCGTGTTCCGACGCTGTTCGTCAAATCTGCCCAGTGGAATTTATTTTCTTTTTATTAACCCTTTAACTGTCAATAGACGCAGATTGTGTTTCTGAAATGTTTGTTAATTCAACGCCATATAGTTGCGTGGTACAAAAAAAAAATACGTCGGGCTCCACGCGAGCCATACGTGCCCTAACGTACACAAAGCGTTACATTCAAACAGCCGGCAAGGCTTGTTGCCGACCATTTGACATATTTGAAGAAAATATATGATATTACCATCAGACAAGACATCGTCTACAAAGCAAACACCAGCACGCACCCAATCTCTAAAGACCAACTCTTATGCTTATTCATAATTTCAGAATTGTTCCACAAACATTGGTTTTTAAGCTGAAGGGGGAAATCATCTTTCGGTAAAATGGTAGACTTATTATCACACCATATTGTCAATACTTCCTTCCAAAAAACACTTTAATCAACCTTAGACCCGCAAATTGCTTGGCCGCTACATTAGGCGGACGTGTAACGCGGAATAATTTTCCATTTTTCATAACCATTATGTTAAATTCTTAGTGACCATGACAACAAAAATGAAGCTTGCATATCATGGACATTGATCATCTTCAGACCAGCATTCTCTGTACCGTTACACATAATACTTCTTTTAACCTTTTCAAAGGCCCGAGTATTGGTATATCTCTTTTTCCAGATAAATCTAAACAACAGTGTATTAAGCTTATTCAGCATGTTTTTCGGGGCAGACAGTGATTGTAAGACATATGTAAACTGCGACAATAAAAGTGATTTAACAATACATATTTTCCCTGCGATACTAAGATTTCTTTTTGACCATGCTGATATAGTTCTTCGTACTTTATCCAATCTGTGTAACCAGTTGTCCTCTATACTCGAGGCAGGTATGTCACTGCCGAAAACAATTCCCAAAAATTTCAGACGTTTTTTTTCCCCAAGTGATGCCGTATGGTTTTTCATGACAGTCTTTCAAAGAGCCAAGCCACATGGCCTCAGTTTTCTTTCTGTTCATTTGTAAACCTGAAAACTTTGAAAACTGCTGAATTAACTCCAGGACCTTTTCAAGATCTGATTTGTTTTTTCAGAAATAAGCTTATATCGTCTGCATACATTGCTAATTTGAGCAAACTGATATCCTCTGAAGTGTGTGAAATAGTTGGATGACGCAGACCCTGCACAGACGGGTCTGCGCGGATTTTAATGGCTAATAACTCTATGGTTGGAACGAAGGCCATCGGAGACAAAGGACACCCCTGCCTTATTCCCGACCTGACTTTAAAACACTGAGACATCCATCCCATGTAGTTTAAACAGCTTTCTGTATTGCTGGTCAAGACATTCACCCATCTGACAAAGTTTTCCCCAAAACCAAACCTTTGAAATGCCCAAATCATATATTCTTTTGAGACAGAGTCAAATGCTTGCTTGTAGTCTAGCGCAAGTAATATTCCTGGTTTATTTTCTATATTTAAATTGTCTATAGTGTCATCAATAAGTCTGATAGCATCACTGAATTTCCTGCCCTTGATGAAACCAACTTGATCCTCGTGAATTAAAATACTTATGACTGTAGCTAATCGGAGTGCTAGACATTTAGCGAGTATTTTGTAGTCAGTATTTGTCAAAGAGATCGGGCGCCAGTTATTTAAATCTTCTCTAGGCAGCCCTTTCCTTTTGTGTATAAATGTAATTACAGCACGCCTTTAAAGTACAGACATCTCCCCACGCTCAAAAGCTGCATTGAACGAGTCTAGAACAATGTTTTTAACTTTTATCCAAAAGAATTTGTAAAATGATGTCGTAAGACCATCAAGTCCGGGAGCAGAGCCGTTTTTCATTTTTTTCAATGTGTGTGTGAGTTCATCCACTGCAATGTGGTCCTCTAACTCTGTCTTCTGGTCCTCTGTTAACTGAGGAACTTCTACATTAATAATAGCATTAGCTTCATTTCCTTCAAATTGAACGATCTTGTCACATTTCTTACTAAAATAATTAAATTGCTCCAACAGGATTTCTTCCTGTGAATACACTATACGCCCATCTAGCATACTTAACTTGTCCATTATCTTAGCATTTGCCTGTGTTCTTTCCAGCCCGAGAAAGTACCGAGTACTCTTTTCGCCTTCTTCAATAAATTTAGCACGTGCTCTAGTCTAGGCGCCGCGCGCTGTGTACATAGTGTGTATATCTAATTCGTGCTTGACGTGCTCTCTCTGCTTACATATAATAACATTATTAGGATCAAGCGAGAGACGCTTTTCAATACTGTTAAGCCGTTCTTCCAATATCAATTGTGTACTCCGTTGAGAAGTTCTTCTTCTTTTACTGTATGACATAATTACTTCTTTTAATTTGACTTTACACAAATCCCACCTTGTCTGTGCATCAATGTAAGTATACTTAGTTGTAAATTCATCCAAAAAAGTATTCACCAACACCACCAGGTTTTTATTATATAGCAGACCGTCGTCAAATTTCCAATAGGAAGGACCGCGTTGCACGTGTGTTACCTTATAGTTCAAAACCACCGACCTGTGGTCTGACTGAGGAACAGACACAATGTCACATGTGAAAATACAGTTCAGTGTACTGTCTGAACATAACATATAGTCCAATCGTCTGGCAATATAGGGATTGTGTTTACACCACGTATACTCACAAACTAGACCATTAAAACCTCTCCATACATCTGTAAGATTAAAGTCTGACAAAAGATTATTAAAACGCTCCACATCTGGCACCGGGTGTTTCTCTCGACTGATGATGTCTAATTTGTTATCAAGGACACAGCTAAAATCACCACATACAATCAGCTGATCCGTGTCAGCACGTTTCAGTAAATTATAGAAACAATAAAAAAAAAACAGTGGCTTTTCGGATGAGATGGTAGGAGCGTATACATTCACAACTAACAGTGTTTTATCTTCCAAAACAATATCTACAGCTATAATTCTATCTGAACAGTAGACGCATTTAATTTCACAAGAAATCTTTTTGTTAATTAAAATAATCTGCCCCATGCTGTGACAAGAGCCGGGTGAACAAAACAGCCTACCTCCCCATTCCGTTTCCCAGTTTTCTTGTTCCCCATTAACCACATACGATTCCTGGACACATATCACGTCATACGAATTTCGTTTCAGCCTATTGAAAAAAGGTTTTTCTTTTATTATCATTTCTCAAGCCATGGGCATTTATAGTAACGATATTGAGTTTGTCCATTCACTAAAGCAATATTTTCATATTTGCATCTAGTAGCATAGGTAGAGACGCTGTTCGTTCTCATAGTCCGGGGGCATGGCCGATTCGTCAACACAAGCCACAAACCAAGCACAATCTGGCAAGAGACAGCAAGTCCATCTCCGTGGAAAGCGAGACCCACATTTTAATACAATGAAAATCTCGTCTTCCACAAACGTGTACTTGCCGTCTGTCGCCAAACTAGAGCAGAACAGCAGAATAGCTTACGTCGCGACTGCGTCACCAAGTAGGTCAGCGGGGTTCCCTGCTATATCGGACACGGAATCCTCGCCAGCTGATGGTGGTGACGTCACAGTTGGAGTTTCCCTCTCGGTGCGTACCGCTCGCTTTCTCTGCGAATCCTCAGACATAGGGCTGCTACGCTGACGTTTGGACACAGAGCACGAGCGCGATCTCCCTGTACCCCGGAAATCCAGGGTGGTTTGTGTGGAGGGTCGCCCTCTCGCTTTAAAGGACGTATTGCGGGGATCCATGGATGACACTGGTTTAGATGTGGCCGTGGTGATGGCACTAGTCGTCATTGCTGAAGAGGTGGTTGCCGCGGTCGCCCTTGTAGTCGTCTGATTGCCCGACCCCACGGGCTGGCTGGGGCCTGACGCTGACGGTCCTGGGGTCGGAGGCCGGGGTGGGGGTCGATGGCTTGGGGTAGGGGCGTGCTGGGCGGGGGAAGTGGTTCCAGCGACAACAGAAGCCCACGAAGAGGGCGGGGGCGGGGGGGCTTGGGGCACGTGGGGTCTCAAGCTTTGTGCCCGGGGGTGCGGCACGTTCTACAGACGATGTCCATCTCGTATGTGGCCGCCCGGTGGCCCTGTTGTAGACACCGAAAATAGGTGATCGAGGCTGCATTCTGACGCTGCTCCCGGTGGTAGAGACTGGCTGTGCACGTACCGATCTTCACCTGAGTGGGCAGGGGTTCCCGAGGAATTTCGATGTAAACAAATCTCCTGCCTGTTAGCCACCGCGTCAGGCCTCCCGGCCCTCTCATACCTGTCCCTCTCCATCAGTAGATTCGATCTCGGCTTGCAGCCCAGCTTGGTGATTGTCGCTTCTATTTCTTGGTTACTGTATGAAATAGGAACATTCCCAATCATGAGTTTAGTCGTGTGGACTTCCTGTCCGTCGACTGCGGATCGCACTATAAATGGATTTTTATCAAACAGCGTCACTAATTGACCCCTGACAGTCATGCCTTGCAGCAACAGTTTTACCCTAGCCTCAGGAGTCTTAGGATAGAGCCTTCATAGGCCCCCTATTCTCTGAGCACCAATGACTGTGTTGTACCCGCTCGTACTCTCTGCCGCGGCACACATCTCGCGCACGGAGTAAGGTGGGGAGTTCTCGGGCAAGTGTAGACTTCTGCACGGGGTGAACGTGGCCGGGACACCCCTGTCGCCGGTCGTCTTTTCACCGTTATATGTATCGGTCATTTTTGCAAAGAAACACGTCTAAGAGCACAACTTAGAGTCACAAATTTTATGCAAAATAAAGTAATGGTGTCTCACTGACCACTGTACCAATTCCTGAAGGAGGGCACGTCCTGTAGTTACAGTAAATCGCCAGTGAAAAACACAACACCAAAAAGGCGTGGCGAACGACACCATTCGCATACCGGAAGTGATTAGTGCACATACTGTTTTTCAGTGTCCACCAGCTGTAGAAACTCAGCACCACGTTAACGCGAATGCGTTATGTCCCTTGGATCACCTGTACTCTTTCATCACACACGGTTCAGCGTGACGCACCGATTACAAGATGAGGATTTCATCCCAAAGTTTTCAATACGGTAGACAAAAAACAGTTTCTCCAAGATAACGACAACTGACGCCACAAGAAGTCCGGCGCCAGCCACGTAGAACGGATCCTGCAGCGCTGCTAACGTAATAGACTGCGTAGATGATTTGTCTCCATGACAACCGTCTGACGTTTGGGTCCATTTGGAATCCAAGTAGGACATAACTCCCGTGTCTTTTAGTCTTAATATTATCTTGTCGACTCTACTTGTAAGTCCTGACTGCTTCGGCGTAAAGAGATTGAAAAACTGAAGACCGCCTATTCCAGCTGGTAGAAGAGTGACGTCACACAACTCCTTGGCCGATCTTTGGAATTCAGGGGAGGAGCCAAAATATGCATAATGACCTTGACGGACTCGGGATAGATGGACTTCCGGGTCAATACTTAATATATCCGGATCATCTTCAGAAAATTTCATCATTTTTTTATAGACCATTTTGTGAACAGGGTCCTGTGAGCGCCTCAGTTCCATCACATTGCTGGTCCCACCAACCACGCCCCATCTGAAGTCCCCCCTCTCCATCATTCCAGCCAACGAAGTAAACGGGGCTGGTGACGACACGGTAACCAAAAGTGATGTCAGTTTGCTCGTGTAGCATGATGTCAACACAAGACTTAGCAGGAACCAGCATGCAATGAGTGCTCGCGAGGATCCATGCACCCAGTCTTCCGGCGTTGATTCACCAAGAGGACAACCAGTCAGATATTCCACGATATTCAGACAACGCAGTGGGTCATGTTGGTCATGTACCGTGTCTGACCTATTCACGTGCAAGCTGACGTCACTCCTTGTCTCTGCGTGTTTTAGTGTCGCCGTCACGTTTATGTGTTGCGTGTATGTCTTACTCAACCTGTTTAGACTGAGAAGCATGAGCACACAACCCACAAACGTTACGGCCGCACACATATACACCTGCCAGGTAAAAGGCGTAACGAATGTCTTCCACAAATAGAAATCCAAATCATCGTTTCGTGCCAGGACGTTCATGGAAGAAAAACTAAGAGGTGAAGTCCAGTCAGCTACAGCTCCACGTTCTGGTGTGGGAGTCATTGGCATACAGACAAAATCAACTTCTTGTTTGTGTAATAGTCCTACCAGCCCTGTCCACTTTCCCTCGCGTATGTCTCCATACTGGCCGTCTGGGGGCACCACGAGCTCGTAAGTGAAGTTCAGAGACTGCGCCAGGATGTCGAGGAGGTCAACATATAGTCCAGTGTACGTAGTTTTATTTGTAGGTTTGCTGTAGTGCCCAATTACATACTGAATACCTGGTAGAATGCCCACACGCAGGGGTCGTCCAGTCAGGCCATGTTGAAAGTTAGGATAAAGTACAGACTTAAAACTGTCAATGCCTTGTACTCGGATTACTTCCACAGCTGCTGTCACTCTGACAGTTCCTGATGCCCACACCAACGTCTTTACTTCTGTCATCTCCAGAGCCATCTGTAGCAGATTTATCGATCTCGTAGCTTAAGGAACTTGCCGGACTTCTTGGCGTCTCTTCTGGCGCCTATCTATTCAATCACTAACCTCCGAACGCCAAATTAGTCATAAACTTGAGCTACCACGGTAAATCCGTATACTAAGACCTGCATTTAGTGATTATAGGACTAGCGCTAAACTGTGTGTCCCATAGCTCTAATCCTACAACTCATTCGAGGAGACGTTCAGCATCCGAATACGCAGCAAAACGCTTGAGGCGCAGGCTCTGTGCCTCTTGCCACCAGCTAACCCGCTATGTGTTTGCTTGTTTGTTTGTTTGTTTGTTTGTTTGTTTTGTTTTTCTTTTGTTTGATTTTTTGGAGGGGTTAGGGGTGGTGTGGGGGTGCAGTTGCCTGACTGAGATTAGTTCCTGCTTAACTCATTCAACCCCCAAAGTAGCATTTCATAATTCGTGGAGGTGTCACCTAACAACTATGCAGGACATAGATTAACCATGATAATTCAAGGATAGTGCCAGATTAGCTTGGCACCCGACGGCGCCGAGCTAATCTGGCACTACCCTTGAATTATCATGGTCATTCCATCTCCTGCTGTCGTGCGTCGGGGCTAAAAGAGTTAATGGCTGGAACAGAACTAAGCTCACTCATGCAACTAACACCCTAGGGCTGTAAGGCCTTGCGTCCATTCGTTAAGAATCGTGGGCGTACAAACGTAGATGATGAGGACTTAAATATCCTGGATCCTCACGCTCTCGGAATGGCTACGTCCGCTGCAGAGCTGATGGATCAAACTTTCTATTTACCGGATCGCTTGATTGGGGAGAATCGTGAAACAATTCTTCATTTACAACACGTGATGTGTTGGTCTCCGCCGCAGGGTGTCTAGGGCGAAAAATAGATATGTCTGCCCAGTATCGGTACATAAGGGTGGCCTGGTATAGGCCACGATTAAAAGACAGACAGACAAGTCACAGAATCCGCGGCGTTTCCATAGATTTCATGTTCATAAGTGAGGAGGGTAAGCGCGACCACTATAAAAGCTGCTGTATATGACTCTGAAAATAAAAATGATTACCGCTTTAAGAGTACTGTTCGAATCGTGGACGATAAACGCCAGGTTGATCACCGGTAGTGACATCACATTAACTGCTGTGTCCATCACCTGACCACTGACGAGTAGCAGCCAGTGAGTGTCCAACACGAGGCGTGACATGCGCGGTGAATGTGTTGACAGAAGCGCCATCTGCTTTAATGTTTCCACTTGTAACTGTTGGCTGCCAGCAATCAGTATGTTGTCACTTTTCACCGTGTTCCACACATCAACCATGTCTGGTGCGCTGCCATTATGGGCTCCCTCCAGAAGGGGTGGAAGAGATTTAAGTTCTAATTGTATTGACTTCAGCGTCAGCCTTGCAACAAGCCAGTTCACCACGGACTCTTCGTCTGATATAACAGCCATGTCTGTCCAGTTCAGCTTTATTAACAGTTCAAGTGTACGCCCTCTTGGAAGCGTGTCTTCAAGATCATATCCATCGTCATGCACAATTGGCCCGGATATCGTAGAAGTTGCTACAGACACCCACGACACACACCCAGCCCATACTATCAGCCGCAAAGGCACTGCAGTATCGCACATTATGCCTGCAGTATGGTAGATATAACAAAGCTGCCCTTGTTGTAGTCTTGCACGTCAGTTTCAGTTTCTAGCTCTGAAGCACCTTGGACATCATGGGAGAGAGATAATGAAGTCTCGAAGATTCAGGCCCATGCTATACGCTCAACAAACCAGACGCTGCTGTTGAAAATAGCTTGATCTCATGCAGCCATCTAATATTTTATAAATCTGTCGTTAAACTCAATTTCCTCTATTTCATCATACAGAGTCGTTAATTGGAGATCAAAGCATGTCTACACGACCCACTTCAGTCGTTGTCCTGCGAACAATTTAACTCATTCAGCCCGACGGCCGTATTTCCCAAATTTTGGTAGCGCCATCTAATGACTATGCACCAGTTGCAGGAGATGGATCGACCATGATAATTCAACAAGGGCAGTGCCAGCTTAGCTTGGCGTCGACAGGCGCCAAGTTAATCTGGCACTACCCTTGAATTATCATGGTCGATCCTTCTCCTGCTGTAGTGAGTCAGGGCTGAATGGGTTAATCATTGCTGAAACCGATGCTTTTCAGTTCACAAACAGCAGAGCTGTTTACAGAAATTGATATTCAAACAGGTATTATCTGTAACTTTGCCATCCATGTATTTGTGACTATACACGACAATTTCTTTTATTTCGAACTCCCGTACTTGTTTTCTCTCGTGAAATAAATCTCAAATTACAATAAACTCACCGAGCAAACCAATTGAACAAAAAGGTCGATATGAAAGAAAATGTTGGGGCTTCATCCTATGACATAGCATGAGGCAAAACCACCATGGTAGTTCAAGGGTGGCGCCAGAGTAGCTGGGCGCCTACTGTCGCAAATATATTCTGGCACTAACCTTAACCTATCATGGTCAATACATCTCCCGTTGCAGTGTCAGTGCTGAGTGGATTGAAATGGCCGCCCAAACACCTCCCTGCCCACCCCACCCCACCCCTTCCCTCGCCTATGCACATTACTTTTGTTTGTGTGCTGGTCTGTTACTTTGGACCCTGCAACTACAGACCGTAAAGTTCAAACTCACACACCAGCACGCAATTCTTGATGTCTTGATGTACTGCATTGCACTTTAAACTTTGTTTACCAGAAACATGAAAAGTTTTACAATTCTACAAAGTCAAACACGGGATTAATCAGTTTTCCTTGTAACCCCTTAACTGCCGGGGCAAGGTGAACGCTACCCAGCTGCAAGAGACATAACTCCTCATGAGCCCCCGCTATCGCGGGGGCTCATGAGGAGTTATGTCTCTTGTTAATCCTATGGTCTTCGTGTGTATTTTGGGTCACATTTCCACGTGTGTTTTAACTCGAATGTCGGTTAGTGTCAGCGCAGTGGTTTCTGACGCGCGTTTTGTCATATCTCTGGCAGCGAAGGGGTTAAACTCGTCTAAGATGAACAAACTAAAGGAGTGTTTAAATATGCTTTTTTAAATATATTGTATTTACACACACACACACACACACACACACACACACACACACACACACACACACACACACACACACACACACACACACACAAAGTGCGCGAGCGTACATGCAGTCCAATAAACGCAATCGCAGAAAGCAAACAAAAGTATTTTGGGGCGAAATATATCAGTTTTTAAATAAAAAGAAACAACTGCCAACCGATTTTCATGTAAAAGTATAGCTTTATTTACGCTTTTTCACAACAACAACAAAAAATAATCATCGGTTACCTCCCGCAAAATTCACGCATTAGCGTGAATCAATGTAGTCGGATACAACGAAAACAAGCAGAAAGTTATTTTGAGCGGATGGAGACACTGTAGCTTACCCTCTTCCCTGCCACTACACTTACACTGTACGTACAGGTTTGTTTCTGAAATATGGATCCATTGAACGATCAAAAGCCAACACCGTCCAAGAGACGTGGATACAAATTGGTCTCAGCAAGAGGCACAGATCCTCATGAGTCCCCGCAGTCGCGGGGGCTCGTGAGGATCTATGTTTCTTGCAGTTGGGTCGTTTTCACGGTTTCATCGGCAGTGAAGGCGTCAAGCATGTGTATATTTGTTAAAAGTACACTTGGCGAACTGTTTTTGTGACTGAATAATACGCAAAATAATTAAGCAAGTCAATAGGCCATAGTGCCGACGTCTCTGGGGCACACGTATACGTGCGCGCAAGCATGAACACGTTCTTTCAAACACTATTTCACAAAAAGTGCTAATCACGAACATCTCTTTACTTTTTGTTCGAATCCGTGTTTTCGATGCAGTTCATCAGATGTGATCAGTTGATTTTTTTTTTCGCTTCTCATTAAATAGACCTGGCAATAAGGGGTTAATTATTCGCAAAATCTCTTTTTGGTTAACCAATTTTCTTAGCCCTTCGCGTGTCGGTAGCGGTTTTAGTCGCGATGATTCCTGTAGGAGTCACTGTAGAGATTGCTCGCCGTATTTTCTAGCCCTTCGCGTGTCACGGTTTTAGTCGCGATAATTCCTGTAGGAGTCGCTGTACAGATTGCTGCCAGACATCACGAAATGCACGTAGAGTGGCGTAGGGAAGGGGATTTTAGCCCTTCGTGTGTCGGTAGCGGTTTTAGTCGCGATAATTCCTGTAGGAGTCGCTGTAAAAATTGCTGCCAGACATCACGACTTGAAATGCACGTACAGTGGCGTAGGGAAGGGGATTTTAGCCCTTCGCGTGTCGGTAGCGGTTTTAGTCGCGATGATTCCTGTAGGAATCATCGCGACTAAAACCGCTACCGACACGCAACTGGTTAGTATGTGTATATATATATATATATATATATATATATATATATATATATATATATATATATATATATATATATATATATATATATATATATATATATATATATATATATATATATATATATGTATATATATATATATATATATATATTACACAAATGGGCTGACGTAACATACAAAGTTTGAATGTCGTAAAACAAAAGACTTTTCTGCTCTTATTAGTCCTTTGGACGTAGGAGAGTTCTACCCGCTGGCACAAGGGTTAGTGAAATACCGCTGTTGCGTGTGTCTAGTCACGTAGATTGTGAAAACAAAACAAAATGTAGCAAATTCCAAGCTGAGGCATGACCACATTGACAACCCGTGGTATCGGCACATTTTAGTAATCAAAGCTCGCGCTAGAGCAGATCGCTTTAACCCCTTAACTGCCACTATACGTATGCTGTACGTACAGGCCACACAGGGCAATTAGGTTACGCCCCCTTTTGAAACACTGTTATCTGTTAGCCTCTTGCAGCATAAAACTATGAACGAAGAACTTTTCTGCCAAAACAAAAAATCCACGCGGAGCACATCACAGGAGAAACATTTTCAGCAATTCTTTAAAAAATTAAGAGTTAGCGTTTTTCACAACACTCAATTGCACTAAGTACCCCATGACAAAACTGTCGTCTGCAAGCCTGCATACAACCGTGCACATGCCCCAATTAGGCTCCCATGAACACACTAGGTCGACTAAAATTGCCCAGATTTTGCTCTTTTTCACACCACCTGTCATGCCTTTTGTTGCTCAAAACGCCAAAAAGGGCACACAATTGAAGTTTTACACCCTAAAAAAATGGCAAAAAGGGAGGAAATTTTTTTAACTATTTCTGGCTGAAAAGTTACTACATGCACCGGAAGCAATTGCCCTGTGTGGCCACATTTTGGGCTCACGTGCGAAGCAAAAGTGAGTCTGTGTTCTGGGCCAGTCGACCGCCGACGTCCGTCGTCCGTGGTAAACTTTAATGTTGGCTTTTTCTCAGAGACTATTCAAGCCACAGTCTTCAAACTTGCCCCAAGGATGCGTTGTGGCAAGACCTTTCTAAATGTACCAATTTCAGTGACTTCCTCAAAGGTCAAGGTTAAAGGGGATGAGGAAATGGGTCGAGAACTGCCATATTTTTACGCCAAAAAAAGTTTCAAAAAGTCTCAAATATTATTCACAACTTCATACCCAAACTTGGTACAAAGATACCTGATGGTAAGACTTTCCTATGCATACTAATTGGATTGATTCCTCGGAAAGTTCAAGTGTCACAAAAGATCAGGAAATAGGTAAAAATAGTCATAATTTAACAAAAGATACAAAGATACCTGAAGGTAAGACATACCTATGCATACTAATTTGGATCACCCCTCGAAAGGTCAAGAGTCACAAAAAAGTAGGCAGATGTGTGTAAAATGTCAATTTTTACACCTGCCAAGGCAGCTGATGTATCATCAGCTACTTTGGCAGGTGTAAAAATTGACATTCATATGCATACTAATTTAGTTGACCCATCACAAAGGTCAAGGGTCATGGAATGATCCAAAAATATGTTTAAAAGAGCCATATTTTGACCCAAATAAATGCCTTGGCCTTTCTTGTTGTTTCTGAAACCCTGGTTCATTCAACGACCAAAAGCCAACACCGTCCAAGAAACATGGATACCAATCGGTCTCACCGAGAGGCACAGATCCTCATGAGCCCCCGCAGTCGTGGGGGCTCATGATGATCTATGCCTCTTGCAGTTGGATCGTGTTCACTTTTTCTCGGCAATGAAAAGGTTAATAGTACGATGCACAAATGATTTCATATCCAGCCTTATTATTATGTGCAACAACTGTTTTTCTCCACTAGCCTATGAAGTCAGCTCCGCTCAACACGACTGAACACAAATACAGCGGTCTGCTTTTGTATTTCGGGTACATTAGTGTACTGAGCAACGCTCACCTGTACAAACGGACTTTTTTTTAACACAGATAACGCAGAGTGTCGATTTCCAAACAGTTTCTCAAGGAAAACGACAACTGACGCCAGGAGAAGTCCGCCGCCAGCCACGTAGAACGGACCCTGTAGCGTTGCCAGGATGGACGTCGTGGGTGATTTGTCTTCATAGCAGCCGTCTGTCGTTTGGATCCATTTGGACTTCAGGTAGGACATAACTCCCGTACTGTCTTTCAGTCTCTATATTATATTATCGATTTTACTATACAGCACCACGTTATCCCTTTGGCTGTCGGTAGTGCCTTTGTCGCGATGATTCCTCCAGAAATCATCGCGACAAAAAAAAAAAGCTATACCAAGAGCCAGAGGGATCACGCGAACACAAATCTCCTCAGTAAAGTTGATCTTTGTTGTAGATCAACACGATCCTGTGAGCGCCTAATGGATGACTTGTCTTCATGGAAAACGTCTGTCGTTTGGATCCATTTGGAATTCCGGTAGGACATACCTCCTGTGTCTTTCAGTCTCAATGTCATTTGATTGATTTTACTATACAGCACCACGTTAACAAGAACACGACTAGTGTGGTCTGACCTTTTGGCTTTTAGGTACAGCAACTTACTGAGGCGTACGTCTACACCCGAACTTTATCAACACTTTTAGTTCAACATGACGCGCCGACTTCCCAACAGTTTCTCCAGGAGAACGACAACTGACGCCAGGAGCAGCCCGCCGCCAACCGCGTAGAACGGACCCTGCAGCGCTGCTAACGTGATAGACTGCGTGGGTGATTTGTCTCTATGGCAACCGTCTGTAGTTTGGAACCATTTGGAATCCAGGTAGGACATAACTCACGTGTCTTGCAGTCTCAATATTATTTTATCGATTTTACTGGTGAGACTTGACATTTTGGGCGTAAACAGATTGTAAGACTGAAGACCGCTTATTCCAACGAGTAAAAGAGTGACGTCACAAAGTTCTTTAGCCCATCTCTGGAACTCAGGGGAGGAGCCGAAATATGCAATATAACCATGACGGACTCTGGACAGAAGGACCTCCGGGTCATTGCTTAGTATATCCGGATCTTCCTCAGCAAATTTCATCATTTTTGCATAGACCATACTGTGAACACGGTTCTGTGAGCGCTTCATGTCCATCACATTGCTGGTCCCACCGACCACGCCCCATCTGAAGTCTCCTCCCTCCATCATTCCCGCCAGCGATGTAAACGGGGGTGGTGACGACACAGAAATAAGTAGAGTCGACAGGTTGCTCGTGTAGCATGACATCAGTACAAGACTTAACAGGAACCAGCAGGCAATGAGAGTTCGCGAAGATATCCATGAACCCATTCGCTCAGCGCGGCTGCACCGAGGGGACAACCAGTCAGATACTGAACGATATCCAGACAGCTGGCCATATACCATGTCTAAACTGTTCACGCGTAATCTGACGTCACCCCTCGTCTCCGTGTATTTATATGTCACCGACGAGTTTATATCTTGCGTGTATATGCTCATTAACCTGTTTCGACGGACAAACATAAGCACACAACACACAAACGCCACGGCCACACATAAATATACCTGCCAGGTAAAAGGCGTAACGAATCATCATCATCATCAGTCCCTTGCCCGAACTGGGCGTTGGGGGGACTGAAAGGAAGCAGCAACAGACAGTGCTCTCCACTGAGTTCTATTTTGGGCGGTGGCAAGCAAGTCTGGCATCTCGAGTTCGGTCCATTCTTTTATGTTTGCGACCCAACTCTTTCTCTGACGACCTCGCCGACGACTTCCTTCGAGAGTGCCTTGGAGGATAGTCTTGGACAAGGTGTTGTGTCGGGTCACGTGGCCAAACCAAGCAAGCTTGCGCCGTTTCACGGTTGCCAGAAGGGGTTCATGTGGGCCCACCAGGGAAGTGACGATGCTCCGTACATATTCGTTGGTCTTGTGCTCGCGGTACGAGATGTGGAGCAACTTCCTCAGGCACTTGTTCTCAAAGCAGCGTCCAAGTCTCACAGCCGTAGAGTAGAATAGACACTACGAGGGACTTGTAAAGCCTGTACTTGATGGTGAAGCTGATGGAGTTACTTCGCCATATCCTGTCCAGCCTGGCCATTGCGGATGTTGCTGTACCTATCCTGATACGGATCTCTGCTATGCAACTACCGTCTTTGGACAGGGTGGCTCCCAAGTACTTGAAGCTATTGACCTCTTCTAGCTTCTGGCCGTTCATGTGAATGTTGCTGCTGCTGTCGCTTGTGGTGTTGATCATCACTTTGCTTTTATCCGTACTGATCTCCATGCCATAAGACCCTGCGCTACTTGAAAGTTTGTCTGTCAGGTTTTGCAGCTCACTATTGCTGCCTGCCATAAGGTCAATGTCGTCTGCGAATCGAAGATTGCACAGGGATCTGCCACCAATAGAGATTGAAGTATGGTGGTCGTGGAGGGTTTCCTGCATGATCTTCTCCAGGAATATGTTGAAAAGGACAGGAGAGAGCAGGCATCCTTGACGGACACCGATCGTCGTCCTGAAGAACTCGCCTGACTGATTGTTAAGTAGAACCGCGCTGCAGGCGTTCTTGTAAACCGCTTCTATCATTTGGATCAGCCCCTCCTCTATGTTGAACGATCTCATGACTTGCCAGAGTCCGTCGTGCCAGACGCGATCAAATGCTTTCCTGAAATCAATGAAGTTGTGGTAGAGTTCGCGCTGATGCTGCAGATGTTTCTCGATCAGGACGCGGCAGTTGAAAATCTGCTCTACAGTGCTTCTTCCAACTCTGAAGCCAGCCTATTCTTCTGCCAGCAGTTCCTCGTAACGAATGCCTTCCACAGATAAAATCCAGGTCGTCTTTTCGTGCGAGGACAGTCATAGAAGAAAAACCAAGAGGTGAAGTCCAGTCAGCTACAGCCCCACGTTCTGGTGTGGGAGTCATTAGCATACAAACAAAACCAACTTCTTGTCTGTGTGCTACGTTCTGGTGTGGAGATCAGTGGTGTGATTACAAAATCAACTTCATGTCTTTGTAGCGGTCCTACCAGCCCTGTCCACTTCCCTTCGCGAATGTCTCCTGGGGCGACACCAGCTCGTATGTGAAGTTGAGAGACTGCGCCAGGATGTCAAGCAGGTCTATATATAGCCCACTAAACGTCGTTTCATTGTTAGTTTTGTTTATGAGCCCAATCACATACTGATCCCATGGTAGAACGCGAGGAACACGCAAGGATTGTCCAATGAGTCCATACTGAGAATTAGGGAAAAGCAAGAACTCCAAGCTGGCAGTGTCTTGTGTTTGTGTTACGTCGACAGCAGCTGTCACTCTGAGAGTCTCCGATGCCCACACCAACGTCTGTACCTCTGTCATCTCCATCTGCGACAGATTTATCGATCGAGATATCTCAAAGAAAATGCCTGTAAAGATTGAGTCTTTTCTGGCCCCAGTCTGATCAAGCACTATATTCCAGGCTCCAACTTCTTCAACAATTTCTTTCAGCTTCACAGTAATATAAATATCAGTGTCCAATTCCGCCCCACATAGCTCTAACCCCTTCATACAACGAGCAAAAGAAAAACGTTAAACGTTTAGTGCTTAACGTCTTTTGTCCACCGCGAAGGTGATTTCAAAGACAGGGCACCGAAAATAGGGTCTGAACAAATTTTGACCCCAGCTGAATTCGAACCTGGGACCTTTCGGACTAGAGTCGAAAGCTCCACCACCGAGCAACAGAGATTTCTTTCAGCTATCACAGTAATCTAAACACCAGTGTCAAATTCCGCCCTACATAGCTATAACCCCTTCACACAACGAGCAACGCTCAAGTGCAAGTGACACAAATCCTCATGATCCCCTTGTGGACACATCAAGATCTATATGGCTCTCATGCAATCAGTCGCATCCTATTCAGAAGGCTGAGCTTGACCACTTTAAACTCGATCAGCTACTTATGACTCTAAGTGAATAGTTACCGTTGTAACAGTACTGTCCGAATCGTGGACGATAAACGCCAAGTTAATCATCGGCAGTGACGTCACATTTACTGCTGTGCCCATCACCTGACCACTGACCAACAGCAGCCAGAGAGTGTCCAACACGAGGCGTGGCATGCGCGGTGGCTGTGTTGACAGAAGCGCCATCTGCTGCAATGTTCCACTTGTAACTGTTGGCTGTCAGCAATCAGTATGTTGTCACTTTTCACCGTGTTTCACACATCAACCAAGTCGGATACAGTGCCATTGTTGGCTCCCTCCAGAAGGGATGGAAGAGATTTAAGTTCTAATTGTATTGAATTCAACGTCAACCTTGTAACAAGCAAGTTCATCACGGACTCTTCGTCTGATATAACAGCCATATCTGTCCAGTTCAGCTTTGTTAACACTTCAAGTGTATGCCCTCTTGCGAGCGTGTCTTCTAGATCATATACGTCATCGTGCACAACTGGCCTGGAAATCGAAGAAGTTGCTACAGACACGCACGACACACACACACGCCATACTAGCAGCTTCAAAGGCACCGCAGTATCACACATTATGCTTGCAGTATGAAAGTTATAACACGGCTGCTCTTAGCGGTTGTTGGCCTGCACAGTTTCAGCTTCAAGTTCTCCGGCACGAAAGCTCTAAGATGCAAACCCATGCTATAGTTTCAACAAACCAGCGCTGCTGTTCAAAACAGCATGATCTCCTGCATCCGTGCAACATTTTAGGATCTGTCTTTGACCTCAGTTTTCTCTTACCTGCCGTTTGTTTGCTTGTTGGTATTTGTGTTTTTTCTGCATTTTTGCGGGATGGGGGTGGGAGGGGTTGTTTGGTTTCTTTCAAAAGCCAGTATTTCCATTTTTGTGAAAAGAGAGATGTTCATCTTAATACACTGATGATAAAAAGAAATGCGACATTTTTGGAATCATCGGAAACACTAAAGTACTAAACTGTTTACGATGATTCCAAAAATGTCGCATTTCTTTTGCTCCTCAGTATACAATGAAAATCTTGCCTTTCTCAAAAATGGACATTATAGCCAAATATCCGCAGCAGTACTTAATTGGAGGTCTCCGCATAAGTAAAGACCCACTTCGTGTTCTGTCAAAAAAAATCATGGCTTCAAACTGATGCATCTATGTTTGCAAGGAGAAAATAGATGAAATTACCTCAAAGTTTGCTATCTATGTATTTGTGGCTGTAAACAACAATTTCTTTTATTTCCAAACCTCATATACTTGTTTTTCGTGAAAGGTATCTCACATTACATTAACCCCTCAAAAAGGCGACATTAAAAAAGATATTAGAGGTTCACTGTTTGACATGTAAAGAGCGAATTCCACCAAGACTGTTCAAAGACGGTGCCAGAAACAAATTGGTGTAGGCACCAAGCTATTTTGGCAGCATCCTCGAACTATCATGGTCATTCCATTTCCTCTTGTGAATGGGTGAATGGGTTAAAATTGTTAGCCTGGCCAAAATACCACCACCCCCCACAACTTTACTAGCTCCAACCGGTTTGGCTTGACTTCGCGAACGAAGATTTTATAGGAGTTGCCCACGACGTCTGCAGGTTTGTTCGTGGCTGCGGAGGCCAATCCGAGACAGGCAGGTTCGACCGCAGTGGCTGCAGGGGAAGGTATGGCCAGGGTTCTGAGCTGCGGCATCTCTGTTTTTTTCTCCTTAGCCGCTTGTCCTTAAGGCTAGCTCTGTGAGAGTCCTCAAAGGAGACAGCTGCCTTGTAAATGGTGGAGCGCCAGGTGTCACGGTCCGCAGCAAGCGAAGACCACTGGTGGTGGTCGATTTGGCAGGCACTAAGTGACTTCTTGAGACAGTCTTTGTATCTCTTCTTTGGTGCCCCTCTGTCACGGTGTCCAGTAGCAAGCTCGCCGAACAGGGTGATCTTTGGTAGGCGATGATCCTCCATCCTGGAGACATGCCCCGCCCAGCGGAGCTGTGTCCGCAGCAGCAAAGCCTCGATGCTCACAGTTTCAGCCTGTTCAAGGACCTCGACGTTGGTGACATAGTCACTCCAGTGAATGCCCAGGATGGTACGCAGGCAGCGCTGGTGGAAGCGTTCGAGGAGTCGTAGTTGGCTGCGGTAGAGGGCCCAGGACTCGGAACCATACAGCAGGGTGGTGAGGACCACAGCTCTGTACACGCTGATCTTGGTGCCTGTTTTCAGCTGTTGATTGTGCCACACCCGCTTGAAAAGTCGCCCGAAAGCGCTGTTCGCTTTTGCCAGCCTGCTGTCAAGCTCCTTGTCCAGCTTGGCGTCCGACGTGATAACGCAGCCAAGGTAAGTAAACTGGTGCACTGACTTTAGTTCAGACTCGCCAATGGTGATGTGAGGAGGGCGATACACTGTCTTGGGTGCCGGCTGATGGAGGACCTCTGTCTTTTTCAGACTGACCTCGAGTCCAAAGAGCTGGGCAGCATCTGCGAAGCAAGACGTGATGCGCTGCAGGGCTCTCTCTGTGTGTGCAACGAGGGCAGCATCATCAGCAAAAAGCAGCTCACGAATCAGTTGGTCTAGGGTTTTCGTGTGGGCCTGCAGTCGTCTGAGGTTAAACAGGCTGCCATCGAGACGATACCTGATGTACACTGCATCGTCATCATCGAGGTCCACTGTGGCCTGCTTCAACATCATGCTAATAAAGATGGTGAAGAGGGTCGGTGCCAGCACGCAGCCCTGCTTTACGCCGTTGAGAATAGGGAATGGTTCTGAGAGGTCATTGTTGAGTCTGACCTGGCCTTGCTGGTCCTCGTGTAGCTGGACAATCATGTTGAGGAACTTTGGGGGACAGCCAAGTCGCTCCAGGATCTGCCACATGCCTTGCCTGCTCACAGTGTCGAACGCTTTTGTTAGGTCGACAAATGTTACGTACAGCCCTTTGTTCTGCTCGCGGCACTTCTCCTGTAGCTGTCTCAGCACAAAGACCATATCGGTGGTGCTCCTGTTTGCTCTGAAGCCACACTGGCCCTCTGGGAGTTGGTCTTCAGCGATGGCAGGTACCAGCCGATTCAGGAGCAGCCTTGCAAGGATTTTCCCAGCAATGGACAGCAGGGTAATTCCCCGATAGTTGGAACAGTCAGACTTCTCGCCTTTGTTCTTGTACAGGGTGATAACGACTGCATCACGGAGATCTTTTGGTAGTGTTCCTTCCTCCCAGCAGCAGAGAAAGAGGTCATGGAGCTTGTTGTGCAGTGCTGTGCCTCCATCTTTCCAGATCTCTGGCGGTATTCCATCAATGCCTGCTGCTTTGCCACTCTTGAGCTGGTGGATGGCTGTGAGGGTCTCTTCAGCGGTGGGCGGTTCGTCCAATTCAACCTTTACTGGGAGGTGTGGGATTTGTAGGATGACTGCTTCTTGAACAGTGCGCTCAGCGCTGAAGAGGCTCTGAAAGTATTCCGACCAGCGGTTCAAGATGGAGGTATTATCTGTGAGGAGTGCCTGGCCATTCGCGCTTCGCAGGGGACTTTGTACCAGGTGCCTGGGGCCATACACTGCTTTCAGTGCTTCGTAGAAGCCCCTGTAGTCACCATTGTCAGCACAAAGCTGGGTCCTCTGTGCAAGTCTGGTCCACCACTCATTCTGGAGATCTCTGAGCTTGCGCTGGAGACTGCTGCAGACGAGGCGGAAGGCAGACTTCTTCACAGGGCAGGAAGGCTGGGCTAGGTGGGCCTGATGGGCGGCTCTTTTTTTTTTTGCTAGGTGTTCCTGGATCTCTACATCGTTTTCGTCAAACCAGTCTTTGTTCTTCTTTCTGGCGAAACCCCAGACTTCTGCAGAGGATTTTGCAATAGCAGTTTTCAGTTGTTCCCAAAGTGTTTCAGGGGAGGAGTCTACTGGGTCCGCTGTGTCTTTGAGCCTGCGCTGTAAATCTGTCTGAAAGGCAGCTTTCACATCGTCACGCTGAAGGCTGGCAACATCAAGCTTTTTCTTGGGGGGCCCCCATTTCTTGGGTTTTGGCTTGAAGTGGAGCCTGAGTTTGCAGCGGACAAGGCGGTGGTCAGTGTGGCACTCTGCGCTGGGCATCACTCTGGTGAGGAGGACGTCACTGCGGTCCCTCTGACGCACTAGGACATAGTCGATAAGGTGCCAGTGTTTGGAGCGAGGATGCATCCAGGTGGTCTTTCGACTGTCCTTTTGCTGAAAAGTAGTGTTGGTGATGACCAGTTGCTGCTCCGCACAGAACTCCAACAGTAGGCGGCCACTGTCATTGCAGTTCCCCACGCCATGCTTGCCGAGGACTCCTTTCCAGGCTTCAGAGTCCTGGCCCACTCTGGCGTTGAAGTCGCCAAGGATGATGACTTTGTCGTCTGCAGGGGTACTCTGTAGGAGGCTGCGCAGGTCAGTGTAAAACTTGTCCTTTTCAGCAGGCTCTGCCAGGAGGGTTGGGGAGTACACACTGAGAAGGGTGACGTGCTGCTGGTGTCTCAGTGGGAGGCGCATGGACATGATGCGGTCTGAGTGGCCCGTTGGTAGGTTTTCCAGCTTAGTCGCAATGGATGTCTTGACCATGAAACCCACGCCTGAAAGCCGTCTTTCTGATGCAGGCCTGCCTGACCAGTAGAGGGTGTACCCAGCACCAAGTTCTTGGAGGCTGCCTTCGTCCGGAAGGCGTACTTCGCTGAGCCCGGCGATGTCGATGTTTAACCTCCGCAATTCATGGGCAATTAGGGCGGAGCGACGTTCAGGGCGTCCGCTGTCTGCTTTGTCGAGCATGGTACGGACGTTCCAGCATGCTACGTTGAGTCCGGTCGTGGTCGTCATGAGAGTGGATCCGTTATTCTTTCTTGTTTTTTGACCGCAGGAGAAGATGCCCGTTGACCGCGGCTAGCCAACTGGGGTTGCGAGGGGACGAGCTTTGGTTAGGCCACCTCTTCTAGGCCCCTCTCCGTGTGGAGCAAGCAGTGCTGTCCCTAGAGAAGGCTGCTTGGTCGTTCAGGGTGTGCCGAGTGATGTTGTCATCCCCAGGTCAACATCAGGCGACCAATATCCTGAACCGCCTGCATGCAGGTTTGAGACTGCGGCTTCCAGTGACATCTTTCACCTGCCGTTTCGCCCCTCGCCCGTCGCTACAGGACTTGGAATGGTCAGTGTCATGGTCCGTGGACGTTTCCTAATGCCTGCGCGGTGGAGCTTTTTGGTGGAGTGCAGTGTGCGCAGTACTGGCCCCACCCTTTAAACCCTTGGTTCATCTGCCATGGCCTAGCAAGCTGGGACGATAGCTCCAACCTCGACCATGCAAATAACATTCGCATTCGCGTGCTGGTCTGTGATTTTGGTCTTACCGCTAGTGGTCGTAAAATCCAAAATAACGAAACAGCACCCATTTCTTGGTGTATAACGTTTGCATTTTGAAACCTATATTTAGAATACGTGTCTCAAACAAACATAAGAAATATACTATTGTCAACACAACTCTCAAATAAAAAACAGCATTAATCAGTTTTACTTTTAACCCCTTCGCTGCCAGTGATCACGCATTTCGCGTCTGAACTGACTGTACACTGACCGACATTCGAGTTGAGAACACAAATTAAGTGGGACCAGAGATAGGCATTAAGAACATAAGACAAACAAGAAACTTTAAAGAATGCGGAGGCTCGTAAGAGTTTGTCTCTTGTAGCTGGATAGAGTTCACCTTGTCCCGGCAATTAAGGGGTTAAACTCGTCGAAGATAAACTGACGAATACTCAAATGCTAACAGTTTCTTTCGTTAACGTAAATATGCTCACACACACACGCACACACACGCGCGCACTCATGCACGCACGTGCACACACACACACACACCGCACAACATGAGCGCACATACAGTCAAACAAATGCAATCACTCATGAAATAAAAACGGGAAACATTTTACTGAAGAAAAAAACAAAACAATAAGTAAACGTCCGCGGGCCCACGACGGCCGCATGGGCTGTCGTGGGCCCGAAGACATTTTGTTTCTGAGGTACCGACCTCAGATTGTCATGCCAGATTCATTTTTTTATTTATGCCTTTTGAAAGAATCAACATGGATTCGTTAAAAAGCGCATCAGTTTGAATTAATGTTAGCCTGTACAACATCCAAGATTCGAAATACCTTTATTTTCCATATTGAAAGTTCCGAGTCGAGCAAGACAAACAGAAATTTGCCCATATTATTCACCATTTATTTATTTTAACCCGTTCAGTGCCGAGAAAATCTGGACGCCACCCAAATGCAAGAGGCATATATTCTTATGAGCTCCCGCAACTGAGAAACCGTCTTTTAGAAAGTCAGGTCAACAAAAAGGTACAGGCACATGCGAAATGGAAACTTGACCTACTTTCAGCTCACGTTCAATGACATCATTTCCTGGTGACGAATGACACTTTGGCGTCATGTTTTGCGCTATTACGTCGTCCGACATCGAAAAAGTTGACTTCGAATTACAAAGTAAATTACGTCAAGATCTTTGCCAAGACATGATGGCGGTTTTGTTGTTGGCTAAGCGTGCGCCGAATAACAACTTCCGTCGGAGTTAGGTGATACTGAGACTCTCAGTCTCCTAAAACCTTGTCCGACTCGCTTTTGCTCGAAGGATGAGGTTTTAAAACTACTCTAGTGAGATTCTCAGTATCACTTAAACACTGATGTAAGAATCTATATATACACCTCGTTCGTTAGGCCTTCGAGCATTGTGTGTATCACTGATCGTATGACACTTTGTGTGATACGCTTTGGTACGTGAACCGTCACGTGTTCCCCAAATTGTCTTGCAAAATGTCCGGTAAACAAAAAGGTGTGGGCACACGCGAAATTGAAACTTTACCTACTTTCAGCTTATGTCCAATGACAAAATTTTATGGTGACGACTGGACCTGTGGTGTCAAGTATTGCGCTATTGCGTCATAATGTACAACATCGAAAAACTACTACATTGACGTCACATTACAAAGTAAATTACGTCAAGACCTTTGCCAAGTTTTGATGGCGACTGCTGCTGTTTGGGCGTGTGTCGAAAACTTACTCACGTCAGATTACTGCAACCTAAAAGGTGGGTAAGAAAAAGCATCGCAGTTCACTTGATGCTGAGAATCTCACACTTGTGATTGTAAAACCGTATCCTACTCGCTTTCGCTCGTAGATAAGTTTAAAACCACGCGAGTGAGATTCTATGTATCACCTAAACACCGATCGATGTAAAAAAAAAAATCTATATATAATGATACATGTCTCACGTTATTTCATACCAGTGACACACACAAAAAAAATCATAAACAAAGACAGAAACGTGCATAGAACACCCAATCACAACACGATGTATGTCTAAGCGTGTTTTGTTTCTTTCTTGAGATTTTCTTTGTTCAGTTCATTCTTAGTATAAATTGCACCAGATTGTTTTCTCCATTTGCCTATACAAAGTCACAACACTGACCTATGCAACACCACGTTATCGCGAACACAAATACCGGGTCTGACCTTTTGGCTTTTAGGTACAGTTATATACTGAGGCGTACGCCTACGCCAGAACTTTATCAACACTTTCAATTCAATATGACGCGCCGATTTCCAAGCAGTTTCTCCAGGAGAACGACAACTAACGCAAGGAGCAGTCCGCCGCCAGCCACGTAGAACGGACCCTGTAGCGCTGCTAGTGTGATGGGCGTCGTGGATGATTTGTCTCCATGGCAGCCATCTGTCGTTTGGGTCCATTTGGAATCCAGGTAGGATAGAACTCCCGTGTCTTTCAGTCTCAATATTATTGTATCGATTTTACTTGTGAGACCTGATCTTTTGGGCGTAAACAGATTGTAAGACTGAAGACCTCCTATGCCAGCTGCTAGAACAGTGACGTCACATGTCCCTCTGGCCCAATTTATGAATTCAGGGCCGGAGATTAAAAGTGCGTAATGACCTTGACGGACTCTGGACAGATGGACTTCCGGGTCCCTGCTTAGTATATCTGGATCGTCCTCAGCAAACTTCATCATTTTTGTATAAACCATGCGGTGAACAGTGTCCTGGGAGCGCCTGATTTCCATCAGAGTACTGCCACTGCCCACAGCACCCCACCTAAAGTCTCCCCTCTCAATCATGCCCGCTAGCGATGTAAACGGAGATGGTGACGACACGGAAACCAAAAGTGACGTCACCTTGCTCGTGTAGCATGAAGTCAACACAAGACTTAGCAGGAACCAGCAGGCAATGAGTGCTCGCGAGGATCCATGCATCCAGTGGCCAGGCAGTGATTCGCCGAGGGGACAACCAGTTAGATATTCCACGATATCCGGACAGCGCGGTGGGTTATCTTGGCCATATACCGTGTCGGAACTGTTCACATGCAAGCTGACGTCACTCCCTGTCTCTGCGTATTTGTGTGTCGCCGTCACGTATGTGTGTTGCGTGTACATGCCGCTCATCTTGTTTAGACTAAGAAGCATAAGCACACAACAAACAAACGTCACGGCCACACACAAATACACCTGCCAGGTAAAAGGCGTCAGGAAAATCTTCCACTGATAGAAATCCAGATTGTCTTTGCGTGCGAGGACGTTCACAGACGTAAAACCAAGAGGCAAAGTCCAGTCAACCACGGTCCCACGTTCTGGTGTAGAAGTCATTGGCATACAAACAAAATCAACGTCTTGTCTGTGCAGCAGTCCTACCAGCCCTGTCCACTTCCCTTCGCGAATGTCTCCATACTGCCCGTCTGCGGGCACCACGAGCTCGTAAGTAAAGTTCAGAGACTGCGCCAGTATGTCAAGAAGGTCCAGATATAGGCCGCTGTACGTAGTTTCATTTTCAGTTTCGTTGTAGTGCCCAATTACATACTGAGTTCTTGGTAGAATTCCGACGCGCAGGGATCGTCCATTGAGTCTGTACTGAGAGTTAGGGTAAAGTACAGACTTCAAGTTTTCTGTGCCTTTTGCTCGCCTTACGTCCACAGCTGCTGTCACTCTGACAGTTTCTGATGCCCACACCAACGTCTTTACTTGTGTCTTTTCCACGGCCATCTGTAGCAGACGTATCGACCGCCATAGCTCAAGGAAAATGCCGGACTTGCTGGCGTCTCCATTGGCGCCAGTCTAATTAATCAGGCACTGACCTCCAGATGCTACCTTATAGAATACACTTCAGCTATCACGATAAATCCAGATCCTATGTCATGCATTTAATGCTTAGAGACTAATGCGAGCCTGAGACCTGTGTGTCACATAGCTCTAACCCCTTAACTCATTCAATGCGTGCCACATCCATAAGCCGCGTATCTGGATGTGGAACGCCTCGACAGTTTTAACGGGCGAAATTCAATGGGCAACTTCCAAAATGCTACAGGCTGGGGCTCACTACAATTTGCGCCTCTTGCCCGCTAACTCGGATGCGGCCTTGAAGTTAGGCTGGTTTGTTATTTTTGTTGTTTGTTTGTTTGTTTGTTTGTTTTTCTTTAGGACCAAGGCCTCGCGTCCATTGGTTGACAAAAGTGTGGGTGCTCGAACTGATTAGGTGGCGGTGGCGCCTAAAATATTTTAGATCCTCACGCCCTTGGAATGGCTACGTCCAGTGTAGATCTGACGGAGTAAACTCTCTACTTACCGAATCTCTTGCTTGGGGTGAATTGTTATCCTCGTTATGTCGAAACAATTCTCCATTTAGAAGACGTGATGTGTTTATTTCCGCCGCAGTGTGTCGAGATAAACATTGTGCTCGTGGTACGAGATTGCTTCTTATTTTTATTTTTCTTCCTGTAGAAAGCCCTCTCAATGGGGTCTTATTAAAAATGTGTTCTGAAAGAATATGACATCATTTTCATGCCAAGGAATGTAAATGTGTTATTGTTTACTTCATTGTATATTATTACATGGTATCTGTTTACCTTAGTGTCCTGCTGGTTAAAATGGCTTGAGCTCTGAAATCCTTTTAGCTTAGTTTAGTAGTGCCCAATCACATACTGAGCCCCTGATAGTATAACAACAACAAAAAGGCACCCCAAGCAAGAAATCCAGCACCTGGACAGTTTGCTGATTCAGCTCTACAGTGGACGTAGCCATTGTGAAAGCGTGAGGATCCAAAATATTTTATGCTCCACCAACATCTCATTAGTTAGGCTTGTGCGCCGACAGTTCTCAACGATTGGTCGCGAGGTCTAGGTCCTAGAGCCTCAAAAACCGACAGAGGCCTCTCCAATGCGCAAAAGGCCATCGGGCCGCCGTTGGGCCGCGCATGGCCTGCTCCTACACGCACACACAACAGGAAGCCCAGTGACCACGTGAACGCCCAGAAAACGCAAAACGTGATCTTTGGAAATTGACCCATGCGTGTTGACCCGGAATTCACCGCACAGGATCCGCGATGCCGGGTTTCAGAGACATCATGTTTAGCAAATGAAGAAGCTGCGCACGACACTCAAAATGCTTTTTTATGACTGGAAGTAAAATAGTTACCGCTCTAAAAGTACTCTTCGAATCTTGGACGATAAACGCCAAGTTGTTCACCGGTAGTGACGTCGCATTGACTGCTCTGTCCATCACCTGACTACTGACCAATAGCAGCCAGCGAGTGTCCAACACAAGGCGTGACATGTGCGATGAATGTGTTGACAGGAGCGCCATCTGCTGTAATGTTTCCACTTGTAACTGTTGGCTGCCAGCCATCAGTATGTTGTCACTTTTCACCGTGTTCCACAAATCAACCAAGTCTGGCACGCTGCCATTGTGGCCTGCCTCCGGAAGGGGTGGAAGAGATTTAAGTTCTAATTGTATTGACTTCAGCGTCAGCTTTGGAACAAGCCAGTTCATCACGGACTCTTCGTCTGATATAATAGTCATATCTGTCCAGTTCAGCTTTGTTAATAGCTCCAGAGTACGCCTTCCTGCAAGCGTGTCTTCTAGATCATATACGTCATCATGCACAACTGGTCCGGACATCGTAGACATTGACATACACCCGATCCATACTAGCAGCCTCAAAGGCACTGTAGTACTACACATGATGCTTGCGGTATGGAAGTTTTAACCAAGCAGTTGTAGGCTTTCACTTTTTCAGCTTCAAGCTCTCCGGCACATTGGACATCAAGGAAGACAGATCACGAAGACTGCACGATTCAAACCTACGCTATATATTACAAAAGCCAGAGGCTGCTGTTCAAAATAGCATAATCTCCTGCCTCAGTCCAACATTTTATAAATCTGCCTTTCACCAGATACCTCCATTTCATCTCAAAATCGGTGCTTCAGCGTCATTAAAAAGAGATATCTACACAACGTAAACGACCGACTTCGTTTTTCTGTCAACAAATCATTGGTGGACACTGATGCAGCTAAGTCTGCAAAATCTATATAAACATATGTAATTGTTTCTAACTTTTTTTATCCATGTATTTACTATGCAAGACAATTTTTATTATTTCGAGATCCCGAACGTGTTTGTCCTGAAATAAATCTCTCACTACATTAACACATTAAACGCTCAAAACGCTCGACATTAAACAATGTTGGAGTTTCACTCTTAGACATTCTATGTCAGGAGACAAATCCACCATGATAGTTCAAGGTTGGTGCAAGAACAACATGGCGTATACAGGTGCCAAGCTGTTCTGGCACCATCCTTGAACTATCATGGTCGATCAATCTCCGTTTCTTAGCATAATAAGTTAAAATGGTCACCCCATCACCCAAAACCCCACCTCCAACCACCACCACCAGCCTAACCCCCAATACTCCCTCCCGCTGGACTACGCACATTGTGAAGGTCTGTGATTTTGGACTCAGCAGATTCAGGCTGTAAAGTTCTCTAAACTCACACACCAGCACACATTTCTTGATGTACAGCATTTACATTTGTAATCTATATTTACACCACGTGTGTCAAGCAAAAAATTTATATGAAATGTTCGGTAAAACTCAAAGTCAAACACGGAATTAATCGATGTTTCCTTTTAGAAACCAGTACAAGATAAACAACAAAATTCAGTTTATTTCGTTAAGTTAAATATGCTTACACACACACAAACACACACACACACACACACACACACACACACACACACACACACACACAAAGACACGCACACCAAGAGCGAATCTGGGCGGGAGGGGTTGGTGGGGGGGGGGGGTGTTTCCAGGGCTTCCAACCCCACCCCGCTGGTAAAAAAAGTCTGCATATAGAGAGAAGGTGCAAAAGGCTCACTCTCCCCCCCCCCTCCTTCCTCCCTTCCCACACACACACACACACACACACACACACACACACACACACACACACACACACACACACATATTCAAACCAGCGCAATCAATCACGAAATGACAAAGAGAAATATTTTATTAATTTTAATTCTAAAAAAAAATACCGCCCTCAGATCATTCATGCAAGATTTATTTGTTGATTGTTTTTTACGCCTTTTCGTAAGAATCAACATTGGTTAACCCCTTCGCTGCCAGTGATGAGGAATTTTGCGAACTTTACACTGACCGATATTCGCGTGAAGAACACAGATGTAAATGAAACATCCAGAACGTTGGACTAACAAGGGACATGAATCAACATGAGACCCCGCGCCTGCGTGGCGCATGAGGATTTATGTCTCTTGCAGCTTGATATCGTTCGCCTTGCCCTGGCAGTTAAGGTGTTAATGTCATTAATAAGCACCTCATCTTAAATCAATGTAAGCCTGTACAAGATTCAAGATAGGTTCATTTTTCATATTGACAATTCCAAGAGGCGCACGACAAACATAAATCTGTGTATATTATTTTAATGGGCTGTTCACACAGCAGGTTGTTTAAAGCATGTGCAAATTTGTTAGAAGTACTCGTGGTGAACTGTATTTCTGACAGAATAACATGAACAATAAATAAACTTTCGGTAAGCAGGAGGTCATCGAGCCGACATTGGAACGATGACCCATTGCTCATTGGGCACACATGCACGTGAGCAGGCACACATATATCACAAACACTGACAGTTATAAAACGTGCTAATCAAGAACATCTTCGTTCCGCCCAAATCTGTGTTCCGACGCTGTTCAACATGTTTTGTTGCTTTGCTTTTTTTCTTCTCATTCACAAGACTAGGCAAGAATGAGTTAATAATTCGTAACATCTCTTATAAATGATCGAAGTATGTCTTACAACAATGCTGGACAAAAGGGCTAAGTTAACTTACTTAGTGTGAATGTCGTAAATGAATTACTTTTCTGCTGTTCTTTTCCTTTGGACGTAGTACAGTTCCACTGACCGACTCACCGAATTCTTCTGCGATGTGTGCCTACTCACATAGGTTGTGAAAAGAACGGTAGAGAAGTATTAGTTGAGGCAAGACAGCATTGAGAACCCATCGTATCGGAAAATTTAGCAATCAAAGACAGCCTGGAGCAGACAGCTTTTTTGTACACACCTCACTTGTGACGCCATCGCGCGGAAACGCTGTACACACACCTGTGTGATACAGCTTGAGCGTATCACACATGTTTGATACGCTCCGGCTGCTGCGTGAACAGCTACGTGTGCACAAAATTATCTTGTACTTGAAAATCTGGTCAAGAAAACAAATACGGTCACGCGCGAAATCGAAACTTGACCTACTTTTACTCACTGATAATCTCACTATCGTGGTTTTAAAACCTTATCTACGCACTTTCGTCCGTAGGATAAGGTTTGAAAACCACTCGAGTGAGATTTTCAGAATCACCTAAACACGGATGTAAAAACAAATAGTTATTACACACCTACTTCTTTGAGCTTTCTAGCGGAAAAGCTGTATCACAAAATGCGTCGTACAGCTTGAGCGAATAACACATTGTCTGATAACGCTTTGGTACGGAAACAGTCGCGCGTGCCTCAAATTGTCTTGCAAAAAGTCTGGACAGCAAAAAGGTGTGAGATCACGGGAAATTGAAACTTAACCTATTTTCATGGCACGTGCAATGGCATATTTTAGGGTGACAACTAGCACTCTGGTGTTATGTATTGCTCTATTACGTCACCAAGTAAACATTTGTCTTAATTCGAAAAACTACTATATTGACGTCACATTACAAAGTAAATTACTTCACGTTTTAATGGCGACAAATAGCGCAGTCTGATCGTTTAGCTTTTAGGTACAGCAATATACTGAGGCTCACGTGTGCGCCCGGACGTTTTCAACGCGTACAGTTCAGCCTGATGTCCCGATTTGCAAGCAGTTTCTCCAGGAGAACGACAACTAACGCAAGGAGCAGTCCGCCGCCAGCCACGTAGAATGGACCCTGTAACGCTGCTAGTGTGATGGACGTCGTGGATAAGTTGTCTCCATGATAGCCGTCATTAGCTTGGATCCATCTGGAATCCAGGTACGACATAACTCCCGTGTCATGCAGTCTCAATATTATTTTATCGATTTTACGCGTGAGACCTGATTTTTTGGGCGTAAACAGACTGTAAGACTGAAGACCGCCTATACCAGCTCGTAGAAGCATGACGTCAGACATCTCCTTGGCCCATTTATTTAATTGAGGGGCGGAGTTAAAATATGCATAATGACCTTGACGCACTCTGGACAGATGGACTTTCGGGTCCCTGCTTAGTATTTCTGGATCGTCCTCGGCAAACTTCATCATTTTTGTATAGACCATGCGGTGAACAGGGTCCTGGGAGCGCCTCATTTCCATCAAAGTACTGCCACCGCCTAGCCCACCCCACCTAAAGTCACCCCTCTCAATCATGCCCGCTAGCGATGTAAACAGGGGTTGTGACGACACGGTAACCAAAAGTGACGTCAGCTTGCTCGCATAACATGACGTCGGCACAAGACTTAGCAGGAACCAGCAGGCAATGAGTGCTCGCGAGGATCCACGCACCCAGTCGCCTGGCAGTGATTCACCAAGGGGACAACCAGTCAGATATTCTACGATATCCAGACAGCGATGTGGGTTATGCTGGTCCTAAAAACCGTGTCTGAACTGTCCACGTGCAAGCGACGTCACTGTTTGTCATTGTGTATTTGTGTGTCATCGTCACGTGTGTGTGTTGCGTGTACATGCTGCTCAACCTGTGCAGACTGAAAAGCACAGAAACACAGCACACAAACGTGACAGCGACACACAAATACACCTGCCAGGTAAAAGGCGTCAAAAAACCCTTCCATAGATAGAAATCCACATCGTCTTTTCGTGCGAGGACGTTCACATATGTAAGAACAAGAGGTGAAGTCCAGTCAACCACAGTCCCACGTTCTGGTGTGGGGGTCATTGGCATGCAAACAAGATCAACATTTCGTCTGTGCAACAGTCCTACCAACCCTGTCCACTTCCCTTCGCGAACGTCTCCATACTGTCCGTCTGGGGGCACCACGAGCTCGTAAAAGTAAAGTTCAGAGTCTGCGCCAGGATGTCAAGAAGGTCCACATACCTTAGTACGTTGTTTCATTTCTAGTTTCACTGTAGTACCAAATTGCATATCGAGCCCTTGGTAGAACGCCCACACGCAAGGATCGTCCATTTAGTCCATAAGCTAGGAAAGTCTACCGTGCACCCCCCCCCACCCCCCCAGTACTCAATAAGATGGGTTTCAAAGTGTTCCTTAGTATGTCCTGAGATGTTTAAGCCATGTTCCACGAAAATCCTTAGGAACACACCAGAGATATAGCCGATGGCGCAAGGGTACCCCCTTTCACGCTCTTCGCAGGTGCTAAAATGAGGTTGAGAAGCATTTTCCTCTAAATAAATCAGAATTCATTCCAGAAACCCAAATCAGGCAATATTATGTTAAGGCACACGAACTGCAGCCTCTGCAAAAAAAAACAGAATGAAAAAATATTGAATCTCTGGCTCACAGTGAAGGTATTTGTGCACCCAGCAAACGCCCATTTCCGCGAAATCGCAAAAAAAAAGACAAAAATAATGTGTCAGATGCCTTCAGACATTTTCTATAGCGCTGGCAGTCCATTTTCAGGCTTACATCATTAACACAGGATGTTACAATTATTATAAACTTGACTAGGTGATGCTGTGATTACTGTGAGTGCCACAGTGGTTGATTTTGTATCCCTACCCCCAAGTTGTAAAAATACACAAAATTAATTTAAAAAAATTACTAAAGTTATTCCATTTCATTTTGACCTCTCTTTACCTATTACATTTCAATAATGTGAGCATAAAATGCAAGAAAATAAGGAAAGTCGGCATCCTTTACGGTACATTCGTGGTGAATGATAGCTTTTTCCCATTTAAAATTGCCTAATTGGGAAACATACGTTGTTTCCGATGCCCTCAGAAATTTTGTATACAACCGATAGGTCTTTGTTAGGTTTTATTGGTTAGGATAGAGTACCACAGTTACTCCCAACCTGATTTTGTGATGCTGTGATGCATTTAGGGGCCACAATGGCTGAATCTGCTGCCCTACCCCCATTTTACCAGTATGCAAAGTAACGCAAAATAATCATAAAAAAATTGCTTGCGTCATACTCTTAAATATTTTTTGTTGCCAGTTTTTTTTTAAAGTATGCATATTGAGCATAAAAATTGTGATCATTTCATTAATTTCAATGTAACCCATTCATTTAATTGTAACTATTTTTAACTGGCTGGTCTTTTAGGTGATATTTTACCTAGCGTAAGGCGGGTCTAGTAAGGTCTCCCCTTTTCCTTTCATTTATTTTCATCTAGAAATGTGCAAATATGAATATGGGTAATAAAGTTTCGTGGTTCCTAATAGCCAAAACAATGTTATCAAATACTTAGTTTCCACATGTCGACCACGAGATCTCCACTTCCACCTTCTGCAACGTTCAATTTTTTTTATGGCCGTCTTTAAATCTTATATTGTTTTACCTGCCAATAAGTGAGCTGTCAAGAGCTAGGCAGCATGTTTTCAGAGTTTGGTGTACAGGGGCGTATCTTCTGGTCAGAACTGCCAGCAGACCGCTCCTCTATATGGACATGTTTGGAGAATGTGCCAACGAGACTGATTTTCTACGCCAAATTCGCATAGGGCTGTTTCCGCATGACCCAGTCTCACGAGGTGAGTCCAGCAGGGTCCTTACGGTCTGTAAACATTTGTGAAAGTTGTTAAAAAATGACAAGGTTTTTTCAGGGCCCTGGAAAGTCTGTCAATTTCAGTCCTTTTCCTTAAAGTCTGTTAAAGTTTGTAAAAATGACAACGTGCTGGCAAACCTTTGTCTAATTCTTTTTTTTTTTTTTTTTTCTCCCCCAATTTGTGACTATTCCATTGCAAACGATCATGCTGACGCTTGTTGCAAGTGATCTATATTTAGCTCTGATCATAAAGTGACTGCATGGCCTTTCTGCTGAACATTCTGATTGGTTGTTTACGCTTCTACCGAAGTCCGCCATTCGCTAAGCGTTCTTTTATTTTGGTATCTCTTCATGCATTAGGCACGGAAGCTTCAAATAATTGCTGATACAGAATGATTTGATTAAAGTGTCTAAACCTTCAGGCTTCAGTTTGGGTTTGTGAAACGTTCCTGCTTTTCTGTATGGACCCAGTCCAGAGTAATCAGTGCGTAGATGAAAGATGGTGGCCTGGCTCTCCCTGTTCAGCTTGTTGCCCACGGGCTGCAGCCGCCATTCTGCTGTTGGCAATCACTTTGTTGTTGTAGTGTCTCCATTCCCAGCTAGTCCAGAATGCACTGAAATCCACTGCAGCACTATTTTGTGGACAGGGCATCCAGTCTATCTTGAAGCTTCCTGGTGAGATCAGTGGATCAAGCTGCTGCCTTTCCCTAGCTAGTGCTCTGCTGCTGTGTTGAGCACCTGCAGATCTGTATGATAGTTGGAGCTGCTGCTGCCAGCTGGTAAGGAGAGGGAGGTAGTAATGCGGTCTGCTCAACAGATGTACACGCCACTTCCTTCATTCCGCACGGCATCTTGTGTGGTATCACAGCTGCTGTGAGGGTAGCGCTTGTGCACAACCTCCAGCACGATGGCTTTGTGCAGTGCCGCAACCTTTGGCAAAGAGTCCTGGAACATTGTTTATGTTGTCTTGAAGGCTCTTTCGAGATGTCCAGATATCTGAAGGGAGCTGTTCACACTTCTTTGGGCTTGGTTCCAGGACGTCAGTGTTAGCCCTTTGCAGGACCTTCAGTTGGCGGTTCAGACTTGGGCGTTCTGACGGTTCTTGGTCTGCTCCTGTAGTCTCCCATGCTGTCGGTGTTTAGTAAGTCTCTTCATCGTGTGTGCTGTTCTGCATTCCAGTGGCTCCAATGTCCTCCATTTCCTAAATTGGGGTGCTCCAGATGGCTCTAAGAATGTCGCTGTATCATGAGAATGACCCATGTTCTGCATCTTGTCAAGCCTGGCTTTTGGGGTTTTGCAGGCAGTGTTTCATGTTGTCGATGTATCTTGGTACCGCACAACTGGTCTGACCGAGCAGGTGTTTGCTTGTGCCAGGATGCTGTAATTTGCGCCAATGTGGTCCCCACCAGTTTTTCGTCAGAGACTTTTTTTGCAGCTCTAGCTTCCGTGGCTTCAATGTGAGGCCTCCACGTGAATCCAGTAATTTATTTGTTGCCAGTAAAGTTGGCCTGTCTGTTTTTGGTACTGGAAGGTCTCCAGTTTTGAGGTGACCTCTTCCGTCTGATTGAAAGAGATGGTCTAGCTCAGTTTGAGTGGCCTCTTTCAGTCCAGCTGCTGACTCTATTGGCAGCATCCTGGATTCTAGAGGATGCTATTTTTTTATGTTCTGCTGCGCTCCACACTACAAAGTCATCCGCATGGAGGATGTTCGAGACGAACCTTGGTACTGTTGTACTGATGTCATTAATGTAGACCAAAAACAGCATCAGACACAACATCTCCCTGAGGTACACCTTCCCCGAGTTTGACAAGAGTGCTGAATGTGCAGACGGTAGAAGCTTCAGCAGCAGCCCCTGTTAAGCATGCCTTAAATAAATAGAATTACAATTAAATTGATGGGTCACATTGAAATTAATGAAATGATCTCAAATGTTTATACTCAATATGCATATTTTGTTAAGAAAACTGGCAACAAAAATATTTAAACAGAGGAGCAATTGTTATGATCATTTTTCGTTCCTTTGCATACTGGTAAAATGGGGGTAGGGCAGCAGATTCAGCCACAGTGGCCTCTACATGCATCACAACATCATAAAATCAGGTTGGGAGTAACTGTGGTACTCTATCCTAACGCTGCCCAGCTCTTTGGACTCGAGGTCAGTCTGAAAAAGACAGAGGTCCTCCATCAGCCGGCACCCAAGACAGTGTATCGCCCTCCTCACATCACCATTGGCGAGTCTGAACTAAAGTCAGTGCACCAGTTTACTTACCTTGGCTGCATTATCACGCCGGACGCCAAGCTGGACAAGGAGCTTGACAGCAGGCTGGCAAAAGCGAACAGCGCTTTCGGGCGACTTTTCAAGCGGGTGTGGCACAATCAACAGCTGAAAACAGGCACCAAGATCAGCGTGTACAGAGCTGTGGTCCTCACCACCCTGCTGTATGGTTCCGAGTCCTGGGCCCTCTACCGCAGCCAACTACGACTCCTTGAACGCTTCCACCAGCGCTGCCTGCGCACCATCCTGGGCATTCACTGGAGTGACTATGTCACCAACGTCGAGGTCCTTGAACAGGCTGAAACTGTGAGCATCGAGGCTTTGCTGCTGCGGACACAGCTCCGCTGGGCGGGGCATGTCTCCAGGATGGATGATCATTGCCTACCAAAGATCACCCTGTTCGGCGAGCTTGCTACTGGACACCGTGACAGAGGGGCACCAAAGAAGAGATACAAGGACTGTCTCAAGAAGTCACTTACTGCCTGCCAAATCGACCACCACCAGTGGTCTTCGCTTGCTGTGGACCGTGACACCTGGCGCTCCACCATTTACAAGGCAGCTGTCTCCTTTGAGGACTCTCGCAGAGCTAGCCTTAAGGACAAGCGGCTCAGGAGAAAAAACAGAGATGCCGCAACTCAGAATCCTGGCCATACCTCCCCCTGCAGCCACTGCGGTCGAACCTGCCTGTCCCGGATTGGCCTCCGCAGCCACGAACAAGCCTGCAGACGTCGTGGGCAACTCCTATAAAATCTTCGTTCGCAAAGTCAAGCCAAGAGGGGGGGGGGGGGGCTATCCTAACCAATAAAACCTAAAACAGACCTATCAGTTGTATACAAAATTTCTGAGGGCATCAGAAACAACGTACGTTTCCCAATTTGGCAATTTTAAATGGGAAAAAGCTATCATTCACCACGAACATACCATAAAGGATGTCGACTTTCCTTATTATTTTCTTGCACTCTATGCTCACATTATTGAAACTTAATAGGTAAAGAGAGGTCAAAATAAAATGGAATAACTTAAGTAATTTTTTCTAATTAATTTTGTGTATTTTTACAACTTGGGGGTAGGGATACACAATCAACCACTGTGGCACTCATAGTGATCACAGCATCACCTAGTCAAGTTTATAATAATTGTGACATCCTGTGTTAATGATGTAAATCTGAATATGGACTGTCAGTGCTATAGAAAATGTCTGAAGGCATCTGACACATTATTTCTGTCTTTTTTTGCGATTTCGCGGAAATGGTCGTTTACTGGGTGCACAAATACCTTCACTGTGAGCCAGAGATTCAATATTTTTTCATTCTGTTTTTTGCAGAGGATGCAGGAGGTGTGCCTTGACATAATATTGCCTGATTTGGGCTTCTGGAATGAATTCCGATATATTTAGAGGAAAATGTTTCTCAACCTCATTTTAGCACTTGCTAAGAGCGTGAATGGGGGTACCCTTGCGCCATCGACTATATCTCTGGTGTGTTCCTAAGGATTTTCGGGAACATGGCTTAAACAGCTCAGGACATACTAAGGAACACTTTGAAACCCATCTTATTGAGTACTGGGGGGGGGGGGGGGGTGCACGGTAGATCTTCCTAGCTTATGGACTAATTGAGTCCGTACAGAGAATTAGGGTAAAGTACAGTATTCAAGTTTTCTGTGCCTTGTACTCGCCTCTCGTCCACAGCTGCTGTCATTCTAACAGTTCCTGATGCCCACGCCAACGTCTTTACTTCTGTCATCTCCAGAGTCATCTGCAGCAAATGTTAAGACCGCCATAGCTCAAGGAAAGTGGCGGACTTGCCGCGGGAGTCTCCCTCAGCACCAGTCTAATTAATCAGACGCTAACTTTCTGACGCCAAGTTAGTGGTACACTTGAGCTATCGCGGTAAATATTTATCAAATGACCTGCATTTAGTGCTTGGGGACTAATGCTAAAATGTGTGCCACAAACGCTTACCCCTTAACTCAATCGAGACGTGACAGCTCCGGATAGGCCTCGTGTCCATTCGTTGAGAAATGTGGGCGCACAACCCTAGCTGATGAGGTGGTAGTGGCGCCTAAGATATTCTGGATCCTCAAGCTCTAGGAATGGCCAAGTCCGCTGTAGCGCTACGAATACGAATATCTTTGCTGTC